>JAVIAB010000088.1:70605727-70883022 GCA_032433765.1 Megaustenia siamemsis | reverse complement strand
TTCTTCTCTTCTTTTCTCCTTCTTCTTCTTCTCCTTCCTCTTCTTCTTTTCTGCTTCTACTTTTCTTCTTCCTCTACCTCTTCTTCTTTTCCTCTTCCTCTTCTTTTCTTCTTCTTCTTTCTCTTGTTCTTCTCCTTTTTCTTCCTCTTCTTCTTCCTCTTCTACTTCTTCTGTCTTATCACTTGGCCAAACCATTTTATCTGTTGTTTCTTCATAAACTCTATGGCGGGAATTATTCCGAGCTTTTTTCTGAGTTTTAATTTCTGATCTTATCTCTTAGACTGTTTCCTATCATTCGTCTAACACATTTCATCTCAGTAGAGGTTATTTTTCTTATTGTTCTTGCATCTAGGGTTCAGGACTGGCATTGGTAGCACAACGTTGGAATGAAGATTGTATTGTAGAGTGCCAGTTTTGCTATATAACAATATAAATATTGTATACATATGTATTGTATTGTAATGTATTGCAATGCATTGTATTATAATGTTTTGTATTGTAATGTAATGTGTAGTATTGTAAGGTATAGTATTGTAATGTATAGTATTGTATTATACTTCATTGTACTGTATCTTATTGAATTGTAATGTTTTGTATTGTATTTATTGTATTGTTTTGTTCCATTTTGTATTGTATTGTATTGTATAGGTATTGTATTGTATTGTACTGTATTGTATTGTATTGTATTGTGTTGTATAGGTATTGTGTTGTAATGTATTGTACTGTATTGTATTGTATTGTGTTGTATTGTATTGTATAGGTATTGTATTGTAATGTATTGTACTGTATTGTATTGTATTGTATTGTATTGTATTGTATTGTGTTGTATTGTATTGTATTGTACTGTATTGTATTGTACTGTATTGTATTGTACTGTATTGTATTGTATTGTGTTGTGTTGTATTGTATTGTATTGTATTGTATTGCATTGTATTGTATTGTATTGTATTGTAGTGTAGTGTATTGTATTGTATTGTATTGTATTGTATTGTATTGTATTGTATTGTATTGTATTGTGTTGTGTTGTGTTGTGTTGTATTGTATTGTATTGTACTGTACTGTACTGTACTGTACTGTATTGTACTGTACTGTGTTGTGTTTGTGTATTGTATTGTATTGTATTGTATTGTATTGTATTGTATTGTATTGTATTGTATTGTACTGTATTGTACTGTATTGTACTGTATTGTATTGTATTGTATTGTATTGTATTGTACTGTACTGTATTGTATTGTATTGTATTGTATTGTATTGTATTGTATTGTAGTGTAGTGTATTGTGTTGTATTGTATTGTATTGTATTGTATTGTATTGTATTGTATTGTATTGTACTGTATTGTACTGTATTGTACTGTATTGTATTGTAGTGTAGTGTAGTGTAGTGTAGTGTATTGTATTGTACTGTATTGTATTGTATTGTATTGTAGTGTAGTGTAGTGTAGTGTAGGGTAGTGTAGTGTATTGTAGTGTAGTGTAGTGTAGTGTAGTGTATTGTAGTGTAGTGTAGTGTAGTGTAGTGTAGTGTAGTGTAGTGTAGTGTAGTGTAGTGTAGTGTAGTGTATTGTAGTGTAGTGTAGTGTAGTGTATTGTAGTGTAGTGTAGTGTAGTGTATTGTAGTGTAGTGTAGTGTAGTGTAGTGTAGTGTAGTGTAGTGTAGTGTAGTGTAGTGTAGTGTAATGTAGTGTAGTGTAGTGTAGTGTATTGTAGTGTAGTGTAGTGTAGTGTATTGTAGTGTAGTGTAGTGTATTGTAGTGTAGTGTACTGTAGTGTAGTGTAGTGTAGTGTAGTGTAGTGTAGTGTATTGTATTGTACTGTATTGTATTGTATTGTACTGTATTGTATTGTATTGTATTGTATTGTATTGTATTGTACTGTATTGTACAGTATTGTATTGTATTGTACTGTATTGTACTGTATTGTATTGTATTGTACTGTATTGTATTGTATTGTACTGTATTGTATTGTATTGTATTGTATTGTATTGTATTGTACTGTATTGTATTGTATTGTATTGTATTGTACTGTATTGTACTGTACTGTATTGTACTGTACTGTATTGTACTGTATTGTATTGTATTGTATTGTATTGTACTGTATTGTATTGTATTGTACTGTATTGTATTGTATTGTATTGTATTGTATTGTACTGTATTGTACTGTATTGTATTGTATTGTATTGTAGTGTAGTGTAGTGTATTGTATTGTATTGTATTGTATTGTATTGTATTGTATTGTACTGTATTGTATTGTATTGTATTGTATTGTATTGTATTGTATTGTACTGTATTGTAGTGTAGTGTAGTGTAGTGTAGTGTAGTGTAGTGTAGTGTAGTGTAGTGTAGTGTATTGTAGTGTAGTGTAGTGTAGTGTAGTGTAGTGTATTGTGTTGGGTGTCTTACTTGCTACAGAACCAAACTGGCTATACCCATCTTTAGTCCCATCTCTTTCGTCCCAAGGAGAGACATGGTTGCCAAAGTCCTGTGCCCCTTCCAACATCTCGGAGGATATTAATGACGTCCGCCTGACCCACTGGTTGACAGTCTTCAACGACAGCACAGCTAGGCAACCTGTCCGCTCTTTCATTCCCCTGTACTCCCGCATGTCCAGAGACATAGACAAACGTATTGATGACCTCTGTAATGACTTGACCTTGTGTCTGCGTACCCAGTTTTATTGGATTTTAAAGGTCAAGGTCAAGTACGAAACCTTGAACCGGCGTCTTAGCACGCGAGTTTCCACCCATATGTGCTCGACCGCTAATCCAGAAATGTTCGGAGACTTCTGGATAGTTTCGCTTCAAGCATCGAAACTCACGATGCAAGGCGGCATTCCTCATCTTCACAGAGTACTACCCTGGTACCCATTTCTGCCAGCGGCTGAGTCGACGGCGAGGGTATATTTATTTCCAACCACGAGTACAACTCACAAACTGCTTCCAGCCGGAATTGAACACGTGTTGTCCGCACGTCGGTGGGCCAGTCCGGTTATTGGGTTTCATAATCCTGGAATTAGATTTTATTGAGTTGCTTTGCTCTCTATCGTTTCATGCTACATTCATATTCCTCTTCATCCCTCTAACTTTTCATTTCTAGTTCTGAATCACTAAAGCATATATACCGATTCTTCCTATCCGATGATCCACCTTTTATCTAACTGATGTTTTCTATTCTTCATGGTTTTCCCTCAAATTTCGAGGTCTCTTCAATAATTCTCCCACCATAACCCTATCCCTTTGTCTCTTCTACTAATAGCATGGCAAACATAAAGTTGTTATACTGACTCCGACGCCACATGATGATGTTACACCGAGTAACAAGGCCTTGTCTGAGAGAAGACCTTCACTAAAGTGAGACTACACTTTGAGAGAGCAACAGCAGAAGAAGTGAAACAGAAATAATAAAAAGGAGGGAAGCATGAGGAAACAAACACAATAAAATAGAAAGTGGTAAATAGAAGAAGACAGAATTATGCAAACACAAGAGTTAAAATACAACCAATTATGTAATACGGGACAGAAGTAGACAAACACAAGAGTTAAAACATACATGATACATAGGTACACGCGAATACGCACGTTGAAACATAAAATGATCAACATAAAATGATCAACATAAAATGATCAACATAAAATGATCAACATAAAATGATCAACATAAAATGATCAACATAAAATAAGCGGCAATAATTAGCTACAACAAAAGCTAAGACTGTGGTATACATTCCCACATAATTCCAGAGATTTGTTACATAAAACAAACACATCAACGAAATTAACAAAAGCATTTTCTGACATCTTGTCTCTGTCTGTAGAGGTCAACAATGACATTCTTTAACTTTGATTATCCTGATTTGTTATGTAAATCTGAGTCATATCTATCTATTGACCTTTCGGCCGGCCCATAGGGCTTATACCCAAATACTCTTTCTCTTTTCCTAAATTTTCTATTTAGCGGTCTCAATCCTTGCCAAAAACGTTCATCAAATCTCACCATTTGTCTCTGTTCTATGCAGGCAACTCCATCTCGAGTCTTATACAATTAATAGTTCAAGTAAAATGATCACTGGAAGGCACACGAATGTGATTATACAAAAAGAATACAATACACAGCATAAGTATCATTATTGTGACTGAAACCAACATAAACGAGTTTCGAAGTCGATGAAAAAGTAAAAGAAATGAACAATTCTGTTGATCTCACGAAAAATGGACAAATTGAATGTAATATAACAACAATAACTGGACACGTTAACAACGTCAGATGGAAAATGTACCGCAGAAATAAAATGTAGAATAGCTCAGGCCAAAATATATTTTCAAAAATTAAAAAAAATACATCTTGTGCAACAAATCTATACCAAAAGAAGTAAGAAAGAGAGTCCATCGGCGCTATATAGATTCAATTGTGACCTAAGGAAGCGAATAATGGACAGTAGACAAACAAATGAAAAGATGATTAGAGGCCAGAGAGATGAGATTTCTCAGATGAACATTGTGAGTTTCCTGGACAGCTAAAATGACCAACGAGGAAATTCTCAGAGAGGCCAACACAAAAAGGGAGCTCATTAGAAACATCAGAAAGAAATAATTGATATTTGTCGCGCACATCATTAGACGAGGAAAGTTGGAGTACTTGTTTACAACTGGCAAAAGTACAGAGAAAGAGAGATCGCGGACGACAAAGAGAGAAACTACTGGATAGCTTGGTGTCATGGCACAAGAAAACAGTCAACAACAGAACTGGTACGATGTACTGTGGATAGAGAATTGTGGAAGTATATGATCGCCTACGCCAACCGGTATGGCACATGATGATGTGTGTAAGAATGTGACAAATAAAATGAGGAAGATGCAAAGGAAGATAAAGTCAAGAAAATACTGGTTAGTTGAACAGTCTGGCCAGAGAACAATACAACCGGTTATGAAAATCTGGGATAGAGAAACGTGACATAACATCATCCATCTACCAGGTCCGTGGGCATGGCAGCTAATTATCAAACATAATGTAGTGGTCTCTCGGTTTGTGTGTCTTGATCTCGATCCTGCCAGCGCCGCTAGACGTCGCTTAGGGTTCCTAGTGCTTTTCGCCATCCATCTCTATTCTGGGTGAGATGTTCCATCTTGTTTAATGAGTCTATACCTGCCAATTTTTCTTCTCTTATCAGTGCTCTTTTCAGTGTCTGTCTAGATATTCCTTTTTTGTCCAGTACCCTGATGTTTTCCATAAAAGAGCCTGTTTTGTTGTTCCGTGTTTGCCGCACTCAAATTGTTTTCTGCGGGAACTGATTGGTCTCGAGGCAAGATGCCGGCCTCGAGACAGAGAGACTGTCAGTTCAAATTCCGGCTGCACCAGTTGGGCTTTTTATTTGCGATTTCTATCTGTGGCAACCACCCCTGGTCTCAGAAGCGAGGCCCGGCCTGAGCCGTCAATTACTCATAAACGGAAACAAATATGAGAACCTCAGAAAACGGAGTTATCTGCCTGTGCGGCGAGGGACCACTGTGCACATGGTTGCGGGGGAGGGGGGGGGGGAGGACTAACGCGCAACATTCAGTTTCTAGCCAGTCGTTAATGGGTACCGGATTTTTTTTCTGGAAAAGTAAAGCGGCACGGGCGTAATACCGACCACATTACCCCAAAAATCATGTGCTGAAGGTCTGTAAAATTTATGGTCACTAACACCATATTTCCCTATACGCCACTTGGCGTGACGGGGGTACTTTACTTACTTTTTAAAACTCAGTTTCTAGCCTGTAGGGACATTGCCAGATGTGAAAGCTGGTGGACGTATAGAAACAGGAAATTGTTTTCAAACTACTTGTTTGGACAAACTAAGCTCGATGTGTAGTGCGTAATGATACAAGACTCCAGACAAACTAAGCTCGATGTGTAGTACGTGATGATACAAGACTCCAGACAAACTAAGCTCGATGTGTAGTACGTGATGATACAAGACTCCAGACAAACTAAGCTCGATGTGTAGTACGTGATGATACAAGACTCCAGACAAACTAAGCTCGATGTGTAGTACGTGATGATACAAGACTCCAGACAAACTAAGCTCGATATGTAGTACGTGATGATACAAGATTCCTTGCTGTTGTGGAAATATATCATTGATTGAACAATATCGGAAATAAGAATAAAAAGTGCTGAGAAGTTTAACAACATTTAGCCTCCTCTATCCACAAGCAACAATGCACGGCTAGTCACGTAAACAAAGAAACCGTTCTATACAAAGCAATATTACAGAACTACTCATAAAAAATCACTAACATAGAATTATGGAAATGTACCAGTCAAACACCAGTGGATAAAGAGATACAGCGAAGACGATGGCGCTGGATAGGACACACATTTCGGAAGCCAACTGAGAGTATTACACAACAGGTCCTTTTTTGGAATCCCCAGGGGAAAAGACAAAGAGGAAGACCAAGGAATTCTTGGAGAAGACAGATAGAAGCAGAGATGGAGATGATGGGGAAGACATTGAATGATCTTAAAAGAATGGCAAAAAACAGAACGACTTGGAAAGTGTTTGTTGAAGACCTATGCTCCACTGGGAGCTAAAAAGGTAGAGGAAGAAGAAGAAGAAGAGACTCATAAAAAAAGAAACAATGATCTAGGCACATGGAATAAAATAAAAAGTATTGATTTAATAGGGAAAAAGATCTATCTATACAGAACATTACTGTGTAAGTAATATGAAAGATCTATCCACATAAAACAATGCAAGGCTAGATACATACAGATATACAATATCTATCCACATGTAACAAAATGGAATGAGTCATATAACAAGATAACAAATGTATCCACATAGAAGAAAAGACAGCTATCATCATAACAAAAACAAAGGAATATATCAAACTAGAATAACCTACAGCGCCAGTCACAAAAGAAGAGAAAACCATCTCCAATAATGGATACTTACACAACAGTAGTCGTAAGTTTTGGTCCAGTAATTTACGAATCTTCTTTGAATATTGTTTCTAGAAGCCTCAAATCAGTTTTAATGAGGCTCGGTGTATCATCACCCCAACCTATAAAATCACACACTTGAGATCCCCCGTGTGTGCGCACCTGTCTGATACTAATTTAGATAAATCTGAAAGCATTTATTATCCTGCCTTTACGTGTAACTGCCAGCACTTAGCCAGAACGAAGCACCATTAAGAAAGGTAACTCTTGCAGGCAGACACATCAAGAATGAGACGATGTTGAACGAGATGGCAGATGAAAGCGCTTAATTAGCCACGATAGGCTGTGATGACATCTGTGTTGTTGAAACAGTAAGTGTTGTGTCTAGATTGATCAACGTCCATGAACGTAAGGGTGTCGTACGATAGAGCGTAAATAGCGTAGTGGCAGCACACTCTCTTCACTTTCTCTTGTACCCATTCGTGAGTCGAGGGATGGTTATGGTTAGTCGAAGGCTCCGGTATCACTCCAAACAAATTAAAATCCATAATTGCTCAACCGCCCGTGCCAGTGGAACCATCAAATTAAAATTGATCTCATTGAAAGATCCAAACAAAGAAAGTCAGCTGCAGTCTCCAACAGCTACAGCACACGTCAAAAGACATACGGCCAAGAGGGACCGAAAGTGACGCAGCTGAACTGTCCTTTGTCATATATCATCATTCATCGTAAGCAATCGGAATATCAAAACACGATCCGGTTGAAAAACACAGCTCACGGTATACACAAGGCACTAAACTTAGTAGCTCCCACAACAAGCTGAACTCAGTCGAGGGAGATAAAAGAGTTCTTATTCTCGCCTTTCTGACAGTTTCAGTCGTTGGCATTTGATGTTGTAGTCTTTCCTTCATGTTGTCGGACCATCTTATTCTGGGTTTTGTCCCTTCTCTTCTTCCTTTTCTTTCAATATCTAATTTGTATGATAAGGAAGCACACAGCATTCTTTCTAGATGGGCAAAACTGTTTATTTGCTGTTTCTTTATGTAGCTTAAGATTGGTTCAATGCCTGCTCTATCTCTTATAATATGATTTCTGATTCTGTCTTTTCTAGTCACTTCATGCGCTTTTCTCAGACATCTCATCTCTTTGGTGACTGCTGGAATTCATAAAATAAACATTGTACAAAAATATAAATACAACTTATAAAATAAACATTGTACTAAACGCTAATAATAGAATTCATAAAATAAACATTGTATTAACACCAGGCAGTAATAGAACAGACTTTGGGACAAGAGAGCTGACATCGATAAAACGAAAGTAGTGCAACGGTCAAGGTAGTCACGCGGTCATTTCGTGTGATTAATGACGTGTTAATGACTTCAAGTACTAAGCCTTAGCCTCAGCCCGGTCCCTTACTGGCTGCCCTACCTTCCTAGCTAATCCTTTCCTCCTAGTTAATCCTACCTTCCTAGCAAATCATATCTTCCTAACTAATCATACCTTCCTAGCTAATCCTTTCCTCCTAGTTAATCCTACCTTCCTAGCAAATCCTATCTTCCTTTCTAATCATACCTTCCTAACTAATCCTTTCCTCCTAGCTAATCATACCTTCCTATCTAATCCTACCTTCCTATCTAATCCTTCCTTCCTAGTTAATCCTATCTTCCTAACTAATCCTACCTTCCTAGCTAATCCTATCTTCCTAACTAATCCTACCTTCCTAGCTAATCCTTTCCTCCTAGCTAATCCTACCTTCCTAGCTAATCCTATCTTCCTAACTAATCCTACCTTCCTAGCTAATCCTTTCCTCCTAACTAATCCTACCTTCCTAGCTAATCCTACCTTCATAGCTAATCCTACCTTCATAGCTAATCCTACCTTCCTAGCTAATCCTACCTTCATAGCTAATCCTACCTTCCCAGCTAATCCTACCTTCCTAGCTAATCCTACCTTCCTAGCTAATCCTACCTTCCTAGCTAATCCTACCTTCCTAGCTAATCCTACCTTCCTAGCTAATCAGTCCTTCCTAATAGACTACGCACGGTACCAATTTCATTAGGTTGGGTAGACCCCGAGAGCCTTTCTTTAAGATTAGGAATAACTAGAGACATTCCGTGCTGGAAGTGTTGCTCTGCCATAGAAGAGCATAGGAATAACTAGAGACATTCCGTGCTGGAAGTGTTGCTCTGCCATAGAAGAGCTATTGTTTTCTTTCCAAACCTGATATGCTCTTCAGCCGCTATCCAAGAAGTCTCTGCCAGATGCCTATCATTTGTGCCAGACTATTTGCAATTCATGTCATCTATTTGCTGTGTAATTTACATCGTTTCTACAACTCTATTTCATTATCGGGAAACAGACAGTGTGCACTATGATCACACACAATTGACATTTAGTCAAAATGCACAAATTTCTTTCTAGAATTCAGAAATATTCGACCAAGAAAATTATACTTCTGGTGATTTCTGTTCGGTCAGCAGCAAACGTGAAGGCTTTTATTGTTGCGCATAAATAATGAGGACACTTGTTGACAGTTTTATATTAAGAGTATACGTGGTTCTTCTTTCCCTTCTTCTTAAACTTCGGGACTTCCGGTTCCAAGATGGTGGAATGGAGTTTGTGTTTCACTGAGCGCCACAGGATTTGCTAGGGAAGCTGGTTAATTTTAACTCCATGCAAGAGACAATCCCGAAGATACACACTTCCATTAATGGATGCTTACGCAGAATAAAAGGATGGAAATCACTAACTTAGATCTATGGGGAAATATAATCAAATACTAGTGAACAAAGAGATACAAAGAGGTCGATGCGCTGGATAGGACACACTGCGGAAACCAACTCTGAGTATTACACGACAGACCTTTATTTTGTATCGCCAGGGGAAGAGACAAAGAGGAAGACCAACATATTCTTGGAGAAGACAAGTGGAAGCAGAGATGAAGTTGATGGGAAAGGCACGGAATGATCATAATGGAATAGCAAGAAACAGAAAGACTTGGAAAGTGTTTGTTGAAGGCCTATGCTCCACAGGGAACAGAAGGGAAGAAAAATCAACCGGAGGTTCCACTGTGGGGATTCTACGACGGTGTTACAGGGTTTTGTGCACCACGATGTGGTCCCTTTCGGCGAATCAAGCGGTACGAATATGTCCTTTCTCTGACGTGATGTACGGTTGTGCGTATTAATATCATGATTGAGAGCTGTTCAATAACCACTGTTGGATTTGTACGGCGTCGATTACTTTCAGCTCCTTCAAGTAGGTCGATGTGCCAAGTCAACTGATGGTTCCATTATTAGGATTCTACGCCGACGCTACAGAGTTCGTACATCTACATCTGGTCATTTCAGTGAATCAGACGTTGTAGGTACATGAATTGTTGATAAATATTATACGTACTGCGTCATAGAAATGGGCGATCGTATATCAATTGTTGACAAATATTATGCGTACTGCGTCATAGTAATGGACGATCGTATATCAATTGTTGACAAATATTATGCGTACTGCGTCATAGTAATGGACGATCGTATATCAATTGTTGACAAATATTATGTGTACTGCGTCATAGTAATGGACGATCGTATATCAATTGTTGACAAATATTATGCGTACTGCGTCATAGTAATGGACGATCGTATATCAATTGTTGACAAATATTATGCGTACTGCGTCATAGTAATGGACGATCGTATATCAATTGTTGACAAATATTATGCGTACTGCGTCATAGTAATGGGCGATCGTATATCAATTGTTGACAAATATTATGCGTACTGCGTCATAGTAATGGACGATCGTATATACCTAACGCTGAAAAAAGGGACGAGATTACGATGCTGTTCGTGAATATGCAGCCCTCGTACGAACCTCGGATCTTCATGTTAGTCAATAGAGTTGTTGCCCAAGAGAGCTACAAGGAGAACAGGAGAGAACTTGTGCAACAGCAGAGTTTATTTACCAGTCGATTCAGACTACGGGATTTGCTGGGGGATGAGAACTAAGCACTTATGGACTGTTGTTCGATTTAGTTTCATTAGTTAATTGTCTTCTATATAGATCTGCTGTTTCATTAGTCAATTGTCTACTAGATCTGCTGTTTCATTAGTCAATTGTCTACTAGATCTGCTGTTTCATTAGTCAATTGTCTACTATATCTGCTGTTTAATTAGTCAATTGTCTACTAGATCTGCTGTTTATTAGTCAATTGTCTACTTGATCTGCTGTTTCATTAGTCAATTGTCTACTAGATCTGCTGTTTCATTAGTCAATTGTCTACTTGATCTGCTGTTTCATTAGTCAATTGTCTACTAGATCTGCTGTTTAATTAGTCAATTGTCTACTTGATCTGCTGTTTCATTAGTAAATTGTCTACTAGATCTGCTGTTTAATTAGTCAATTGTCTACTAGATGTGCTGTTTCATTAGTCAATTGTCTAATAGATCTGATGTTTCATTAGTCAATTGTCTACTTGATCTGCTGTTTAATTAGTCAATTGTCTACTTGATCTACTGTTTAATTAGTCAATTGTCTACTTGATCTGCTGTTTAATTAGTCAGTTGTGTACTATATCTGCTGTTTAATTAGTCAATTGTCTACTTGATCTGCTGTTTCATTAGTCAATTGTGTACTAGATCTGCTGTTTAATTAATCAATTGTCTACTAGATGTGCTGTTTCATTAGTCAATTGTCTACCAGATCTGCTGTTTAATTAGTCAATTGTCTACTAGATGTGCTGTTTCATTAGTCAATTGTCTACTTGATCTGCTGTTTCATTAGTCAATTGTCTACTAGATCTGCTGTTTCATTAGTCAATTGTCTACTTGATCTGCTGTTTCATTGGTTAATCGTCAACTTGGTCTGCTGTTTCATTGGTTAATCGTCAACTTGGTCTGCTGTTTCATTGGTTAATCGTCTACTAGATCTGCTGTTTCATCGGTTAATCGTCTACTAGATCTGCTGTTTCATTGTCAATTGTCTACTAGATCTGCTGTTTCATTGGCCAATAATTTTCTATATGCTCTTTCATTGCCGTGTTTACAATGTCAGTTGTTTATTGATCAGTTGTCTACTAGGCTACTCTTCCTATGTTATCAATTGATGTTAGTGATAATGTTGAAGATAGGCACAGGTACAGAATCGAACTTCATGCCAGGCCGATGTAAAGGCGGCTGAAACGAGGGACATAGATCTCACAATTGTATAAAGCAGCTATAATTAAAACAAGAAGACAGTACAACACTATAAGCATTTCAGGGACAGGATAAGACATCAAACAAAAACGTGAAGGATTATTACGTAGTAAGACTGCTACTTGGCTTAAGTCAGAGCCTTGGAGACATCTCCACGAGGGTCATACTAATCTTCGTGTGGGGTGGAGGGTGGAGGAACCTTCCTTGGTGATCATGTCACAACAACTTTTTTAAAACTATTAATATATAATGTAGTAATAAAGTTAAATATATACATATGTAATTGTTGTGTGCTACGTCATCGTAATGGCTCATCGTACATCCCTAGACCGGCCGTACGCTAATCTTACGGTCTGTTGTTTGATGTGCGACGGGGATAATCTGACAAATAACTGTGTGTTTATATGTTCGGAATTGGAGTCAACAACGATGACTTAACATCATCAAGCGCTATACATTTAAAATAAATTATGACGATCATAATTTTAAAGAGGACGTGAACTTCCTGTATATTGTGGATAGGCGGCGGGAACCATTGAAGGCTATGCATGAAAAGTGTTCCTTGTTGCAGTTTCCTCATATTCCAAGTCCGGCTTGTTGCAGGAGCTATTGAGTTAAGTGCTCTGTGCACACCGTGAGCTGTGTGTCTCATCCGTTTTGATCATGTTTCGATATTCCAAATGTTTACGATGAATGATGATATCGTATGACAGGGAACAGTTGGCTGTGTTCACTTTCTGCGCGGTTTCGCCTTATGTCTTTTGGCGTGTGCTGAGACTGCTACGATGGGGACTACAGTTACCTTTCTTTGTATGGGAGATGAGATATTAATTCGGATGATTACGCTGGCACTGGCGGTTGAGCAATTATGGATTTTAATTCGTTTGCAGTAATACCGGGGCCTTCCATAACCAAATATGTAATGTAAGTAAAATAAAAGTAAAGGAGCCCCGTCACGCCAAGTGGCATATAGGGAATATGATGTTAGTGACCATACATTTTACAGACCTTCAGCACATGATGTCGGTATCAATGTGGTCGGTATTACACCCGTGCCGCTTTACTTTTCCAGAAAAAAACCAGTACCCATTTCACCCTGAGTGAATCCGGAAGCCGTCGGTTGGGATTGAACCCTACCTCTTGTCCTTTGTAGTCCAGTTCACTAACCACTGAGCTATCGCGGCTCCCATATATATAATGTTATGTGTATGGCCCTTTTCGTCTTGTCAGACGGTCTAGTGGAGGCTATTGCGTATTTTTTTGAGGTATTGTTTTTGCCGAACAGCTTCTCTTGTGGCTAATTCTACCAATGTTTCACAAACACACGCGGTCACATAATGAACAGGTCAGGCTCGCTGGTCCACGGGGTTTACCATCCTTTTTCATGAGTCTTTTCTCTTCAAAGTCCTGTCTTAGCACAGTCTCAAATGTTGTTATACCGTTCCTTATGCATGCTCTCCATGATGTGCGATCACTTGCCAGATGTTGTCAGTCGTTTTCACAGATGGAGAAGTCTTTCAGAGATGATTTGCAGATATCTCTATATCGTAGTTTAGGTCTGCCGATTTGTCTTTTTCCGTGTTTTAGCTCGCCATATAGTATTTGCCTAGGAATGCGTTTTTCTTCCATCCGTTGGACATGCCCCAGCCATCTTAGCCTTCGACTTCTGAGCATCGACATGATTGTTAGGGTCTTAGCACGTTGCAGGACAGTTAAGTTGGTTATTTTGTCCTGCCATTTGATGTGCATTATTTTGCGGAGACATCGCATGTGGAAGACATTTAGTCTTTTTTCCTGGTTTGAGTATGTTGTCCAGGTTTCGGATCCATATAGTAGTGTGCTAAGCACACATGTTTGATATATTAGGAGTTTAGTCTTTCGAGTTAGTTTCGTGTTGTTCCATGCCCTTTTTGTGAGTTTGCCGAAGGTCGTAGCTGCCTTACCAATTCGACAGTTTATTTCTTCATCAAGAGAGATGGTTTGCGTAACTGTGGATCCAAGATATGTAAATTTCTGTACTGATTCTAGTGGGCAGTCTTTTAGAGTAATAGATAGAGGTTTGAAGTCACCTTGATTTAGTATTACTGTCTTCTGAACATTAATTGACAGTGAAAAAAGGTCGCATGCTTTATCCAGGTTGTTGATCAGCGACTGTAGGGTGGCCTCACTATGAGCGACTAGGGCTGCATCGTCAGCAAATAAAAATTCTTTAAGTAGGGCAACATTTGTTTTGGTTTTTGCTCTTAGTCGTGCTAGGTTGAACAGTGAGCCATCTGGTCTAGTGCGAATGTAAATATCTCCTGAGCTGTTTTCGAAGGTGTAATTTAGGAGGGCAGCAAAAAATATACCAAAAAGGGTGGGGGCGAGGACACATCCCTGTTTCACTCCTTTGTTGACTTTGAAATTCTCTGATGGACTCCCATCAAAATGGACTTTGCCAGTCATGTCTTCATGGAAGGAAATTATCAGCCTAAGTAATTTAGGAGGGCAGCCTATGCCTTCTAACACCTTGTAGAGACCATCTCTGTTTACTATGTCGAATGCCTTTGTGAGATCCACAAAGGCAATATAGAGCGGCATATTTTGTTCCCGACATTTTTCCTGCAGTTGTCTAAGAGTGAAGATCATATCTATGGTTGATCTCCCGGGTCTGAAACCGCATTGGGACTCGGGAAGCACCCGTTCTGCAAGTCTATGCAGGCGATTAAGTACGACTCTAGCAAAAGCTTTGCCTGTTGTGCTAAGGAGAGAAATGCCTCTGTAATTGTTGCAGTCACCCCTGTCTCCTTTATTCTTGTACAGCGTTATAATCTTGGCATTTCTCATATCATGAGGTATTTCTCCGTTTCTCCAGCATTTAATTAGCAGTTTGTATAGGTGTGGAAGTAGTACGCTTAGGTTGTCCTTTAGTACATCTGTGGGAATGTTGTCATTTCCTGCAGCTTTTCCTCTTGAGAGGGCATTTATAGCGTCAGCAAGTTCGTTCATAGTAGGCTCAACATCCAGTTCAAACATTGTAGGATATTTGGGTATTGATTGTGCTAGAGCTGTGTTTGCTGGTCTGTCGTCATTGTATAGATTAGAGTAGTGTTCAACCCATCTTTGCATTTGTTGTCCCTTGTCAGTAATAGGTTCTCCAAACTTGGATTTTAGGGGGGCTAATTTTGTTATTTTTGGTCCAAGGGCCTTTTTTATATTGTCATGCATGGTTTTTGAGTCGCCCCTGTCTGAGGCTTTCTGTATTTCAGAGCATAGATTGTTCCAGTATTCGTTTGCGCATCTTCTTGCTTCGCGTTGTAGGGTGGCCTGCGCATGTTTGAGCTGATCCTTGGAGATTTGATTGGGATTATTATTGAAGTTCAGTAGAGCCTTTTTCTTATTAGCTATTAGTGGGTCTAGTCTTGCTGCATTTTCTTCGACCCAGTCGTTCTTTGAGAACCGTTTCTGGCCGTAGGTAGATAGAGCGCAGTTATAGATGTGTGTTCTCAGGGAGCACCAGTTGTCATCCACACTTGATTCATCTTCTACTTCTTCTACCAGTTCATCAAACTTGGATCTAAAAATATCTTCGGTTGGTGTGGTTTTTGTCGCTGTGATGTTGATCTTGGCTGCTGCAGGCTCTCTTGATTTGTAGATACGACTACTTCTGGCTTTGATCTTACTAATGACTAGAGCGTGGTCTGTGTTGCAGTCTGCACTGTGATATGTTCGTGTTATTCTGATGTTATTTAAAGACTGCCTACGTGTAAGAACTAGGTCTAGTTGGTGCCAGTGACCACTTCTAGCATGACGCCATGTTACTTTATGCTTGTGTTTCACATTAAAGTAGGTATTTGTTACACATAGTTGATTATTAGAGCAGAATTCTAGGAGTCGCTGGCCATTTCCGTTGATTTTTCCAATGCCGTGGTGACCTAGACATGTTGGCCAATATTGCTGATCAGATCCTGTGCGTGCATTGAAATCACCGAGTAAGTATAATAGTTCCTCTTTTGGAAGTGAGTCAATGGTCATTTGCAGTTGTTGCTAGAAGTTGTCTTTCTCTTCGTCTGATGCAGCCAACGTTGGTGCATAGGCACTAATGATATTTATTAATCCACTCTTCGTATGTAGCTGGAGTATCATCAAGCGTTCAGACACTCCTTTTGGCGTGGTTATGGAGTTTATGTGTTTGTTATGTACAGCAAAGCCCACTCCATGTATACGTGGTTTTTCGGGGCTTAGGCCTTGCCAGAAAAAAGTATAGTTTTCTTCCTTTACAGAACCACAGTCTGAGAGTCTTGTTTCTTGTAGGGCAGCAATATCAACATGTAGCCTATTTAGTTCTTTATCTATGAGTGCTGTTGTTCTAATTTGTCCTTCTTTCAGTGTACTTGTTTTAGTAAGTCCAGGGCACATGGTCCTTACGTTCCATGTGCCAAGTTTAAACATTGGTGCTTTCTTCCTCATTTCACTTTGCCTACTCTGCCTGGGCACAGGATATGGAGATATTGCTTTACCCAGTCGCACTATCCCCTCTCGACTTCGTTTCAAGGATTTCCGAAGGAGGGACAAAGTCCATACGTTCATGAGTGATCGTATTGAGGCCATGGGTTGTACCATAGCCGAGGAAGTTGTGGGAGTAGAGACCTTATAGCAAGACAGAGTTCACATATTGATCTAAACTGCATCATCTCTCCCCCTTCCCACCCCAGTGCTCAGTAGTGTCCGCCCCTGTTGATTCAAGAGTGTCCAGCGACTGTAATGGAATAGAGCTACCCTAGACTTGAATGTGCAACGGGGAGAGGGGTGGTATCTGAGACAACAATTGGGGTTACTATTTTGTTGTTATTGTGATAGGGGTTGAGAAATGGGGTCTGGTTAAACAAAGAGCTTTCTAGAAACAATTTAGAAGACACCTATCCAGCAACTGAGCTGAATGCGGCCAGGGACCCATAACTGACTGTAGTCAATGACCCACAGCTGACTGCAGCCAACGACCCACAGCTGACTGCAGCCAGCGACCCACAGCTGACTGCAGCCAGCGACCCACAGCTGACTGTAGCCAGCGACCCACAGCTGACTGCAGCCAACGACCCACAGCTGACTGCAGCCAACGACCCACAGCTGACTGCAGCCAACGACCCACAGCTGACTGCAGCCAGCGACCCACAGCTGACTGTAGCCAGCGACCCACAGCTGACTGCAGCCAACGACCCACAGCTGACTGCAGCCAGCGACCCACAGCTGACTGCAGCCAACGACCCACAGCTGACTGCAGCCAGCGACCCACAGCTGACTGCAGCCAACGACCCACAGCTGACTGCAGCCAACGACCCACAGCTGACTGCAGCCAGCGACCCACAGCTGACTGCAGCCAGCAACCCACAGCTGACTGCAGCCAACGACCCACAGCTGACTGCAGCCAGCGACCCACAGCTGACTGCAGCCAACGACCCACATCTGACTGCAGCCAACGACCCACAGCTGACTGCAGCCAGCGACCCACAGCTGACTGTAGCCAACGACCCACAGCTGACTGCAGCCAGCGACCCACAGCTGACTGCAGCCAGCGACCCACAGCTGACTGTAAGCGTCAGGATCAGTGAAGAACAGAGCAGAAGATAAGTACAACTATATACTAATGCATACACCACACTAAATATTTTGTGAGTTGAGAAAAATATATGAAATAATATATATGTATATATAATGGTATTAAGCAGCTGAACCTAAGAAGAGACCAGACAAACTACAACATTTCGGCAAAAGCCTTCATCGGGTACAAGAAAAAAAAAATAAAACCAATAACAGACAAACATGGAAATTACTTATCTATCAGTAAAGAGCAACGTGAAAGGAAAAAGAACAATACCCTACGCCACCTACCAGCGGTGCTTCTGGAAAGAGGCTATCCAGTCTAGCAAAAGGAGAGGAGATCCAAAAGAGAAGGCAACCTATTGTTAAAAACTGCCTTGCTGAAGTCGGATGTGTTGGGCCGAGAGGTACAAATATTACAACCTAGCTGCAGACCACAATACATCGTAAACAGGTCTACTTAGCGTCCTTTTAAAGGCGAGTAACAAAGTTGATTTTTCATTCCATTAGTAATTATCAGATGAACATTAGCAAGGAAAAGGAAACGGAAAGGAAGAAAGACATACTGTGTCTAAAAACTCATAATCTGGTACCTACATTGTGAAGATTGCAAAGAATTCCTGCCATGATAATTGGTGTCTTCTGGTTATGCCCTGGACACAACGGTTCAGCACGTGTGTTTTACTTGCCTCATAGAAACAAAATATCCTGCGTATAATTCTGCTAATGTTCATATAATTAAGTCGATTAGAAAAAGTTAAATCTTAAAAGTTGTAGAAACATTTGCGAGTAAGAAATGAGTATTTGACACAAAAATGGCAAATTAATTCATCTTTGAAATGGTTCTTCTCATAAGCATTAATGAAGTACATTTTCTACAAAGAATTAATAATAATCCGGAGATTACGGATAGACAAGTCAATCTATGACAGCCTGCACCATCAAAGCAAGAAATTTAACTATAATAGATGATTCTAGTTCGCTTCAGTGCAAGTTCAGTTCAGCTAACTAGATGATTCTAGTTCGCTTCAGTGCAAGTTCAGTTCAGCTAACTAGATGATTCTAGTTCGCTTCAGTGCAAGTTCAGTTCAGCTAACTAGATGATTCTAGTTCGCTTCAGTACAAGTTCACTTCAGCTAACTAGATGATTCTTTGTTGTCTTGTCATCATGCTGAAGGCTTTCGGCCGAAACATTTATCATTTTTGTAAACTTTTCATTTTAGTAAAGTTGCTTTATACAATTGCATATTTATGTTTCCACGCTCATCCGGCTTTACAGCAGTCGAACATATTTTATAATTGCTGTTTTCAAATTCAATCTACCGGATATTCTGTAATGTTTTTACCTTTCATCTCCCATATCTTCTTTGTACTTGTTTTTTTTTACATTATCATCTTTACCTTATGTCATAATGCGTCCATCGTCAACACACGCTAGTTCGTGACTGCAGTTCTCATCGTCAACACACGCTAGTTCGTGACTGCAGTTCTCATCGTCAACACACGCTATAGCTCGTTTCAAAACATATGCCCAACTTCAAAACGCTATTACTCTCTAACCGTTTGTTAAATACTTTTGAAATTTTCCAAATGTTATTAGAATGCAAAAGACCCTTTAAATGTATATTTAACAAATATCTTGCAGCTGCAGTTTTCTTAAAGCGGCGATATTTCTTTGATGTTTGTCAAAATTGTAAATTGTGAACCCCTAAAGAATAGAAATTACTGTAGTTGCTGGTCTACAATTAATTTTCACTAGGTAAAGGCGTGGCCGTAATGGGGAAATAACCTAATAAGACAAAACACCAGAAGAATTATTGTCTGCTCAGTTCGAGGACGGACGATAATAATATCAAGGTATACCCGTGTGTCCAATTTTCATTGTTGTGTGGTCCTGAAAAGGACCGTTTGTTGAACTAATTTAAGGTAATATAGGTGCCAACATTGTGGGGGCTATATACTTTCATTCTGAATCAGACGAGTCTAAAATATTAATAACTGTTTGGGGTTGAACATTCCACAAACCATCATTTTTCCAATATTCCTCTTCCTGTTTTAAGACGTGGTCTTCACATTTAGCCCAATAATCTTTGTCTATATTTAATAAAGCGAGATTAGCAAGAGTCTTTACATCGCATATTTTGAATGTTGTATTTTCATCTGCAACTTGTCCTTTTAATTTTGCCCAGATTAGTTCTATTGGATTTAAATGAGCATGGTAAGGTGGCAGCCTCAAACTTATATGACTGTGCTCTTGGATAATCTTATCTATTTGAAAAATCTTTGTCCTCTGTTTTTGCTTTACTAGAGATAGTAATTCAGGTTTTAAGTACATGTTATTAAATTGTATGTGCTCCTTTGTGAGCCATATCTTAATAGCATCTTTTGTACTGGATGACGTCGAGACTTTATCTTCAAGTGCAACAATGTTGTGGTACGTTGCATTGTCCATTATTAGGCAAGATGGTCGATATAGTGATGGGAGAACAGAATTTTCAATCCAATGTCTAAATATGTGACCATTCATCTCAGAGTGATAATCCAGATTGTCTATGGATTTTGAAAGAAAAATGAGCTCTGCATTCTGTATTAGTCCATGTTGTCGACTACCTGCATGAGCAATTATCAAGCGCTGTCCTTTGCTGCTAGGTATTAATCTCTTAATCTTTCCATCTGATGACTGCCATTCCCTTTGGTTAGTGTGGTGAGCATTGATCCATGTTTCATCCAAGTACACAATATCATAACCTTGCTTGCGCACCTCTTTTACTTCACGTAAGTACTTGCTTCTCATGACTACTATATGTGGCTTCTCACAGATGATGTTTCGTCCATTGTAATACTTTCTGAATGTAAAGCCTGCAGCTCTCACATTCCTCCATAATGTAGACTTTGATATTTCAATACTGTTGTTCTTTTTCAGCGATACTTTTAATTTTCTTATTGTAACAGTTTCATTCATACCCAACATTTTGCGAATTTCACTTCTAATAAGTTCACTGTCGAAATTATCCAACATTTTTGCTCTTCCTTGTGATTTTGTATATTTTGAACATTGACGGTCACGTGCTTGAATCCAGCGATTAAATGACCGTTTAGATAAATCCAAAATGTGTCTTGTCCTATTCTCAGGGTTATCTAAAGAATGAAATAATCTTCCTCGTTTAGCCTCTTTGCAAAAATAGTCATACATTTTTATTGCGATGTTTTGTAAACTGCAGAATTTCATTTTAAGACTCATGATAAATGTTATTGTTCCACGTTACGCCGCTGAATTAACGGAAATGGAACACACAATGTCTCGTGTTTACTACAAGTGTATAATTGTGTCCAGTAACTCACGCGGAAAGCGTGCAAAATCGTAAATTTGAGCGTGTATAGATTTGTAATCGCTATTTTTAATTTAAATACAGTAAACACTAAGTTTTGACTACATCAATGGGTCGTTATAAATTTATATAAATCAAATAAGCAATAATAATAACCAAATGTTTGTTTTTAATGAAATTAATTCCCTGTTGGGTTCTAATCATTATAACTATACATGCAAATTTTGAAAAAAATTACAAAAAGCGGTTTAAAAGATATTGATTTTTAAAGTTGGGCACGACTTATGAAACAAGCTATAGTTCGTGACTGCAGTTCTCATCGTCAACATACGCTAGTTCGTGACAGCAGTTCTCATCGTCAACACACGCTAGTTCGGGACTGCAGTTCCCATCGTCAACACACGCTAGTTCGTGTCTGCAGTTCTCATCGTCAACACACGCTAGTTCGTGTCTGCAGTTCTCATCGTCAACACACGCTAGTTCGTGTCTGCAGTTCCCATCGTCAACACACGCTAGTTCGTGTCTGCAGTTCTCATCGTCAACATACGCTAGTTCGTGACTGCAGTTCTCATCGTCAACATACTCTAGTTCGTGACTGCAGTTCTCATCGTCAACACACGCTAGTTCGTGACTGCAGCTCTCATCGTCAACACACGCTAGTTCGTGACTACAGTTCTCATCGTCAACACACGCTAGTTCGCGACTGCAGTTCTCATCGTCAACACACGCTAGTTCGCGACTGCAGTTCTCATCGTCAACACACGCTAGTTCGAGACTGCAGTTCTCATCGTCAACACACGCTAGTTCGCGACTGCAGTTCTCATCGTCAACACACGCTTGTTCGTGACTGCAGTTCTCATCGTCAACACACGCTAGTTCGAGACTGCAGTTCTCATCGTCAACACACGCTAGTTCGTGACTGCAGTTCTCATCGTCAACACACGCTAGTTCGAGACTGCAGTTCTGGCCCTTGCTCTCTGATATGAATAATAACACCATCCCATGTAACCTTGAATGTGCAGGCCATTGGTGGGGAAATACATCCACCCACTTGGAGTTTCCACTTGGTATCGCATGTAATTATACCCAAACATTAGTGTTTGAACAACGTCTAAACAAAGGCAGAAACAAAACACAGGACGCATTAGACAACCCCAACCAGAACTCCAAATCGTATTTCCAGGCACAGCGCTTTGCAACCAGAGTTAAGTCTCTAATGCAAATTGCCATTCGATGTCTACAAAATAAGTAAATACATTTTCTTACAGATCGCTCATGCACGCAAACTCTATGGGCCTAGACAAAAGACGAGCACCGATCGAGGAATTTATTTGTATACTCAACTGTTTTTCTGAGTTGCTATTATCAATCAATTATTGGCACGCACTTAAGAGTTCTCACATTGGAGTTATTCATACACAACAAAAGATAATAACAACACGAGATGTCGTTTGTTATTGTTTTATTTTGAAGATAATAATTACAAATACCATTTTGAAGGGAATTCGTAAAGCAGGAAAAGGAGAGGTAGACATAGAAATGATGGATGGTAAGTAGCATCACAATAATGGACAAGCCCAAGTTTGAGCGAGGATAGAGATACATGGTTGAGTGAAGACTGAAAGTGGTAGCGCAACGACTCCCTGGATTCTGGGGTAAAGAAGTTCTTTCCCTTCCACGTAAGAATCCCTTCATCTGTGATCTTTAACTGCAGTTTGAGAATTTGAATGAAACGAAATTGCGATCAGAGAATTTATTTTACGCCAACATCGTTCTATACATTGTAACTACAGCACTCAAAGATAGACCACAGAACAAGGACACCAACAATCTACTTCATATCGCGCTGAAAAGTTATAAAGATGGTGAAAGATAAGTAAATACAGTTTTAACCAAATTATATTTCAGCATTGGCGTTGTGTGGACCACCCTACCTAAAAGTGCAGAGTTTGTAAAACACGTGCAACGTTAACACCGAATGTCTTCTACGTCCACGGTCTAATGGACTCCCCTTTCTTCTTCCTCTTTTATTGAAACTAATTTACTTAGACATTAAACATTAAATGTATCGCTAAATAAATTTGTTTAAATGTAAAAATCCCTTGTTATCACTGCAAACAAATAAGAGCTCTTCATATGTGGTGATAGTCAATAACATACAATAACATACAATAACATACAATAACATACAATAACATACGGACATGAGTTCTAGACAATCAGACAACAGAGCCGAACATCGTTTCAAACCACAGAAATTTATTTTTATAGAAAAAGTATTTGGGAATATCGTGGAATATCAACAGGTAGAAAAGTAAAAGGACGTACTAAAGTAGATCGAAACAAAAGGAAAACATGTTGTAAACATCTGGATAAAGTCATCATCATTTGTGTCTATGCGATGAGAAGGGGGCAGTTGAAATATATCGTGAAAACAAATCGTTCTGAAATGTAACAGGGAAACATAGAAAAGATACACGATTGTGTCTCTTCTAATTTGTCATAGCTGTTTGTTTGATAACGTCTACAAAAGACGTTTGGACCTGTCCGTGTGTCTGTGTTTGAGAGTTCCCCGGAACTTCCAGGTTTGCGTGAATTTCCGTTCCTTTTGTCCAGTGTTCATTCCACAACTGCCTGAACATGTTGCAATTCCGTAGTGTTTGGTGTCTGTATTAAGTGGATGACTGTGTTGTCTGTATTAAGTGGATGACTGTGTTGTCTGTATTAAGTGGCTGCCTGTGTTGTCTGTATTAAGTGGTTGCCTGTGTTGTCTGTATTGCGTGGCTGCCGGTGTTTTCTGTATTAAGCTGCTGCCTGTGTTGTCTGTATAAAGTGGCTGTCCGTGTTGTCCTTATTAATTGGGATTCTGTATTGAGTGGCAGTCTGTGCTTTATGTCTTAAGAGGCTGTCCGTGTGTTTTGTTTGTCTTAAGTTGCTGCCTATGTCGTCTGTCTTAAGTGGCTGTCTGTCTTGTCTGGCTTAAGTGGAGTTTTTGTGTTGTGTGACTTAAGTGGAATTTTTGTGTTATCTGGCTTAAGTGGCGTTTTTGTGTTGTCTGGCTTAAGTGGCATTTTTGTGTTGTCTGGCTTAAGTGGAGTTTTTGTGTTGTCTGGCTTAAGTGGAGTTTTTGTGTTGTCTAGCTTAAGTGGAGTTTTTGTGTTGTCTGCCTTAAGTGGCGTTTTTGTGTTGTCTGGCTTAAGTGGCGTTTTTGTGTTGTCTGGCTTAAGTGGCGTTTTTGTGTTGTCTGGCTTAAGTGGCGTTTTTGTGTTGTCTGCCTTAAGTGGCGTTTTTGTGTTGTCTGGCTTAAGTGGCGTTTTTGTGTTGTCTGCCTTAAGTGGCGTTTTTGTGTAGTCTGGCTTAAGTGGCGTTTTTGTGTTGTCTGGCTTAAGTGGCGTTTTTGTGTTGTCTAGCTTAAGTGGCGTTTTTGTGTTGTCTGACTTAAGTTGTTATATATATATATTGTCACTCTTAAATAATTACCTGTGTTGCCTGTCTTACTTTCTATGTTACCTGTCCACCCTTACACATGAGTGCTGAGACTAGTCTCAGCCTATACAAATGGTGGTTTAGTCTGTGGTTACCTGTATGATTACATATTCGGTTCGTTCAGGTTACTCCTTGTTCTTTGGTTGATCAATCTTTACTCACAGCTTCCATGAATGTCTTTTTTTCTTGAAACTTGTTCTGCCTGAGTTTACGCTGCTTCTTCTTTTACCAGTTTATCCCCTTTCTTTGTTCTTCGTGCGACAGTCCATTACAGTTCTACACTTGTTCTTGGTGTGACAGTCCATTGCAGTTCTACACTTGTTCTTGGTGTGCCAGTCCATTGCAGTCCTACACTTGTTCTTGGTGTGACAGTCCATTACAGTCCTACACTTGTTCTTGGTGTGCCAGTCCATTGCAGTTCTACACTTGTTCTTGGTGTGCCAGTCCATTGCAGTTCTACACTTGTTCTTGGTGTGCCAGTCCATTGCAGTTCTACACTTGTTCTTGGTGTGACAGTCCATTGCAGTTCTACACTTGTTCTTGGTGTGACAGTCCATTGCAGTTCTACACTTGTTCTTGGTGTGACAGTCCATTGCAGTTCTACACTTGTTCTTGGTGTGACAGTCCATTGCAGTTCTACACTTGTTCTTGGTGTGACAGTCCATTGCAGTCCTACACTTGTTCTTGGTGTGACAGTCCATTGCAGTTCTACACTTGTTCTTGGTGTGACAGTCCATTGCAGTCCTACACTTGTTCTTGGTGTGACAGTCCATTGCAGTCCTACACTTGTTCTTGGTGTGACAGTCCATTGCAGTTCTACACTTGTTCTTGGTGTGACAGTCCATTGCAGTCCTACACTTGTTCTTGGTGTGACAGTCCATTGCAGTCCTACACTTGTTCTTGGTGTGACAGTCCATTGCAGTTCTACACTTGTTCTTGGTGTGACAGTCCCTTGCAGTTCTACACTTGTTCTTGGTGGGACAGTCCATTAGTCCTACACTTGTTCTTGTCTTGCCAGTCCATTACAGTCCTACACCTGTTCTTGATGGGCCAGTCCATTAGTCCTACACTTGTTCTTGATGCGCCAGTCCATTACAGTCCTACACTTGTTCTTGGTGTACCAGACCATTACAGTCCTACACTTGTTCTTGATTTGCCAGTCCATTACAGTCCTACACCTGTTCTTGATGCGCCAGTCCATTACAGTCCTACACTTGTTCTTGATGCGCCAGTCCATTAAAGTTCTACACTTGTTCTTGATTTGCCAGTCCTACACTTGTTCTTGATGTGACAGTCCTACACTTGTTCTTGATTTGCCAGTCCTACACTTGTTCTTGATGTGACAGTTCTACACTTGTTCCTGATGCGCCAGTCCTACACTTGTTCTTGATGTGACAGTCCTACACTTGTTCTTGATTTGCCAGTCCTACACTTGTTCTTGATATGCCAGTCCTACACTTGTTCTTGATGTGCCAGTCCTACACTTGTTCTTGATGTCCCAGTCCTACACATGTTCTTGATGTCCCAGTCCTACACATGTTCTTGATGTGCCAGTCCTACACTTGTTCTTGATGTGCCAGCCCTACACGAGTTCTTGATGTTCCAGTCCTACACATGTTCTTGATGTGCCAGTCCTACACTTATTCTTAATGTCCCAGTCCCACACATGTTCTTGATGTTCCAGTTCTATACATGTTCTTGATGTGCCAGTCCTACACTTGTTCTTGATGTGCCAGTCCTACAATTGTTATTGATGTTCCAGTCCTACACATGTTCTTGATGTGCCAGTCCTATACATGTTCTTGATGTCCCAGTCCTACACTTGTTCTTGATGTGCCAGTCCTACACGTGTTCTTGATGTGCCAGTCCTTTACATGTTCTTGATGTGCCAGTACTACACTTGTTCTTGATGTGCCAATCCTACACTTGTTCTTGATGTGTCAGTCCATTGCAGACCTACACTTGTTCTTGATGTGCCAATCCTACACTTGTTCTTGGTGTGTCTGTCCTATACAGGTTGTTGATGTGCCAGTCCTACACTTGTTCTTGATGTCCCAGTCCTACACGTGTTCTTGATGTGCCAGTCCTACACTTGCTCTTGATGTCCCAGTCCTACACGTGTTCTTGATGTGCCAGCCCTACACTTGTTCTTGATGTCCCAGTCCTGCACGTGTTCTTGATGTGCCAGTCCTACACTTGTTCTTGATGTCCCAGTCCTACACTTGTTCTTGATGTGCCAGCCCTACACTTGTTCTTGATGTCCCAGTCCTACACGTGTTCTTGATGTGCCAGTCCCTCACTTGTTCTTGATGTCCCAGTCCTACACTTGTTCTTGATGTGCCAGTCCTACACTTGTTCTTGATGTCCCAGTCCTACACGTTTTCTTGATGTGCCAGTCCTATACATGTTCTTGATGTGCCAGTCCTACACTTGTTCTTGATGTCCCAGTCCTACACTTGTTCTTGATGTGCCAGCCCTACACTTGTTCTTGATGTGCCAGTCCTACACGTGTTCTTGATGTCCCAGTCCTACACGTGTTCTTGATGTGCCAGTCATTCACTTGTTCTTGATTTCCCAGTCCTACACGTGTTCTTGATGCCCCAGTCCTACACTTGTTCTTGATGTTCCAGTTCTATACATGTTCTTGATGTGCCAGTCCTACACTTGTTCTTTATGTGCCAGTCCTACAATTGTTCTTGATGTTCCAGTCCTACACAAGTTCCTGATGTGCCAGTCCTATACATGCTCTTGATGTGCCAGTCCTACACTTGTTCTTGGGGCAGTTGAAATATATCGTGAAAACAAATCGTTCTGAAATGTAACAGGGAAACATAGAAAAGATACACGATTGTGTCTCTTCTAATTTGTCATAGCTGTTTGTTTGATAACGTCTACAAAAGACGTTTGGACCTGTCCGTGTGTCTGTGTTTGAGAGTTCCCCGGAACTTCCAGGTTTGCGTGAATTTCCGTTCCTTTTGTCCAGTGTTCATTCCACAACTGCCTGAACATGTTGCAATTCCGTAGTGTTTGGTGTCTGTATTAAGTGGATGACTGTGTTGTCTGTATTAAGTGGATGACTGTGTTGTCTGTATTAAGTGGCTGCCTGTGTTGTCTGTATTAAGTGGTTGCCTGTGTTGTCTGTATTGCGTGGCTGCCGGTGTTTTCTGTATTAAGCTGCTGCCTGTGTTGTCTGTATAAAGTGGCTGTCCGTGTTGTCCTTATTAATTGGGATTCTGTATTGAGTGGCAGTCTGTGCTTTATGTCTTAAGAGGCTGTCCGTGTGTTTTGTTTGTCTTAAGTTGCTGCCTATGTCGTCTGTCTTAAGTGGCTGTCTGTCTTGTCTGGCTTAAGTGGAGTTTTTGTGTTGTGTGACTTAAGTGGAATTTTTGTGTTATCTGGCTTAAGTGGCGTTTTTGTGTTGTCTGGCTTAAGTGGCATTTTTGTGTTGTCTGGCTTAAGTGGAGTTTTTGTGTTGTCTGGCTTAAGTGGAGTTTTTGTGTTGTCTAGCTTAAGTGGAGTTTTTGTGTTGTCTGCCTTAAGTGGCGTTTTTGTGTTGTCTGGCTTAAGTGGCGTTTTTGTGTTGTCTGGCTTAAGTGGCGTTTTTGTGTTGTCTGGCTTAAGTGGCGTTTTTGTGTTGTCTGCCTTAAGTGGCGTTTTTGTGTTGTCTGGCTTAAGTGGCGTTTTTGTGTTGTCTGCCTTAAGTGGCGTTTTTGTGTAGTCTGGCTTAAGTGGCGTTTTTGTGTTGTCTGGCTTAAGTGGCGTTTTTGTGTTGTCTAGCTTAAGTGGCGTTTTTGTGTTGTCTGACTTAAGTTGTTATATATATATATATTGTCACTCTTAAATAATTACCTGTGTTGCCTGTCTTACTTTCTATGTTACCTGTCCACCCTTACACATGAGTGCTGAGACTAGTCTCAGCCTATACAAATGGTGGTTTAGTCTGTGGTTACCTGTATGATTACATATTCGGTTCGTTCAGGTTACTCCTTGTTCTTTGGTTGATCAATCTTTACTCACAGCTTCCATGAATGTCTTTTTTTCTTGAAACTTGTTCTGCCTGAGTTTACGCTGCTTCTTCTTTTACCAGTTTATCCCCTTTCTTTGTTCTTCGTGTGACAGTCCATTACAGTTCTACACTTGTTCTTGGTGTGACAGTCCATTGCAGTTCTACACTTGTTCTTGGTGTGCCAGTCCATTGCAGTCCTACACTTGTTCTTGGTGTGACAGTCCATTACAGTCCTACACTTGTTCTTGGTGTGCCAGTCCATTGCAGTTCTACACTTGTTCTTGGTGTGACAGTCCATTGCAGTTCTACACTTGTTCTTGGTGTGACAGTCCATTGCAGTTCTACACTTGTTCTTGGTGTGACAGTCCATTGCAGTTCTACACTTGTTCTTGGTGTGACAGTCCATTGCAGTTCTACACTTGTTCTTGGTGTGACAGTCCATTGCAGTCCTACACTTGTTCTTGGTGTGACAGTCCATTGCAGTTCTACACTTGTTCTTGGTGTGACAGTCCATTGCAGTCCTACACTTGTTCTTGGTGTGACAGTCCATTGCAGTTCTACACTTGTTCTTGGTGTGACAGTCCATTGCAGTTCTACACTTGTTCTTGGTGGGACAGTCCATTAGTCCTACACTTGTTCTTGTCTTGCCAGTCCATTACAGTCCTACACCTGTTCTTGATGGGCCAGTCCATTAGTCCTACACTTGTTCTTGATGCGCCAGTCCATTACAGTCCTACACTTGTTCTTGGTGTACCAGACCATTACAGTCCTACACTTGTTCTTGATTTGCCAGTCCATTACAGTCCTACACCTGTTCTTGATGCGCCAGTCCATTACAGTCCTACACTTGTTCTTGATGCGCCAGTCCATTAAAGTTCTACACTTGTTCTTGATGCGCCAGTCCTACACTTGTTCTTGATGTGACAGTCCTACACTTGTTCTTGATTTGCCAGTCCTACACTTGTTCTTGATGTGACAGTTCTGCACTTGTTCCTGATGCGCCAGTCCTACACTTGTTCTTGATGTGACAGTCCTACACTTGTTCTTGATTTGCCAGTCCTACACTTGTTCTTGATATGCCAGTCCTACACTTGTTCTTGATGTGCCAGTCCTACACTTGTTCTTGATGTCCCAGTCCTACACATGTTCTTGATGTCCCAGTCCTACACATGTTCTTGATGTGCCAGTCCTACACTTGTTCTTGATGTGCCAGCCCTACACGAGTTCTTGATGTTCCAGTCCTACACATGTTCTTGATGTGCCAGTCCTACACTTATTCTTAATGTCCCAGTCCCACACATGTTCTTGATGTTCCAGTTCTATACATGTTCTTGATGTGCCAGTCCTACACTTGTTCTTGATGTGCCAGTCCTACAATTGTTATTGATGTTCCAGTCCTACACATGTTCTTGATGTGCCAGTCCTATACATGTTCTTGATGTCCCAGTCCTACACTTGTTCTTGATGTGCCAGTCCTACACGTGTTCTTGATGTGCCAGTCCTTTACATGTTCTTGATGTGCCAGTACTACACTTGTTCTTGATGTGCCAATCCTACACTTGTTCTTGATGTGTCAGTCCATTGCAGACCTACACTTGTTCTTGATGTGCCAATCCTACACTTGTTCTTGGTGTGTCTGTCCTATACAGGTTGTTGATGTGCCAGTCCTACACTTGTTCTTGATGTCCCAGTCCTACACGTGTTCTTGATGTGCCAGTCCTACACTTGCTCTTGATGTCCCAGTCCTACACGTGTTCTTGATGTGCCAGCCCTACACATGTTCTTGATGTCCCAGTCCTACACGTGTTCTTGATGTGCCAGTCCTACACTTGTTCTTGATGTCCCAGTCCTACACTTGTTCTTGATGTGCCAGCCCTACACTTGTTCTTGATGTCCCAGTCCTACACGTGTTCTTGATGTGCCAGTCCCTCACTTGTTCTTGATGTCCCAGTCCTACACTTGTTCTTGATGTGCCAGTCCTACACTTGTTCTTGATGTGCCAGTCCTACACGTTTTCTTGATGTGCCAGTCCTATACATGTTCTTGATGTGCCAGTCCTACACTTGTTCTTGATGTCCCAGTCCTACACTTGTTCTTGATGTGCCAGCCCTACACTTGTTCTTGATGTGCCAGTCCTACACGTGTTCTTGATGTCCCAGTCCTACACGTGTTCTTGATGTGCCAGTCATTCACTTGTTCTTGATTTCCCAGTCCTACACGTGTTCTTGATGCCCCAGTCCTACACTTGTTCTTGATGTTCCAGTTCTATACATGTTCTTGATGTGCCAGTCCTACACTTGTTCTTTATGTGCCAGTCCTACAATTGTTCTTGATGTTCCAGTCCTACACAAGTTCCTGATGTGCCAGTCCTATACATGCTCTTGATGTGCCAGTCCTACACTTGTTCTTGGGGCAGTTGAAATATATCGTGAAAACAAATCGTTCTGAAATGTAACAGGGAAACATAGAAAAGATACACGATTGTGTCTCTTCTAATTTGTCATAGCTGTTTGTTTGATAACGTCTACAAAAGACGTTTGGACCTGTCCGTGTGTCTGTGTTTGAGAGTTCCCCGGAACTTCCAGGTTTGCGTGAATTTCCGTTCCTTTTGTCCAGTGTTCATTCCACAACTGCCTGAACATGTTGCAATTCCGTAGTGTTTGGTGTCTGTATTAAGTGGATGACTGTGTTGTCTGTATTAAGTGGATGACTGTGTTGTCTGTATTAAGTGGCTGCCTGTGTTGTCTGTATTAAGTGGTTGCCTGTGTTGTCTGTATTGCGTGGCTGCCGGTGTTTTCTGTATTAAGCTGCTGCCTGTGTTGTCTGTATAAAGTGGCTGTCCGTGTTGTCCTTATTAATTGGGATTCTGTATTGAGTGGCAGTCTGTGCTTTATGTCTTAAGAGGCTGTCCGTGTGTTTTGTTTGTCTTAAGTTGCTGCCTATGTCGTCTGTCTTAAGTGGCTGTCTGTCTTGTCTGGCTTAAGTGGAGTTTTTGTGTTGTGTGACTTAAGTGGAATTTTTGTGTTATCTGGCTTAAGTGGCGTTTTTGTGTTGTCTGGCTTAAGTGGCATTTTTGTGTTGTCTGGCTTAAGTGGAGTTTTTGTGTTGTCTGGCTTAAGTGGAGTTTTTGTGTTGTCTAGCTTAAGTGGAGTTTTTGTGTTGTCTGCCTTAAGTGGCGTTTTTGTGTTGTCTGGCTTAAGTGGCGTTTTTGTGTTGTCTGGCTTAAGTGGCGTTTTTGTGTTGTCTGGCTTAAGTGGCGTTTTTGTGTTGTCTGCCTTAAGTGGCGTTTTTGTGTTGTCTGGCTTAAGTGGCGTTTTTGTGTTGTCTGCCTTAAGTGGCGTTTTTGTGTAGTCTGGCTTAAGTGGCGTTTTTGTGTTGTCTGGCTTAAGTGGCGTTTTGTGTTGTCTAGCTTAAGTGGCGTTTTTGTGTTGTCTGACTTAAGTTGTTATATATATATTGTCACTCTTAAATAATTACCTGTGTTGCCTGTCTTACTTTCTATGTTACCTGTCCACCCTTACACATGAGTGCTGAGACTAGTCTCAGCCTATACAAATGGTGGTTTAGTCTGTGGTTACCTGTATGATTACATATTCGGTTCGTTCAGGTTACTCCTTGTTCTTTGGTTGATCAATCTTTACTCACAGCTTCCATGAATGTCTTTTTTTCTTGAAACTTGTTCTGCCTGAGTTTACGCTGCTTCTTCTTTTACCAGTTTATCCCCTTTCTTTGTTCTTCGTGTGACAGTCCATTACAGTTCTACACTTGTTCTTGGTGTGACAGTCCATTGCAGTTCTACACTTGTTCTTGGTGTGCCAGTCCATTGCAGTCCTACACTTGTTCTTGGTGTGACAGTCCATTACAGTCCTACACTTGTTCTTGGTGTGACAGTCCATTGCAGTTCTACACTTGTTCTTGGTGTGACAGTCCATTGCAGTTCTACACTTGTTCTTGGTGTGACAGTCCATTGCAGTTCTTCACTTGTTCTTGTTGTGACAGTCCATTGCAGTTCTACACTTGTTCTTGGTGTGCCAGTCCATTGCAGTTCTACACTTGTTCTTGGTGTGACAGTCCATTGCAGTTCTACACTTGTTCTTGGTGTGACAGTCCATTGCAGTTCTACACTTGTTCTTGGTGTGACAGTCCATTGCAGTTCTACACTTGTTCTTGGTGTGACAGTCCATTGCAGTCCTACACTTGTTCTTGGTGTGACAGTCCATTGCAGTTCTACACTTGTTCTTGGTGTGACAGTCCATTGCAGTCCTACACTTGTTCTTGGTGTGACAGTCCATTGCAGTCCTACACTTGTTCTTGGTGTGACAGTCCATTGCAGTTCTACACTTGTTCTTGGTGTGACAGTCCATTGCAGTCCTACACTTGTTCTTGGTGTGACAGTCCATTGCAGTCCTACACTTGTTCTTGGTGTGACAGTCCATTGCAGTTCTACACTTGTTCTTGGTGTGACAGTCCATTGCAGTTCTACACTTGTTCTTGGTGGGACAGTCCATTAGTCCTACACTTGTTCTTGTCTTGCCAGTCCATTACAGTCCTACACCTGTTCTTGATGGGCCAGTCCATTAGTCCTACACTTGTTCTTGATGCGCCAGTCCATTACAGTCCTACACTTGTTCTTGGTGTACCAGACCATTACAGTCCTACACTTGTTCTTGATTTGCCAGTCCATTACAGTCCTACACCTGTTCTTGATGCGCCAGTCCATTACAGTCCTACACTTGTTCTTGATGCGCCAGTCCATTAAAGTTCTACACTTGTTCTTGATGCGCCAGTCCTACACTTGTTCTTGATGTGACAGTCCTACACTTCTTCTTGATTTGCCAGTCCTACACTTGTTCTTGATGTGACAGTTCTACACTTGTTCCTGATGCGCCAGTCCTACACTTGTTCTTGATGTGACAGTCCTACACTTGTTCTTGATTTGCCAGTCCTACACTTGTTCTTGATATGCCAGTCCTACACTTGTTCTTGATGTGCCAGTCCTACACTTGTTCTTGATGTCCCAGTCCTACACATGTTCTTGATGTCCCAGTCCTACACATGTTCTTGATGTGCCAGTCCTACACTTGTTCTTGATGTGCCAGTCCTACACGTGTTCTTGATGTTCCAGTCCTACACATGTTCTTGATGTGCCAGTCCTACACTTATTCTTGATGTCCCAGTCCCACACATGTTCTTGATGTTCCAGTTCTATACATGTTCTTGATGTGCCAGTCCTACACTTGTTCTTGATGTGCCAGTCCTACAATTGTTATTGATGTTCCAGTCCTACACATGTTCTTGATGTGCCAGTCCTATACATGTTCTTGATGTCCCAGTACACTTGTTCTTGATGTGCCAGTCCTACACGTGTTCTTGATGTGCCAGTACATGTTCTTGATGTGCCAGTACTACACTTGTTCTTGATGTGCCAATCCTACACTTGTTCTTGATGTGTCAGTCCATTGCAGACCTACACCTGTTCTTGATGTGCCAATCCTACACTTGTTCTTGGTGTGTCTGTCCCATACAGGTTGTTGATGTGCCAGTCCTACACTTGTTCTTGATGTCCCAGTCCTACACGTGTTCTTGATGTGCCAGTCCTACACTTGCTCTTGATGTCCCAGTCCTACACGTGTTCTTGATGTGCCAGCCCTACACTTGTTCTTGATGTCCCAGTCCTACACGTGTTCTTGATGTGCCAGTCCTACACTTGTTCTTAATGTCCCAGTCCTACACTTGTTCTTGATGTGCCAGCCCTACACTTGTTCTTGATGTCCCAGTCCTACACGTGTTCTTGATGTGCCAGTCCCTCACTTGTTCTTGATGTCCCAGTCCTACACTTGTTCTTGATGTGTCAGTCCTACACTTGTTCTTGATGTGCCAGTCCTACACGTTTTCTTGATGTGCCAGTCCTATACATGTTCTTGATGTGCCAGTCCTACACTTGTTCTTGATGTCCCAGTCCTACACTTGTTCTTGATGTGCCAATCCTACACTTGTTCTTAATGTGTCAGTCTATTGCAGACCTACACTTGTTCTTGATGTGCCAGTCCTACACTTGTTCTTGGTGTGTTAAGCCTATACATGTTCTTGATGTGCCAGTCCTACACTTGTTCTTGATGTCCCAGTCCTACACGTGTTCTTGATGTGCCAGTCCTACACTTGTTCTTGATGTCCCAGTCCTACACGTGTTCTTGATGTGCCAGTCCTACATTTGTTCTTGATGTCCCAATCCTACACGTGTTCTTGATGTGCCAGTCCTAACCTTGTTCTTGATGTCCCAGTCCTGCACTTGTTCTTGATGTGCCAGTCCTACACTTGTTCTTGATGTCCCAGTCCTACACATGTTCTTGATGTGCCAGTCCTACACTTGTTCTTGATGTGCCAGTCCTATACATGTTCTTGATGTGCCAGTCCTACACTTGTTCTTGATGTGCCAGTCCTACACGTGTTCTTGATGTGCCAGTCCTATACATGTTCTTGATGTGCCAGTACTACACTTGTTCTTGATGTCCCAGTCCTACACTGTTCTTGATGTGCCAGTCCTACACGTGCTCTTGATGTGCCAGTCCTACACTTGTTCTTGATGTGCCAGTCCTACACTTGTTCTTTATGTCCCAGTCCTACACTTGTTCTTGATGTGCCAGTCCTACACGTTTTCTTGATGTGCCAGTCCCACACTTGTTCTTGATGTTCCAGTCCTACACGTGTTCTTGATGTCCCAATCCTACCCTTGTTCTTGATGTGTCAGTCCTACACTTGTTCTTGATGTGCCAGTCCTACACTTGTTCTTGATGTCCCAGTCCTACACATGTTCTTGATGTCCCAGTCCTACACGTGTTCTTGATGTGCCAGTCCTACACGTGTTCTTGATGTCCCAATCCTACCCTTGTTCTTGATGTGTCAGTCCTACACTTGTTCTTGATGTGCCAGTCCTACACTTGTTCTTGATGTCCCAGTCCTACACTTGTTCTTGATGTCCCAGTCCTACACGTGTTCTTGATGTGCCAGTCCTACACGTGTTCTTGATGTCCCAGTCCTACACGTGTTCTTGATGTGCCAGTCATTCACTTGTTCTTGATGTCCCAGTCCTACACGTGTTCTTGATGTCCCAGTCCTACACTTGTTCTTGATGTGCCAGTCCTACACTTGTTCTTGATGTCCCAGTCCTACACGTGTTCTTGATGTACCAGTCCTACACTTGTTCTTGATGTGCCAGTCCTATACATGTTCTTGATGTGCCAGTCCTATACATGTTCTTGATGTGCCAGTCCTATACATGTTCTTGATGTGCCACTCTTTTACATGTTCTTGATGTGCCAGTCCTATACTTGTTCTTGATGTCCCAGTCCTATACATGTTCTTGATGTGCCATATTCAACTGTTCACCGATTACAGCTGTACGATATTCAACCTTGTCAATAGAATTCGGCAACACGATTTAGCGGGAGCTGTGACATGAGTGGAGCAGATATGGGTAATTTCCGACTGTAGTAATGGACTATTTCCATGAAATGAATGTCATACAACAGGTTGCAGAGAACGTATCTAAGCAGCTTTGGTAATCTGTCTCCATTGTGAGCCTACATCGGGAAAAAAAAATACTTCCTCGTGGATCTGGCTTTTGGTGTGCCAGTCCATTGTATATGTCTGTGTTAGTCACATCACATATCTTTGTGTGTGCATGTCTGTGTTAGTCACATCTCATATCTTTGTGTGTGCATGTCTGTGTTAGTCACATCTCATATCTTTGTGTGTCCGTGTCTGTGTTAGTCACATCTCACATCTTTGTGTGTCCGTGTCTGTGTTAGTCACATCTCACATCTTTGTGTGTCCGTGTCTGTGTTAGTCACATCTCATATCTTTGTGTGTGCATGTCTGTGTTAGTCACCTCTAGTGACTCGGGCAGATGGTGCTCGTAAACCTTGGAGGGACGACCATCTAAGGGCAGAATCCCCCTACAGAAAAGATCATCTGCTGCCTTGCAGGAAGATTGGAGACAATCAAAGGCTAAGGAATGCAAACCTGAATAAAATGCTGGCTGAAATCGGATGCACTGGACCACTGGCGCAGAACACAGTGCAACGTTTTAACGGGTGTTCAATCAGAGTGGATCTGCCAGACTCTAATTGTGATGTTCTGTCTGTGGGAGCGAACAACACTCTTAACCTGACAGCAGACTTCTTGTGAGAGTCTGGGATCCTATTCTGATTGAGTCCTGCTCGCAGAAAGAGAGAGAGAGAGAGAGAGAGAGAGAGAAGGATTGGTTTGTTATCTCTACGAGAAGCAACGATGGTTGAGTAGTTAGTTTGCTTGCTTCCCGATCAGAATGGTCCGGGTTCTATTCAGTCTCTAAAAGTGGATACGAGACGGGGCGGCTGTGCGTGATGCCGACCACATCAGTCAAAAATGTACCGTGGTAAGCAAAAACATGTGGTCACTAACACCGTAATCCCTCGTTCGCCTAGCGAGGTGTGGAGGGAACCTTGAGGTTTTTATTATTTCTAGGGCATGTTTTAGTCTTGTGTTCTCCCTGTACACGATTTTCTCAGAGAATTGTTCAGCAGGAAGTCAAACTTTTAAATTACAAACACATTTCGAGGTTGAATGCCGTGGACAAACATTGTCACTGACACCTAGTTGCACAATACTTACTGACGATCAAACTTATATCATCAATTAACCTATTTAACATGAAACCACATAAAATCACTATTGTATATATTAGAGCAGACAGCTTAAGAGAATGGTAGGGAACAGGCAAATAATTGCAATGCTGGTAGCAAAAAGCCAGTGGTTGGGAGTGTCAGACACTCCAAGGTATGGTGACAGCTTTACAAAGAGGGAACACAACACAATACTGACGTTTCGACCTGTAGCCTTCTTCAGAAAACAGAGACAATGACAACAAACGATGAAGCACAATTATCTATATCTACATGTTAAATGATCAGGTGAATGGGGAGGTGGACAGAAAAGAAGAGAAGAAAGGAGGATGTTGAAATAAGAAAGGAGGCTACATGAGGGGAGGTAGGATGAGAGTCAATATGTGTAAAAAAGAGAGATAGGAAAAATGAGGAAGAGATAGAAATGTCAATAGTACAAAGTGGATAATACCAAACCTTAAGAGAATGGTTTGGCAGAAGGTCAACAACAGAAATGATAAATAACTGTCGAGGCCGAAAGTTGTGGAGAGACATGATCTCCTACGCCAGCAGGCTTGATTCTTGATGATGATGATGATGGTATATTAGAGTTTATGTAAAACTATCTTCCCTGGTGTGACTGACGAACGTACATAGCTACGACGTGAATAATGTTCTAGGATTATGATATAGTTGTTTCTGAAAGGGTTTGGGCGGATTTCAAAATGTGAGAGAGAATAACAGTGTCTTGTGTCAATCGTGTCCAAACATGGGAAAACAACTAATGTGAGAGAGAATAATAGTGTCTTGTGTAAATCGTGTCCTAACATGGGAAAACAACTAATGTGAGAGAGAATAATAGTGTCTTGTGTAAATCGTGTTCTAACATGGGAAAACAACTAATGTGAGAGAGAATAATAGTGTCTTGTGTAAATCGTGTCATAACATGGGAAAACAACTAATGTGAGAGAGAATAATAGTGTCTTGTGTAAATCGTGCCCTAACATGGGAAAACAACTAATGTGTGAGAGAATAATAGTGTCTTGTGTAAATCGTGTCCTAATATGGGAAAACAACTAATGTGAGAGAGAATAATAGTGTCTTGTGTAAATCGTGTCCTAACATGGGAAAACAACTAATGTGAGAAAGAATAATAGTGTCTTGTGTAAATCGTGTCCTAACATAGGAAAACAACTAATGTGAGAGAGAATAATAGTGTCTTGTGTAAATCGTGTCCTAACATGGGAAAACAACTAATGTGAGAGAGAATAATAGTGTCTTGTGTAAATCGTGTCCTAACATGGGAAAACAACTAATGTGAGAGAGAATAATAGTGTCTTGTGTAAATCGTGTCCTAACATGGGAAAACAACTAATGTGAGAGAGAATAATAGTGTCTTGTGTCAATCGTGTCCTAACATGGGAAAACCAGCACCAGCATCAAGAGCCTATAACAACCAAGTTATAGAGGTAGACCAAGAAGAAGATGGATTGAGGGAATTTGCGACATAATAAAACAATACAATATCACTGTGTGTCAAGCCACAGAAAGTGTCCTTGATATAAAACACATCATTGACTTAAGCCTGCGACGCCTACCGACAAAAGGCAGAGCAGAACGAAAGAAGAAGATTGGCTATAAAAATATCACTCTAACATAAATATTGACAAGAGCTAAAAATGATAAGTTGTGTGTGTGGTGTCACAAAATGGAACCACTTCCATGAAATATCAATTTTAATAATAAGTGCAATGTACCAGGATCTGGGACTTCAATCATAAACGATGTCAAATTTTCAAGATTATAACTGGAGGCGAAGGCGCGCCTACCAGCACCAGAGCTGGAAGTTGTCAGCGACCCACAGCTGATGGCTTGCGCCAGGATCGGTGAACCAAAACCACCCAGACCCTGTTCCACCTCTCCCTGGTGCCTCTAGTAACAGACTAACCTGTTTAGTCTGGCCAAACGAGCAGGGATCGAACAGGGAAGACAACCCGGTACTCAAAAATGTCGTGCTGAAGTCGGATGTGTTGGGCCGAAATGCGCAAATATAACAGTTATACTACAAACCACAACACAACGCCGACGTAACGTCCTATTAAGGGCGGATGACGAAGAGGAATTCTACAGTATACGAATACTCTAGAATATTTTAGTCATCAGGCGAACGCAAGCAAGATTATAACTAAAATTCCACTTTGTAATGAAAATGAACAGCCGTGATTAATAGGGGAAAAAAAGATAAATATTTAAGAGGACTTTCTTATCGCTAAGAAGGAGCCGATATCGATGGCAGCGTGAAAGGATAATCTGGCTTTCAGGAAAGACAATCCCAGCCCAAAAATAGGCGGGTTTTATCCCTTTATTCGAAAAGAGTACATAGCCTTGCTTAAGTAGATAAACAGAGGTTGTGTCAGTACCTTGAGTTCTCGGTTTCCTGGGGCAAAGTGTTTCGATCTTGCCCCGTCAGCAGTGTTTATCTCTTGCCCCGTCAGCAGTGTTTCCCTCTTGCCCCGTCAGATTTTTTCACAAATTTGTGAAAGTTGATGAAATATGTAAGGATATATTAGAAAGTTATTGCGTTTCAAAATATTGTTTCTATAACTCGGGACGCGCTTTCTTAATGATTATTGAACATTGGTATTATTTCACAACAATCAAGAAATATGTGGCTCCAATTATAGCAAAACAGGAATCTGTGGCTCCCATTATTAACAATAAATTAATATGTGGCTCCCATTATTAACAATAAATTAATCTGTAGCTCCCATTATTAACAATAAATTAATCTGTAGCTCCCATTATAACAATAAATTAATCTGTAGCTCCCATTATTAACAATAAATTAATCTGTGGCTCCCATTATTAACAATAAATTAATCTGTGGCTCCCATTATTAACAATAAATTAATCTGTAGCTTCCATTATTAACAATAAATTAATCTGTAGCTTCCATTATTAACAATAAATTAATCTGTAGCTTCCATTATTAACAATAAATTAATCTGTAGCTCCCATTATAACAATAAATTAATCTGTGGCTGGCATTATACCAACAAAGGGAATCTGTGTCTCCCATTATAACAAAAGAATTTGTCGCTACCATTTCAGCAGCCAAGTGAGTTGTGATTTCCCTAGCGAAGTAGCCTGCGAAGTAGCCTGCGATGCCAATCCATAACAGCCTAGTCACTGCCACTGTGTACATCAATGCAAGCAGCAACTTCCATTTTGCAAGAGTCATGCACATTTTTCCACATTATATAACAGACAAGTGACATGTCACCCCATTAAAAAACAGACAAGTGGTATGTAACCTCATTATATAACAGACAAGTGGCATGTCACCAAATTATATAACTGACAAGTGGCGTGTCACCCCATTATATAACAGATAGGTGGCATGTCACCCCATTATATAACAGACAAGTGGCATGTCACCTCATTATATAACAGACAAGTGGCATGTCACCTCATTAAATAACAGACAAGTGGCATGTCACCTCATTATATAACAGACAAGTGGCATGTCACCTCATTATATAACAGACAAGTGGCATGTTACAACATTATATAACAGACAAGTGGCATGTCACCACATTATATAACAAACAAGTGGCATGTCACAACATTATATAACAGATAAGTAAGATGTCACCCCATTATATAACAGACAAGTGGCATGTCACCACAATATATAACAGACAAGTGACATGTCACCCCATTATGTAACAGACAAGTGGCATGTCACCACATTATAAAACAGACATGTGGCATGTCAACCCATTATATAACAGACAATTGGCATGTCACCCCATTATACAACAGACAAGTGGCATATCGCCCCATTATATATATAAGACAAGTGGCATGTCATCTCATTATATAACAGACAAGTGGCATGCCACCTCATTATATAACAGACAAGTGGCATATCATCTCATTATATAACAGACAAGTGGCATGTCACCACATTATATAACAAACAAGTGGCATGTCACCACATTATATAACAGACAAGTGGCATGTCACCTCATTATATAACAAACAAGTGGCATATCACCTCATTATATAACAGAAAAAATGTGGCGAAAAACGAAATAAGGGTCAATCGAGCAACAGATTATGAATAGAAAATGGAGGTAAAATGGACGCACACTAATAAAACATGAATCTAGTATAGCAAGACATGCACTGTCATGGAAGCCGCAGGGTGAGAGAAAGCTAGGAATTCTCAAGAATACATGAAGAAGAGAAGTCATCGAAAAAATTTGAGAAAAGTAGAGAAAATGTCCAAGAAAAGAGATTGGTAGAGATATCTCCTCTGTGCCTATGCAACAAAAAAAGGGACCTAAAGGGCTTTGATTGACTGGCATGCTCATTTGGGAGCGAATGTAATGAGGGGTAAATGTGACTGAACCACTTCAGATAACAGATTCACGCTAGTTGCAAAAATCTGTGCAAAGAATTTCATATCACAAATAAGATTCAACACACGAAATGAAATCAGACATTCTATAAACATTGAGTTGTTTTGAACACCAGTCACTAAGTTTTCATTATTGGTTCATGTAGATGAAGACAGGTACTTCTTTCTGAGTAATAGAAATGTGAAACTGTCGAGACAAAATGGTTGTTTAAACCATCGAAGTGTAACTCACAGGTAGATTTAATGTTCAGGGTAAGAGTTATGGCAAGTAGAACTGGTCTCATTGCATTTCATTGCTGGTACTTTAGCTTTACAGTCTCGCTTGTTCTTCTGAGGTCTGATTGTTATGTGTATGTTTTTTTGGTTGGAATTTGATGTTACGTGTTAATTTATGTTCCCATGTGTTTGTGTGCACGCTCGAGTGTTGATGTGTGATGATTTTCGTCGTTTGTGTACGTGATTTCACCTTTTGTTTGAGACCATTCCTTTCTATTTATATTCTTTCTTTTCTTCTCTTTTTCTTTTTTTTGTGTGACTGGTTGGTATCGAGGCAAGACGCCGGTCTCCAGACAGAGAGGTTGTGAGTTCAAATCCCGGCTGCACCAGTTGGAATTTTTATTTATGATTTCTCCCTGTGGCAACCACCCCTGGTCTCAGCAGCAAGGCCCGACTTGAAACATCAATTACTAAAGAATATGAGTACCTCCGAAAATGGAGTTATCTGCCTGTGTGGCGAGGGACCCCTCTGCACACGGCTGCCAAGGAAAAACGGATTAACACACAAATTTCAGTTCCTAGTCTCCAAGAAATTCGCCAGTGGCGAAAGCTGGCGAACTCAAAAACAAGAAATATTCTTTTCCTTTTACTTTTTTTTGGAAAAGCGTGACTTATTTCACATATCTAGAGCCGTGATGTTATCATTTCCTCTACTCGTTTTACAGCCGTGATGTTATCATTTCCTCTAATCGTTCTACAGCCGTGATGTTATCATTTCCACTATTCGTTCTACAGCCGTGATGTTATCATTTCCACTATTCGTTCTACAGCCGTGATGTTATCATTTCCTCTACTCGTTCTACAGCCGTGATGTTATCATTTCCTCTACTCGTTCTACAGCCGTGATGTTATCATTTCCTCTACTCGTTCTACAGCCGTGATGTTATCATTTCCTCTACTCGTTCTACAGCCGTGATGTTATCATTTCCTCTAATCGTTCTACAGCCGTGATGTTATCATTTCCACTATTCGTTCTACAGCCGTGATGTTGTCATTTCCTCTACTCGTTCTACAGCCGTGATGTTATCATTTCCTCTACTCGTTCTACAGCCGTGATGTTATCATTTCCTCTACTCGTTCTACAGCCGTGATGTTATAATTTCCTCTACTCGTTTTACAGCGTAATGTATAATTTGCTCTACTCGTTCTACAGCCGTGATGTTATCATTTCTTCTACTCGTTTTACAGCCGTGATGTTATCATTTCCTCTACTCGTTTTACAGCCGTGATGTTATCATTTCCTCTACCCGTTTTACAGCCATGATGTTATCATTTCCTCTACTCGTTTAACAGCCGTGATGTTATCATTTCCTCTACTCGTTCTACAGCCGTGATGTTATCATTTCCTCTACTCGTTCTACAGCCGTGATGTTATCATTTACTCGTTCTACAGCCGTGATGTTATCATTTCCTCTACTCGTACTACATCCGTGATGTTATCATTTACTCGTTCTACAGCCGTGATGTTATCATTTCCTCTGCTCGTTCTACAGCCGTTATGTTATCATTTCCTCTACTCGTTCTACAGCAGTGATGTTATAATTTACTCGTTCTACAGCCGTGATGTTATCATTTCCTCCACTCGTTCTACAGCTGTGATGTTATAATTTACTCTACTCGTTCTGCAACCATAATGTATACTTTACTCTAATCGTTCTACAGCCGTGATGTTATAATTTTCTCTACTCGTTCTCTTGCCGTGAGTTGGCACTTCCCCTACTCATCCTCTGCATTCTCCAACTGTAGAAGCGGTTGTCAATTTTTGTTGTTGGTCACATTCTCCTGCTGTAGGGTTGGTTGTCGCTTTTAGCATGGTCCCAATCTACTACTTTGATGGCATCGATCACGTTCTCCCACAGTCTCCAGCTGCACTGACATAACTATGCGATCCCCCTCTTGTCCTCAGCTACAGTTGACAGTGCTACCATCTCTTACACTCACATAACTATGCGATCCCCCTCTTGTCCTCAGCTACAGTTGACAGTGCTACCATCTCTTACATTTTTGTTCCCAGTCAACGAGTCAATGCTTCGATTTAAATCATTTGAACCGAGGATATGGAGAGGGCTCCGACTGTCCGTGTCTACGCCGTGTGCTGAATATTCACGAGATCAGCCCCCATTCCAAAGAAAGACACATTTTTAAACTCGAACCAAATCTTATTTTCATTCAACAAATATGGAGTCCCCTAACCGGTCAGAGACACTGTTGCGCTGTAATCTATTTTTTAGAGTAAGGTCTGCAATTCAAATTTTGATTACACAAGACATCCTCTGAGGTACTTCTGCATCTTTTACTGATTCAACATCTGTCTGTTTACAGGCCAGGGTTGTTTGTTTTCCTGTAAACGTGGCATTTTAGTTCAAATATTCGACATTTTGCAGCATTTATCGATGAAGGTGTCCGGAGTCTAGTACACCCCCCCCCCTTTTCTCATTCTTAAAAAGAATCATTGATGGCAGTGGTTTCATTTTGTGACAACATTTACAAAGCGTACACAGTTGTAGCTCATAGAAATATTGATGAATATGTTAGTAGAATAAAGCTGGTCACAAAAAGATCACATACACAACTTCTTCTCATGACTAGGAATGTACAACACAGGAACATGTGTATTTTATCTTCCTGGAGAGCACGGATGAACTAAAGTATCGCAGTCAAACAACTACGGCTGCTTTCACGCTACAAGCTCGAAAGTGATCAGAAAATTCAAAAATTGGAGAGAAGATTGAGAACAACAGCTAATGAGAGCTCCAGTAGTACTGTGATAAAAGGATGGAGCTACGCCAAGATCGTATGAGCGACGGCAAGGTTGTATGAGCGATGGCAAGATCGTATGAGCGACGGCAAGGTCGTATGAGCGACTGCAAGGTTGTATGAGCAACGGCAAGGTCGTATGAGCGACGGCAAGGTTGTATGAGCGACGGCAAGGTCGTATGAGCGACGGCAGGGTTGTATTAGCGACGGCAAGGTTGTATGAGCGACGGCAAGGTCGTATGAGCGACGGCAAGGTTGCATGAGCGACGGCAAGGTTGTATGAGCGACGGCAAGGTTGTATGAGCGACGGCAAGGTTGTATGAGCGACGGCAAGGTTGTATAAGCGATGGCAAGGTTGTATGAGCGACGGCAAGGTTGTATGAGCGACGGCAAGGTTGTATAAGCGATGGCAAGGTCGTATGAGCGACGGCAAGGTTGTATGAGCGACGGCAAGGTTGTATGAGCGACGGCAAGGTTGTATGAGCGACGGCAAGGTTGTATGAGCGACGGCAAGGTTGTATGAGCGACAGCAAGGTTGTATGAGCGACGGCAAGGTTGTATGAGCGACGGCAAGGTTGTATGAGCGACGGCAAGGTTGTATGAGCGACGGCAAGGTCGTATGAGCGACGGCAAGGTTGTATGAGCGACGGCAAGGTCGTATGAGCGACGGCAAGGTTGTATGAGCGACGGCAAGGTCGTATGAGCGACGGCAAGGTTTTATAAGCGACGTCAAGGTTGTATAAGCGACGGCAAGGTTGTATAAGCGATGGCAAGGTTGTATGAGCGACGGCAAGGTTGTATAAGCGACGGCAAGGTTGTATGAGCGACGGCAAGGTTGTATAAGCGACGGCAAGGTTGTATGAGCGACGGCAAGGTTGTATGAGCGACGGCAAGGTTGTATGAGCGACGGCAAGGTTGTATGAGCGACGGCAAGGTTGTATGAGCGACGGCAAGGTCGTATGAGCGACGGCAAGGTTGTATGAGCGACGGCAAGGTCGTATGAGCGACGGCAAGGTTGTATAAGCGACGTCAAGGTTGTATAAGCGACGGCAAGGTTGTATAAGCGATGGCAAGGTTGTATGAGCGACGGCAAGGTTGTATAAGCGACGGCAAGGTTGTATGAGCGACGGCAAGGTTGTATAAGCGACGGCAAGGTTGTATAAGCGATGGCAAGGTTGTATGAGCGACGGCAAGGTTGTATGAGCGACGGCAAGGTTGTATAAGCGATGGCAAGGTTGTATGAGCGACGGCTAGGTTGTATGAGCGATGGCAAGGTTGTATAAGCGACGGCAAGGTTGTATAAGCGATGGCAAGGTTGTATGAGCGACGGCAAGGTTGTATAAGCGACGGCAAGGTTGTATAAGCGATGGCAAGGTTGTATGAGCGACGGCAAGGTTGTATAAGCGACGGCAAGATCGTATGAGCGACGGCAAGGTTGTATGAGCGACGGCAAAGTGGTATCAGCGACGGCAAGGTTGTATGAGCGACGGCAAGGTTGTATAAGCGATGGCAAGGTTGTATAAGCGACGGCAAGGTTGTATGAGCGACGGCAAGGTTGTATGAGCGACGGCAAGGTCGTATGAGCGACGGCAAGGTTGTATGAGCGACGGCAATGTTGTATGAGCGACGGCAAGTTTGTATGAGCGACGGCAAGGTTGTATAAGCGATGGCAAGGTTGTATGAGCGACGGCAAGGTTGTATGAGCGACGGCAAGGTTGTATGAGCGACTCAAGGTTGTATGAGCGACGGCCAGGTTGTATAAGCGATGGCAAGGTTGTATGAGCGACGGCAAGGTTGTATGAGCGACGGCAATGTTGTATGAGCGACTCAAGGTTGTATGAGCGACTCAAGGTTGTATGAGCGACGGCAATGTTGTATGAGCGACTCAAGGTTGTATGAGCGACGGCAAGGTTGTATGAGCGACGGCAAGGTTGTATGAGCGACGGCAAGGTTGTATGAGCGACGGCCAGGTTGTATGAGCGACGGCAAGGTTGTATGAGCGACGGCAAGGTTGTATGAGCGACGGCAAGGTTGTATAAGCGACGGCAAGGTTGTATATGCGACGGCAAGGTTGTATGAGCGACGGCAAGGTTGTATGAGCGACGGCAAGGTTGTATAAGCGATGGCAAGGTTGTATAAGCGATGGCAAGGTTGTATAAGCGACGGCAAGGTTGTATGAGCGACGGCAAGGTTGTATGAGCGACGGCAAGGTTGTATGAGCGACGGCAAGGTTGTATAAGCGACGGCAAGGTTGTATGAGCGACGGCAAGGTTGTATGAGCGACGGCAAGGTTGTATGAGCGACGGCAAGGTTGTATAAGCGACGGCAAGGTTGTATAAGCGACGGCAAGGTTGTATGAGCGACGGCAAGGTTGTATGAGCGACGGCAAGGTTGTATGAGCGACGGCAAGGTTGTATAAGCGACGGCAAGGTTGTATAAGCGACGGCAAGGTTGTATGAGCGACGGCAAGGTTGTATAAGCGATGGCAAGGTTGTATGAGCGACTCAAGGTTGTATGAGCGACGGCAAGGTTGTATGAGCGACTCAAGGTTGTATGAGCGACGGCAAGGTTGTATGAGCGACTCAAGGTTGTATGAGCGACTCAAGGTTGTATGAGCGACGGCAAGGTTTTATGAGCGACGGCAAGGTTTTATGAGCGACGGCAAGGTTGTATAAGCGACGGCAAGGTTGTATAAGCGACGGCAAGGTTGTATGAGCGACGGCAAGGTTGTATGAGCGACGGCAAGGTTGTATAAGCGACGGCAAGGTTGTATGAGCGACGGCAAGGTTGTATAAGCGACGGCAAGGTTGTATGAGCGACGGCAAGGTTGTATAAGCGACGGCAAGGTTGTATGAGCGACGGCAAGGTTGTATAAGCGACGGCAAGGTTGTATGAGCGACGGCAAGGTTGCATGAGCGACGGCAAGGTTGTATGAGCGACGGCAAGGTTGTATAAGCGACGGCAAGGTTGTATGAGCGACTCAAGGTTGTATGAGCGACTCAAGGTTGTATAAGCGACGGCAATGTTGTATGAGCGACTCAAGGTTGTATAAGCGATGGCAAGGTTGTATAAGCGACGGCAATGTTGTATGAGCGACTCAAGGTTTTATGAGCGACGGCAAGGTTTTATGAGCGACGGCAAGGTTGTATGAGCGACGGCAAGGTTGTATGAGCGACGGCAAGGTTGTATAAGCGACGGCAAGGTTGTATGAGCGACTCAAGGTTGTATGAGCGACTCAAGGTTGTATAAGCGACGGCAAGGTTGTATGAGCGACTCAAGGTTGTATGAGCGACTCAAGGTTGTATGAGCGACTCAAGGTTGTATGAGCGACGGCAAGGTTGTATGAGCGACGGCAAGGTTTTATAAGCGACTCAAGGTTGTATGAGCGACGGCAAGGTTGTATAAGCGACGGCAAGGTTGTATGAGCGACTCAAGGTTGTATGAGCGACTCAAGGTTGTATGAGCGACTCAAGGTTGTATGAGCGACGGCAAGGTTTTATGAGCGACGGCAAGGTTGTATGAGCGACTCAAGGTTGTATGAGCGACTCAAGGTTGTATGAGCGACTCAAGGTTGTATGAGCGACTCAAGGTTGTATGAGCGACTCAAGGTTGTATGAGCGACTCAAAGTTGTATGAGCGACGGCAAGGTTGTATGAGCGACGGCAAGGTTGTATGAGCGACGGCAAGGTTGTATGAGCGACGGCAAGGTTGTATGAGCGACGGCAAGGTTGTATAAGCGACGGCAAGGTTGTATAAGCGACGGCAAGGTTGTATAAGCGACGGCAAGGTTGTATAAGCGACGGCAAGGTTGTATAAGCGACGGCAAGGTTGTATGAGCGACGGCAAGATCTTATGAGTTCGATTCTAAGATGATTGCGCTCTGACGTTCACCAAACTGAGAACAAATGGGTACTGTCTTCAAATAGCTGGAGGAAGGAATAGCAGCCAGGTACTGACCTCATCACTCCAAACGCTGTGAACACAACTTCTCATTTATGTACTATTATCATGTGCCCTACCGGCAGGTACGGGCGATAGTGACCTTCCACATTACTCCTATCAGTTCTACAGTTGACTATTTTCCATGCCTCGACACCAAGTTTATCCAGTATCTTCTCACTTTGTCGTCCGCGATATTTCCTCCCCTGCATTTTGTCAGTTGTAGCAACCAAGTATTCCAATTTTCCTCTTCTCATGATATGCCCCGAAGAAGTCGATTACTTCTTTGTGATATTTTTTTTAGGAGCTCCCTTTTTGTGATGTTCTCTTTGAGAATTTCCTTCAGCTGTTCAGGTAACTCCCAACATTCTTCTGAAACGACTCAACTAAGTGGATTTTAATCGTCTTTCCATTTTTTTGCCTACTGTCCATAGTTTGCTACCATATGTCAGAATATATATGTATAGTAGTTTTAAAATGAGTTGATGAGAAGATAATTACCATACCAGTGTTAAGCGTCAATGTGAATTCCGCAGTGGTAGAGTTGTCAGCCACACCTGTCAGAATCTGTGTGATTGATGTAGAAGTCTTGTTCAGCTCTATTTCTCGATTCGATCACTAACATCAGAACAGCTCGAAACAAGTGCCTAGTCTTATCTGTGTCGAACAATTAGTCTGATGATTAATTTGTTTAAATTGCAGAACTGATTTTTGGGTACTCACCGTTTGTATTTATGCCTTCTTTCTTCAACTGCGCAAACCACATATACTCTTCTATGTCGTTACATGGACGTTTCATGAACGTAATTGTTTTGTACCGTTGTTTACAGTAAATAAAAAAAAAGTACAGTAGCCCCGTCACGCAAAGTGGTGGCGTATAGGGAATATGGTGTTAGTGACCATAAATTTTACAGACCTTCGGCACATGATTTTTGGGGTAATGTGGTCGGTATTACGCCCGTGCCGCTTTACTTTCCCAGAAAAAAATCCGGTACCCATTTAAGGCTGGGTGAACCCGGAAGCCGTCGGTTGGGATCGAACCCTACCCCTTGTCCTTTGTAGTCCAGTTCACTAACAACTGAGCTATCGCGGCTCCCTCATTGTTTACAGTAGACTGCAATATATATATGACTTTCAGCCCAGTATATTCGACTTCGTCACTCTTCTGTGTTCGTTCCCGCTGCGGGATTAAACTGAAGATAATACTCGAAAGGACGCAAAAACACGAGCTTCCATTGGTTAGAGCAAATACAATAATAATTAAAGAGTGGAGACAAGGTGCTTGACAGGAACTGAGTTGGAAGCTGCCAGAGACTCATAGCTCATGACCTGCGTCAATAGCCATGAACATGAAGCATCCTGTCCCTGCTCCACCTCTTCTTGGTGCCTCTAGAAACAGACTACCCAGTCTAGCCCGACCAAGTGAGCAGCAATCAGAGAGGAAAGGCAACCTGATACCAACAAATTCTTTGCTGAAGTCGGATGTGTTGGGCTGAAATGCGCAACTTTGGTAGCTCTACCGCAAACTTCAAAACAAAGCACCAAACATTGCAAGGGCGGATGATGAAGAAGTCAATGAATTCTTGTAATAGCCACGGGTGAACGACAGACAGAGAAAGAACTAAGGAATGTTTTATTACAAACAGAAACATCCGATGTTAGAGAGACAAAGACAAAGGTGTTTCTGTCATCATCGTGTGCCATACCGGTTAGCGTAGACGATTATGTCCTTCCACAAATCTTTATCCACAATAGATAGTAGTATCAATTCTGTTGTTGACTGTTTTACGTTCCATGGCATCAAGCTATCCAGTATCTTCTCTCGTGGTCGTCCGCAATCTCTCTTTGGTATTTTTATAGTACTGGGGGAGGAGGAGAAATGCACAAGAGAACACCAGAGAACCCCACAGAAAACACCAGAAAACCCCACAGAAAACACATGAGAACCCCACAGAGAACACCATAGAGCCCCACAGAAAACACCAGAGAACCCCCTCAGAAAACATCAGAGAACCCCACAGAAAACACAAGAGAACCCCACAGAAAACACCAGAAAACACCATAGAGAACACCAAAGAATCCCACAGAAAACACTAGAGAACCCCACAGAAAACACCAGAGAACCCCACAGAAAACACCATAGAACCCCACATAAAACACCAGAGAAACCCACAGAAAACACTAGAGAACCCCACAGAGAACACTAGAGAACCCCACAGAGAACACTAGAGAACCCCACAGAGAACACTAGAGAACCCCACAGAGAACACCAGAGAACCCCACAGAGAACACTAGAGAACCCCACAGAGAACACTAGAGAACCCCACAGAAAACACTAGAGAACCCCACAGAGAATACTAGAGAACCCCACAGAGAACACCAGAGAACCCCACAGAGAACACTAGAGAACCCCACAGAACCCCACAGAGAACACTAGAGAACCCCACAGAGAACACTAGAGAACCCCACAGAGAACACTAGAGAACCCCACAGAGAACACTAGAAAACCCCACAGAGAACCCCACAGAACCCCACAGAGAACACTAGAGAACCCCACAGAACCCCACAGAGAACACTAGAGAACCCCACAGAGAACACTAGAGAACCCCACAGAGAACACTAGAGAACCCCACAGAGAACACCAGAGAACCCCACAGAACCCCACAGAGAACACCAGAGAACCCCACAGAGAACACCAGAGAACCCCACAGAGAACACTAGAGAACCCCACAGAGAACACTAGAGAACCCCACAGAGAACACCAGAGAACCCCACAGAACCCCACAGAGAACACTAGAGAACCCCACAGAGAACACTAGAGAACCCCACAGAGAACACCAGAGAACCCCACAGAACCCCACAGAGAACACAAGAGAACCCCACAGAACCCCACAGAGAACACCAGAGAACCCCACAGAACCCCACAGAGAACACCAGAGAACCCCACAGAGAACACTAGAGAACCCCACAGAGAACACCAGAGAACCCCACAGAACCCCACAGAGAACACTAGAGAACCCGACAGAGAAATCCAGAGAACCCCACAGAACCCCACAGAGAACACTAGAGAACCCCACAGAACCCCACAGAGAACACCAGAGGACCCCACAGAAACCCACAGAGAACACCAGAGAACCCCACAGAACCCCACAGAGAACACCAGAGAACCCCACAGAGAACACTAGAGAACCCCACAGAGAACACAAGAGAACCCCACAGAACCCCACAGAGAACACTAGAGAACCCCACAGAGAACACCAGAGAACCCCACAGAACCCCACAGAGAACACTAGAGAACCCCACAGAGAACACTAGAGAACCCCACAGAGAACACCAGAGAACCCCACATAACCCCACAGAGAACACTAGAGAACCCCACAGAGAACACTAGAGAACCCCACAGAGAACACCATAGAACCCCACAGAACCCCACAGAGAACACCAGAGAACCCCACAGAACCCCACAGAGAACACCAGAGAACCCAACAGAACCCCACAGAGAACTCCAGAGAACCCCACAGAGAACACCAGAGAACCCCACAGAACCCCACAGAGAACACCAGAGAACCCCACAGAACCCCACAGAGAACACCAGAGAACCCCACAGAACCCCACAGAGAACACCAGAGAACCCCACAGAACCCCACAGAGAACACCAGAGAACCCCACAGAACCCCACAGAGAACCCCACAGAGAACCCCACAGAGAACACCAGAGAACCCCACAGAACCCCACAGAACCCCACAAAGAACATTGGGTACGGTTTGGGCGGAGGGAACCGTTACAGTGTATTTCTTCTTGTGGCTCATCCATCTCGTCTTTTTCTGATTGATTGGGTTTTATTAGCAACAGATTAGACAGACCAGCAAACTCGACTGACGGGACGTCATCTTTGTCCTGAAGTGGGTCAGCTTGTGCGATGTACTGAATGCTGGGTAGTCCTGATTGCTTGGAATTAAAGCGTATTTGCGCGAGACACTGCTTCAGCTGAATACTAATGCTCTGATCGTCACAGACAGAACGAGAAAATGGTGGGGAGGGGACACACACTTCAGATAAAGATAAATGTTTTTTTAAGAATAAATATCATCACATTGATGATTGAGAAACGCAGAACATCAATTTTTCCCAGCTTTTTGATGTTTTCTTTATTAACTCTGCGAACTTAACAGTTCATAAAAACAATTGTGAGAACTGTTATGAATCAATTCTAGACTAGTGCCGGAGTAAGGTAAATGTCCGTGTAGCCAACAGGATCGTCTGTAATCACGAGAAGAAGGTGGAGATACATGCCTGCCACGTGATGAGAAGAGGCAACACAATGATATCAAAGCAAACCTTTCAAGTGGAGTTGGAGGGTAACGCTAAAAGAGGCCGACCTAGAGAAACACTGAAAAGAACACTGAAGAAAGAGGCAAGAACAACACACATCAGCTCCCTTACCGAGGTGTATAGCTTCTCCAGCACAGAGATGTCAGACGAAATACAATTAGGGGTCTGTGCAGAGATCGTCGGACATAGGGTCTAGGATTTCTGCCCCATGTTCTGTCTTCTGTTCTGTCTTCTGTTCTGTCTTCTGTTCTGCCCCATGTTCTGTCTTCTGTTCTGTCTTCTGTTCTGTCTTCTGTTCTGCCCCATGTTCTGTCTTCTGTTCTGTCTTCTGTACTGTCTTCTGTTCTGCCCCATGTTCTGTCTTCTGTTCTGTCTTCTGTTCTGCCCCATGTTCTGTCTTCTGTTCCGTCCTATGTTCTGTCTTCTGTTCTGTCTTCTGTTCTGCCCCATGTTCTGTCTTCTGTTCTGTCTTCTGTTCTGCCCCATGTTCTGTCTTCTGTTCTGTCTTCTGTTCTGTCTTCTGTACTGTCTTCTGTTCTGCCCCATGTTCTGTCTTCTGTTCTGCCCCATGTTCTGTCTTCTGTTCTGTCTTCTGTTCTGTCTTCTGTTCTGCCCCATGTTCTGTCTTCTGTTCTGTCTTCTGTTCTGTCTTCTGTTCTGCCCCATGTTCTGTCTTCTGTTCTGTCTTCTGTTCTGTCTTCTGTTCTGTCTTCTGTTCTGCCCCATGTTCTGTCTTCTGTTCTGCCCCATGTTCTGTCTTCTGTTCTGCCCCATGTTCTGTCTTCTGTTCTGTCTTCTGTTCTGCCCCATGTTCTGTCTTCTGTTCTGTCTTCTGTTCTGTCTTCTATTCTGTCTTCTGTTCTGTCTTCTGTTCTGTCTTCTGTTCTGCCCCATGTTCTGTCTTCTGTTCTGCCCCATGTTCTGTCTTCTGTTCCGTCCTATGTTCTGTCTTCTGTTCTGCCCCATGTTCTGTCTTCTGTTCTGCCCCATGTTCTGTCTTCTGTTCTGTCTTCTGTTCTGTCCTATGTTCTGTCTTCTGTTCCGTCCTATGTTCCGTCCCATGTTCTGTCTTCTGTTCTGTCCTATGTTCCGTCCTATGTTCCGTCCTATTTTCCGTCTTCTGTTCCATCCTATGTTCCGTCCTATGTTCCGTCCCATGTTCCGTCCTATGTTCCGTCCTATGTTCCGTCCCATGTTCCGTCCTATGTTCCGTCCTATGTTCCGTCCTATGTTCCGTCCCATGTTCTGTCTTCTGTTCTGTCCTATTTTCTGTCTTCTGTTCCGTCCTATGTTCTGTCTCCTGTTCTGTCCTATGTTCTGTCTTCTGTTCCGTCCTATGTTCCGTTCAATGTTCCGTCCCATGTTCTGTCTTCTTTTCTGCCCTATGTTCCGTCCTATTTTCCGTCTTCTGTTCCATCCTATGTTCCGTTCTATGTTCCGTCCCATGTTTCGTCCTATGATCCGTCCTATGTTCCGTCCTATGTTCCGTCCTATGTTCCGTCCTATGTTCCGTCCTATGTTCTGTCCTGTGTTCAGTCTTCTGTTCCGTCCTATGTTCTGTCCTATGTTCCGTCCTATGTTCCGTCGTGTGTTCTGTCTTCTGTTCTGTCATATGTTCCGTCCTATGTTCCGTCCTATGTTCCGTCCTATGTTCCGTCCTATGTTCTGTCCTATGTTCCGTCCTATGTTCTATTTCTGTTCCGTCCTATGTTCTGTCCTATGTTCCGTCCTATGTTCCGTCGTGTGTTCTGTCTTCTGTTCCGTCCTATGTCCTGTCCTATGTTCCGTCCTATTTTCCGTCGTGTGTTCTGTCTACTGTTCCGTCCTATGTTCCGTCCTATGTTCTGTCTTATGTTCCGTCCTATGTCCTGTCCTATGTTCCGTCCTATGTTACGTCGTGTGTTCTGTCTACTGTTCCTTCCTATGTTCCGTCCTATGTTCTGTCTTATGTTCCGTTGTGTGTTCTGTCTTCTGTTCCGTCCTATGTCCTGTCCTATGTTCCGTCCTATGTTACGTCGTGTGTTCTGTCTACTGTTCCGTCCTATGTTCCGTCCTATGTTCTGTCCTATGTTCCGTCCTATGTTCCGTCGTGTGTTCTGTCTTCTGTTCTGTCCTATGTTCAGTCCTATGTTCCGTTCTATGTTATGTCGTGTGTTCTGTCTTCTGTTCTGTCCTATGTTCCGTCCTATGTTCCGTCGTGTGTTCTGTCTTCTGTTCCGTCCTATGTTCTGTCTTATGTTCCGTCCTATGTTTCGTCCTATGTTCCGTCGTGTGTTCTGTCTTATGTTCCGGCCTATGCTCTGTCCTATGTTCCGTCGTGTGTTCTGTCTTATGTTCTGTCCTATGTTCCGTCCTATGTTCCGTCGTGTGTTCTGTCCTATGTTCCGTCCTATGTTCCGTCCTATGTTCTGTCCTATGTTCCATCCATTGGTTTCGTCATGTGTTCTGTCCTATGTTCCGTCGTGTGTTCTGTCTTCTGTTCCGTCCTATGTTACGTCCTATTTTCTGTCCTATGTTCTGTCTTCATTTCCGTCCTATGTTCCGTCCTATGTTCTGTCCTATGTTCCGTCGTGTGTTCTGTCTTCTGTTCCGTCCTATGTTCTGTCTTCTGTTCTGTCCTATGTTCCGTCCTATGTTCCGTCCTATGTTCCGTCTTCTGTTCCGTCCTATGTTCTGTCCTATGTTCCGTCCTATGTTCCGTCCTATGTTCCGTCTCATGTTCCGTCCTATGTTCCGTCCTATGTTCTGTCCTATGTTCCGTCCTATGTTCCGTCCTATGTTCCGTCTCATGTTCCGTCCTATGTTCCGTCCTATGTTCTGTCCTATGTTCCGTCCTATGTTCCGTCTCATGTTCCGTCCTATGTTCCGTCCTATGTTCCGTCCTATGTTCTGTCCTATGTTCCGTCCTATGTTCTGTCCTATGTTCCGTCCTATGTTCCGTCTCATGTTCCGTCCTATGTTCCGTCCTATGTTCCGTCCTATGTTCCGTCCTATGTTCCGTCTCATGTTCCGTCCTATGTTCCGTCCTATGTTCCGTCCTATGTTCTGTCCTATGTTCCGTCCTATGTTCCGTCTCATGTTCCGTCCTATGTTCCGTCCTATGTTCTGTCCTATGTTCCGTCCTATGTTCCGTCTCATGTTCCGTCCTATGTTCCGTCCTATGTTCCGTCCTATGTTCCGTCCTATGTTCCGTCCTATGTTCCGTCCTATGTTCCGTCCTATGTTCTGTCCTATGTTCCGTCCTATGTTCCGTCCTATGTTCCGTCCTATGTTCTGTCCTATGTTCCGTCCTATGTTCCGTCCTATGTTCTGTCCTATGTTCCGTCCTATGTTCCGTCTCATGTTCCGTCCTATGTTCCGTCCTATGTTCCGTCCTATGTTCTGTCCTATGTTCCGTCCTATGTTCCGTCTCATGTTCCGTCCTATGTTCCGTCCTATGTTCCGTCTCATGTTCCGTCCTATGTTCCGTCTCATGTTCCGTCCTATGTTCCGTCCTATGTTCCGTCTCATGTTCTGTCCTATGTTCCGTCCTATGTTCCGTCCTATGTTCCGTCTCATGTTCCGTCCTATATTCTGTCTTCTGCTCGAAAGAACACAAGATGAAAAGGTAGATGGATGATGTAACAGAGTAAGCTAAGGAAGCATAGAGAGAGCAGGTAATTTAGTCGTTACCGCTCCTTGAATAGACGATGACAGTATCATATAGTGGCGACCAGCAGATTTAACTATAATGATGGTATTTCAGTATCACTAGTGAGTCAGAAGTTTAGTTACAGTAGAGGTTATAGGAGAAGGGTAGTAACCTGGAGGAAGGAGTGAGGTACAGAGTAATTGGACAAAGCGATGGGATTTTCCATGATCCCCACTCACCTGTTGTAGAGGGTGGGTAGTGATACGCACCGAAGGAGAGGTCCAGAATAGTGGAATGACACATACAACCAGTTGTTGTGAGGATGACCATCACGCATCGACCTCGTGACGTATTGTCAAATCTCCACGATTGTCCATGCAAGTTAGTTGTTATTGTAAATGACCATCACATGATACCATGCACTAAACTCATGGTGTTACTCTGCCAGGTAATTAGCTACCAGGAGAGGCCAGTGTCATGAGGTAATGTTATTCCAAATAGGTCGTAGAGATTCGGGGAAACAGGATGCTTTGCCCAAATTTGGGAAAGTTGGGTGTTGGTCACAGACGAAGTGACTAGATCACATTGCGAGTGGTCAATTTGCGAGGATCTTATTGGTCACTAGCTCGCGAGAAGAAGTGAGTGGTTGAATACTTAAGGTGATGCAGAACAGTTTAAGTTAAGTTGAGCCAGAGATGTAGAACAAGCTAAGTTAGGAGAGCGAACCAGCAGTTGAGTTAGGACAGAGAAGTCAAGCCAGAGAATTAGAAGAAGTAGAATGTAGACTGAGTCAGTTAAAACGGCTTCGGCCGAACTGCTAAAGGCAGTTAGCCAGTTAACAGTTAGAGTCAGAACAGTTAGAAAGTTAAGTTAGAAGTGTAGTAATAAGTTTTTATGGAGTTAGCAAGAACAGTTAGAAATATACAAGTTACAGTCATAAGTCAGTGATAGATGATTAAGACACTAGAGAAGTTATCAGTAGAAGTTGTTTTACAAGTGTCCAAGAATTGTGTTCCATTGTGTTTCATATATTCATCTTACATGTCGTAAGTAGATAGATTATAACAAATTGTGTGAAATGAATGAAACATTGCATCCAAGACTATAGATCATGTGTGCCAGCAGAAAATCCAATAAATGTGATTATCATTATATATTAAAGAAAACGACTCTGTCATGATCTTATCAGTTACATGTGCCTCAATGTTGTGATGTGCTGTGATCATTGAAGTACTAGCCACTATATAAAGAACAAAGAACAAGACGACTCTATAACAGATGAATTGATGGACGGACGGTTTGATAAAGTTGATAAATACATGGATCTCCTTCCTGATACAAGAAACTAAATATATCAACACAATACACGCATTTAGAAACACTGGCAATGCCACGCCGACAAAAAACAATCCTTCAGAGAATTTGATGAATTAATATCAATAAGATAGAAATGATATTCTTTATGTTTGTAACTTGTACAGCGTCCCAAAATATTCTTTTCTATTTTCATCAACCGACGGTTCTTTCACGCTCTCGATTTAAACACGAGATTTCCGATGTAATAGGGTCAAGGAACAAAAATGCACATCAAACATCAAACAGCGAAAACAGCGGTGATGTTAAATGTGAGGAGAAATGAACAAAATAATTGTTATAATAGATATATTAAAAAGATAATTGTTATAATAGATATATAAAAAATAATTGTTATAATAGATATATAAAAAATAATTGTTATAATAGATATATTAAAAAATAATTGTTATAATAGATATATTAAAAAAATAATTGTTATAATAGATACATTAAAAAAGAATTGTTATAATATAGATATATTAAGAAATAATTGTTATAATAGATATATAAAAAAATGTTATAATAGATATGTAAAAAATAATTGTTATAATAGATATATAAAAAAATAATTGTTATAATTGATATATAAAAAAATAATTGTTATAATAGATATATAAAAAAATAATTGCTATAATAGATATATTAAAAAATAATTGTTATAATAGATATATAAAAAAATAATTGTTATAATAGATATATAAAAAATAATTGTTATAATAGATATTTAAAAAAATAATTGTTATAATAGATATATAAAAAAATAATTGTTATAATAGATATATAAAAAATAATTGTTATAATAGATATATAAAAAAAATAATTGTTATAATAGATATATAAAAAAATAATTGTTATAATAGATATATAAAAAAATAATTGTTATAATAGATATATTAAAAAATAATTGTTATAATAGATATATATATAATATAAAAAATCGGAATGGTTGAAGTTTCACGTAACAAGTGGACAACACAAACCAGAACGACGACTCGGCTCAATAGGCCCTCAGCAGGAACACGCATATAACACACACACACACAAATATATATTTCATATTTTAAAAAAATAATAAACACATGTTTAAACATTGTTCCGTGTGAATGTTGGTCAACTATGACCTCTCATCTATTTGGATCGATAACTGGGCAAATGCCCAACGGCTTCACATGTGGAAACAATAATCACCTATATACACGTGCATTTTTACAGTACTCTGGAAAATTCACAAACAAGAGAAAACAGAGAACAATGGACAGTTTGAGCAAGTATCGAACCCTCCCCCCCCCCTCCCAACACAGCGTCTGGTCACGATAGATCTGCATTTCAACAAGCTGCCCAGACCACAGTCAACAAGCTGTCAAGACCACAGTCAACAAGCTGCCAAGACCACAGTCAACAAGCTGCCAAGACCACAGTCAACAAGCTGCCCAGACCACAGTCAACAAGCTGCCAAGACCACAGTCAACAAGCTGCCAAGACCACAGTTAACAAGCTGCCAAGATCACAGTTAACAAGCTGCCAAGACCACAGTTAACAAGCTGCCAAGACCACAGTTAACAAGCTGCCAAGACCACAGTCAACAAGCTGTCAAGACCACAGTTAACAAGCTGCCAAGACCACAGTCAACAAGCTGCCAAGACCACAGTTAACAAGCTGCCAAGACCACAGTTAACAAGCTGTCCAGACTACAGTCAGCAAGCTGTCAAGACCACAGTTAACAAGCTGCCCAGACCACAGTCAACAAGCTGCCAAGACCACAGTTAACAAGCTGCCAAGACCACAGTTAACAAGCTGCCAAGACCACAGTTAATAAGCTGCCAAGACCACAGTTAACAAGCTGCCAAGACCACAGTTAACAAACTGCCAAGACCACAGTCAACAAGCTTCCCAGACCACAGTCAAAAAGCTGTCAAGACCACAGTCAACAAGCTGCCAAGACCACAGTCAACAAGCTGCCCAGACCACAGTCAACAAGCTGCCAAGACCACAGTCAACAAGCTGCCAAGACCACAGACAGCTATAATTTACTAAGGTACGCGAGTAGAAAATTAAACCGAAAAACTCACCAACTAGTGTGACGTGTTCAAATGCAGGAAATATAGATGACTGACCTTACTCTAACCATAACCACCCCAGTTCACAAAGCTGAAAACGTCACGTTAGTTGGTCGTTTTCCAGAAATTCCCTCTTAGCCCGTAGGTCTAAGTAAATCTATAGTCGGTTGTGGCCTGCTCATGAGAATACTCTTTGTTCATGTCACGTAATGATCTATGTTCAAGTCACGGAATGATCTATGTTCATGTCACGTAATGATTTATGTTCAAGTCACGGAATTATCTATGTTCAAGTCACGGAATGATCTATGTTCAAGTCACGGAATGAACTATATTCAAGTCACGGAATGATCTATGTATGGAATCGCTGTCAACAGAAACAACCTTTCTTCAAAAGTTACCGCGCTGGTAGTTTGTTGAAATGCAGGACGGCTCAGATACTACATGAGATAACGACACAAAGCAACTACGCCAACCTACGTCTTTTTAGTGGCGTTCAACCAAAAAGACGTAATCTTCGGGCTAACGCAGAGGCAGCAAAAGAAGACATAAACCAAATGGATTAGTGGGCAGCGACAATCAGGGCTGAATTAATAACTTGATTGTTTGATTTACTGACAGCTCGTGCTGCATTTGATGTGTCCTTCCATAAACGAGGAGGGCACGAGGGATGGTGTAACACAGCTACAGTTTTGTTGTAACCGATACTGGGAAGTTGAAGAGCAGAGTGATAATGCTCTTATTACAGGCTGAATTGATGACTAGCATGGATTGAAGATGATTGTAGTGCGGATTGAAAGATGATTGTAGCACGGTTTGGAAAAAAATTACTGTAACACGCATTAAAATACAACTGCAGCAAGGATTGAAAGATTAGTTTTGATCAGATTGAAGGGGATGACAGCAAGGATTTAAATTGATTGTAGCACGGATTGAAAGATGTTTGTATCACGGATTGAAAGATGTTTGTAGGACGGATTGAACGATGTTTGTAGCACGGATTGAAAGATGTTTGTAGCACGGATTTAAAGATGTTTGTAACACGGATTGAAAGATGTTTGTAGCACGGATTGAAAAATGTTTGTAGCACGGATTGAAAGATGTTTGTAGCACGGATTTAAAGACGTTTGTAGCACGGATTGAAATATGTTTGTAGCACGGATTTAAATATGTTTGTAGCACGGATTGAAAGATGTTTGTAGCAAGGATTTAAAGATGTTTGTAGCACGGATTGAAAGATGTTTGTAGCACGGATTGAACGATGTTTGTAGCGAGGATTTAAAGATGTTTGCAGCACGGATTGAAAGATGTTTGTAACGCGGATTGAAAGATGTTTGTAGCACGGATTGAAAAATGTTTGTAGCAAGGATTTAAAGATGTTTGTAGCACGGATTGAACGATGTTTGTAGCACTGATTGAAAGATGTTTGTAGCGAGGATTTAAAGATGTTTGTAGCACGGATTGAAATATGTTTGTAGCATGGATTTAAAAATGTTTGTAGCACGGATTGAAAGATGTGTGTAGCACGGATTTAAAGATGTTTGTAGCACGGATTGAAAGATGTTTGTAGCACGGATTGAAAGATGTTTGTTGCACGGATTGAAAGATGTGTGTAGCACGGATTGAAAGATGTGTGTAGCACGGATTTAAAGATGTTTGTAGCACGGATTGAAAGATGTTTGTAGCACGGATTGAAAGATGTTTGTAGCACGGATTGAAAGATGTTTGTAGCACGGATTGAAAGATGTTTGTAGCACGGATTGAAAGATGTTTGTAGCGCGGATTGAAAGATGTTTGTAACACGAATTGAAAGATGTTTGTAGCACGGACTGAAAGATGATTGCAACACGGATTTAACACATGCTAGCTATTATAAAGAGGGCGCCATGCCAGCTGGCGTAGGTAATCATGTCTTTCCACAACTTTCTGTCTGTCTCTTCATGTGTTAATAATTTCTTTTGACTTCCTATCAAACCATTCTATTAATTTATCTGTGATCCTTTTTTCTGTTTCCCTGTCCCTTCTTCCTTTGATTTTCCAGTTGTCACAAAATATTCTAGATTTTCCAGTTGTCACAAAATATTCTAGATTTTCCAGTTGTCACAAAATATTCTAGATTTTCCAGTTGTCACAAAATATTCTAGATTTTCCAGTTGTCACAAAATATTCTAGATTTTCCAGTTGTCACAAAATATTCTAGATTTTCCAGTTGTCACAAAATATTCTAGATTTTCCAGTTGTCACAAAATATTCTAGATTTTCCAGTTGTCACAAAATATTCTAGATTTTCCAGTTGTCACAAAATATTCTAGATTTTCCATTTTGGCTAACATCATCAGGTATCATACCGGTTGGCGTGGGCGATCACATCTATCCACATCTCTCGGTCCTTCATTCATGTCATTATTTCAATCGGTGATCGTTTATTATACCGTTTAGATAAGCCGTTCAGTATTTTTCTCTTGATTTTCCTCTGCTCTTCTTTCCATTTATTGTGCCTGTGTTTCTATCTATTTTGGTAACGAGGCCAAGACATTGATGATAGTTTTCTCCAAATGGTGGAAATAATATTTCCTTTTTGTTTATAAACATCCCCATCACTGTTTTCAGCTGTACATCGTAATCTCAACATTTCTCAGCAAAACCATATTTCTGTGGCCTTTAACGTTGTTCTAGCCTTTTGGAAGGTTGTCTATGATTCACTTCTATATGTCAGAACTATCTTTAGACAGAACAAAGCTTTTATTCTTGCGCCCCTTGTTAAAGACGAATTGTGGAATATATATTTTTTTATATTAATTTTTGGAATGCATGCTATGCCCAAGCTGTTCTGCACTTTACCTGTTATGTATGCCTACCATCTGTAGTTCAGATCGGTCCTGGGTGTTTTGAATCGTTTGGGCAGTTTCAACACTTTAATAACGCCTGTAGCAGGAATTATTGAGAAAATCTAACACAACATATGATGTTAATATTTTGTTATATAATAGCGTAATGGATACATTGCACGGCGGAGAAATGAGAGAAGAATGGATCGAAGAAGTACATCATACAGCACAAAAGGTAGTGAAGATTACATCGTGAATCTAAGGTTCTAAGCTCACAACGATTAGCCAAGATTATAGCGTGGACCTAAGGTGATGAGCTCACAACAATTAGCCAAGATTATAGCGTGGACCTAAGGTGATGAGCTCACAACAATTAGCCAAGATTATAGGATAGACAGTAGCACAGATCTAAGGTTCTAAGCTCACAGCAATTAGCCAAGATTATAGGATAGACTGTAGCACAGATCTAAGGTTCTAAGCTCACAACAATTAGCCAAGATTATAGGATAGACAGTAGCACAGATCTAAGGTTCTCAGCTCACAACAATTAGCCAAGATTATAGGATAGACAGTAGCACAGATCTAAGGTTCTAAGCTCACAGCAATTAGCCAAGATTATAGGATAGACTGTAGCACAGATCTAAGGTTCTAAGCTCACAACAATTAGCCAAGATTATAGGATAGACAGTAGCACAGATCTAAGGTTCTACGCTCACAGCAATTAGCCAAGATTATAGGATAGACTGTAGCACAGATCTAAGGTTCTAAGCTCACAACAATTAGCCAAGATTATAGGATAGACAGTAGCACAAATCTAAGGTTCTAAGCTCACAACAATTAGCCAAGATTATAGGATAGACTGTAGCACAGATCTAAGGTTCTAAGCTCACAACAATTAGCCAAGATTATAGGATAGATTGTAGCACAGATCTAAGGTTCTAAGCTCACAACAATTAGCCAAGATTATAGGATAGACTGTAGCACAGATCTAATGTTCTAAGATCACAACAATTAGCCAAGATTATAGGATAGACTGTAGCACAGATCTAAGGTTCTAAGCTCACAACGATTAGCCAAAATTATATGATAGATTGTAGCACAGACCTAAGAATCTTAGCTCACATCAATTAGCCAGGCTTATAGCGTGGACCTAAGAATCTAAGCTCACATCAATTAGCCAGGCTTATAGCATGGACCTAAGAATCTAAGCTCACATCAATTAGCCATGCTTATAGCGTGGACCTAAGAATCTAAGCTCACATTAATTAGCCAGGATTATAGCGTGGACCTAAGAATCTAAGCTCACATCAATTAGCCAGGCTTATAGCGTGGACCTAAGAAGCTAAGCTCACAACAATTAGCCAGGCTTATAGCGTGGACCTAAGAATCTAAGCTCACATCAATTATCCAGGCTTATAGCGTGGACCTAAGAAGCTAAGCTCACAACAATTACCCAGGCTTATAGCGTGGACCTAAGAATCTAAGCTCACATTAATTAGCCAGGCTTATAGCGTGGACCTAAGAATCTAAGCTCACATCAATTAGCCAGGCTTATAGCGTGGACCTAAGAATCTAAGCTCACATCAATTAGCCAGGCTTATAGCGTAGACCTAAGAATCTAAGCTCACATCAATTAGCCAGGCTTATAGCGTGGACCTAAGAATCTAAGCTCACAACAATTAGCCAGGCTTATAGCGTGGACCTAAGAAGCTAACATCGTAGTGTAATGGGAGATTATATCACAGATTGTCGACAGACTATTGGAGTAATTGTGGAAAACGTAAACTGAATGGGTTGCTGAAAGCTGATAGCACGGACTGCCAGAAGTTGACAGTAGGGGCTGTAGAGGTAAAGTGAGCTAAATGAAACAAATATAGAAACAAATATAGAAACAAATATAGAAACAAATATAGAAACAAATAGAAAAACAAATATAGAAATAAATAGAAAAACAAATATAGAAACAAATATAGAAACAAATATAGAAACAAATATAGAAACAAATATAGAAACAAATAGAAAAACAAATATAGAAATAAATATAGAAACAAATATAGAAACAAATATGAAAACAAAAATAGAAACAAATATACAAACAAATATAGAAACAAATATAGAAACAAATATAGAAACAAATAGAAAAACAAATAGAGAATTAAATATAGAAACAAATATAGAAACAAATAGAAAAACAAATATAGAAACAAATATAGAAACAAATAGAAAAACAAGTATAGAAACAAATATAGAAACAAATATAGAAACAAATATAGAAACAAATATAGAAACAAATATAGAAACAAATATAAAAACAAATAGAAAAACAAATATAGAAACAAATATAGAAACAAATAGAAACAAATAGAAAAAAAAGAAAAACAAAAATAGAAACAAATATAGAAACAAATATAGAAACAAATAGAAAAACAAAAAAAAACAAATATAGAAACAAATATAGAAATAAATATAGAAACAAATATAGAAACAAATATAGAAACAAAAAGCAAAACAAAAAGAAAAACAAATATAGAAACAAATATAGAAACAAATAGAGAAACAAACATAGAAACACAAAGAAAAACAAATATAGAAACAAATAGAAAAACAAATATAGAAACAAATATAGAAACAAATATAGAAACAAATATAGAAACAAATATAGAAACAAAAAGAAAAACAAATATAGAAACAAATATAGAAACAAATATAGAAACAAACATAGAAACACAAAGAAAAACAAATATAGAAACAAATAGAAAAACAAATATAGAAACAAATATAGAAACAAATATAGAAACAAATATAGAAACAAATATAGAAACAAAATATAGAAACAAATATAGAAACAAATAGAAAAACAAATAGAAAAACAAATATAGAAACAAATATATAAACAAATAGAAAAACAAATATAGAAACAAATATAGAAACAAACATAGAAACACAAAGAAAAACAAATATAGAAACAAATAGAAAAACAAATATAGAAACAAATATAGAAACAAATATAGAAACAAATATAGAAACAAATATAGAAACAAAAAGAAAAACAAATATAGAAACAAATATAGAAACAAATATAGAAACAAACATAGAAACACAAAGAAAAACAAATATAGAAACAAATAGAAAAACAAATATAGAAACAAATATAGAAACAAATATAGAAACAAATATAGAAACAAATATAGAAACAAAATATAGAAACAAATATAGAAACAAATAGAAAAACAAATAGAAAAACAAATATAGAAACAAATATATAAACAAATAGAAAACAAATATAGAAACAAATATAGAAACAAATAGAAAAACAAATAGAAAAACAAATATAGAAACAAATGTAGAAACAAATAGAAAAACAAATATAGAAACAAATATAGAAACAAATATAGAAACAAATATAGAAACAAATAGAAAAACAAATAGAAAAACAAATAGAAAAACAAATATAGAAACAAATATATAAACAAATAGAAAAACAAATATAGAAACAAATATAGAAACAAACATAGAAACACAAAGAAAAACAAATATAGAAACAAATAGAAAAACAAATATAGAAACAAATATAGAAACAAATATAGAAACAAATATAGAAACAAATATAGAAACAAAAAGAAAAACAAATATAGAAACAAATATAGAAACAAATATAGAAACAAACATAGAAACACAAAGAAAAACAAATATAGAAACAAATAGAAAAACAAATATAGAAACAAATATAGAAACAAATATAGAAACAAATATAGAAACAAAATATAGAAACAAATATAGAAACAAATAGAAAAACAAATAGAAAAACAGATATAGAAACAAATATATAAACAAATAGAAAAACAGATATAGAAACAAATATATAAACAAATAGAAAAACAAATATAGAAACAAATATAGAAACAAATAGAAAAACAAATAGAAAAACAAATATAGAAACAAATATAGAAACAAATATAGAAACAAATATAGAAACAAATATAGAAACAAATATAGAAACAAATAGAAAAACAAATATAGAAACAAATATAGAAACAAATATAGAAACAAATATACAAACAAATGTAGAAACAAATATAGAAACAAATATAGAAACAAATATAGAAACAAATATAGAAATAAATATAGAAACAAATATAGAAACAAATATGAAAACAAAAATAGAAACAAATATACAAACAAATATAGAAACAAATATAGAAACAAATATAGAAACAAATAGAAAAACAAATAGAGAATTAAATATAGAAACAAATATAGAAACAAATATAGAAACAAATATAGAAACAAATGTAGAAACAAATATAGAAACAAATAGAAAAACAAATATAGAAACAAATATAGAAACAAATATAGAAACAAATATAGAAACAAATATGGAAAAAAATATAGAAACAAATATAGAAACAAATATAGAAACAAATAGAAAAACAAATATAGAAACAAATATAGAAACAAATATAGAAACAAATATAGACACAAATATAGAAACAAGTATAGAAACAAATATAGAAACAAATATAGAAAAAAATATAAAAAACAAATATAGAAACAAATACAGAAACAAATAGAAAAACAAAAAGAAAAACAAATATAGAAATAAATATAGAAACAAATATAGAAACAAATAGAAAAACAAAAAGAAAAACAAATATAGAAACAAATATAGAAACAAATATAGAAACAAATAGAAAAACAAAAAGAAAAACAAATATAGAAACAAATATAGAAACAAATATAGAAACAAATATAGAAACAAAAAGAAAAACAAAAAGAAAAACAAATATAGAAACAAATATAGAAACAAATATAGAAACAAATATAGAAACAAAAAGAAAAACAAATATAGAAACAAATATAGAAACAAATATAGAAACAAATATAGAAACAAAAAGAAAAACAAATATAGAAACAAATATAGAAACAAATAGAAAAACAAAAAGAAAAACAAATATAGAAACAAATATAGAAACAAATATAGAAACAAAAATACAAACAAAAAGAAAAACAAATATAAAAACAAATTCAGAAACAAATATAGAAACAAAAAGAAAATCAAATATAGAAACAAATATAGAAACAAATATAGAAACAAATATAGAAACAAAAATAGAAACAAAAAGAAAAACAAATATAGAAACAAATATAGAAACAAAAAGAAAAACAAATATAGAAACACATATAGAAACAAATATAGAAACAAATATAGAAACAAATGTAGAAACAAATAGAAAAACAAATATAGAAACAAATATAGAAACAAATATAGAAACAAATGTAGAAACAAATATAGAAACAAATATAGAAACAAATATAGAAACAAATATAGAAACAAATATAGAAACAAATATAGAAACAAATATAGAAACAAATGTAGAAACAAATAGAAAAACAAATATAGAAACAAATATAGAAACAAATATAGAAACAAATATACAAACAAATATAGAAACAAATATAGAAACAAATATAGAAACAAATATACAAACAAATGTAGAAACAAATATAGAAACAAATAGAAAAACAAATATTGAAACAAATATAGAAACAAATATAGAAACAAATATAAAAACAAAAAGAAAAACAAATATAGAAACAAATATAGAAATAAATATAGAAACAAATATAGAAACAAAAGAAAAACAAATATAGAAACAAATAGAAAAACAAATATAGAAACAAATATAGAAACAAATATAGAAACAAATATAGAAACAAATATAGAAACAAAATATAGAAACAAATATAGAAACAAATAGATAAACAAATAGAAAAACAAATATAGAAACAAATATATAAACAAATAGAAAAACAAATATAGAAACAAATATAGAAACAAATAGAAAAACAAATAGAAAAACAAATATAGAAACAAATGTAGAAACAAATAGAAAAACAAATATAGAAACAAATATAGAAACAAATATAGAAACAAATATAGAAACAAATAGAAAAACAAATAGAAAAACAAATAGAAAAAACAAATATAGAAACAAATATATAAACAAATAGAAAAACAAATATAGAAACAAATATAGAAACAAACATAGAAACACAAAGAAAAACAAATATAGAAACAAATAGAAAAACAAATATAGAAACAAATATAGAAACAAATATAGAAACAAATATAGAAACAAATATAGAAACAAAAAGAAAAACAAATATAGAAACAAATATAGAAACAAATATAGAAACAAACATAGAAACACAAAGAAAAACAAATATAGAAACAAATAGAAAAACAAATATAGAAACAAATATAGAAACAAATATAGAAACAAATATAGAAACAAATATAGAAACAAAATATAGAAACAAATATAGAAACAAATAGAAAAACAAATAGAAAAACAGATATAGAAACAAATATATAAACAAATAGAAAAACAAATATAGAAACAAATATAGAAACAAATAGAAAAACAAATAGAAAAACAAATATAGAAACAAATGTAGAAACAAATAGAAAAACAAATATAGAAACAAATATAGAAACAAATATAGAAACAAATATAGAAACAAATATAGAAACAAATATAGAAACAAATAGAAAAACAAATATAGAAACAAATATAGAAACAAATATAGAAACAAATATACAAACAAATGTAGAAACAAATATAGAAACAAATATAGAAATAAATATAGAAACAAATATAGAAACAAATATGAAAACAAAAATAGAAACAAATATACAAACAAATATAGAAACAAATATAGAAACAAATATAGAAACAAATAGAAAAACAAATAGAGAATTAAATATAGAAACAAATATAGAAACAAATATAGAAACAAATATAGAAACAAATGTAGAAACAAATATAGAAACAAATAGAAAAACAAATATAGAAACAAATATAGAAACAAATATAGAAACAAATATAGAAACAAATATGGAAAAAAATATAGAAACAAATATAGAAACAAATATAGAAACAAATAGAAAAACAAATATAGAAACAAATATAGAAACAAATATAGAAACAAATATAGACACAAATATAGAAACAAGTATAGAAACAAATATAGAAACAAATATAGAAAAAAATATAAAAAACAAATATAGAAACAAATACAGAAACAAATAGAAAAACAAAAAGAAAAACAAATATAGAAATAAATATAGAAACAAATATAGAAACAAATAGAAAAACAAAAAGAAAAACAAATATAGAAACAAATATAGAAACAAATATAGAAACAAATAGAAAAACAAAAAGAAAAACAAATATAGAAACAAATATAGAAACAAATATAGAAACAAATATAGAAACAAAAAGAAAAACAAAAAGAAAAACAAATATAGAAACAAATATAGAAACAAATATAGAAACAAATATAGAAACAAAAAGAAAAACAAATATAGAAACAAATATAGAAACAAATATAGAAACAAATATAGAAACAAAAATAAAAACAAAAAGAAAAACAAATATAAAAACAAATTCAGAAACAAATATAGAAACAAAAAGAAAATCAAATATAGAAACAAATATAGAAACAAATAGAAAAACAAATATAGAAACAAATATAGAAACAAATATAGAAACAAATATACAAACAAATATAGAAACAAATATAGAAACAAATATAGAAACAAATATACAAACAAATGTAGAAACAAATATAGAAACAAATAGAAAAACAAATATAGAAACAAATATAGAAACAAATATAGAAACAAATATAAAAACAAAAAGAAAAACAAATATAGAAACAAATATAGAAATAAATATAGAAACAAATATAGAAACAAAAAGAAAAACAAATATAGAAACAAATAGAAAAACAAATATAGAAACAAATATAGAAACAAATATAGAAACAAATATAGAAACAAAAAGAAAAACAAATATAGAAACAAATATAGAAACAAATATAGAAACAAATATAGAAACAAAAAGACTAAAAAAAACGATATGGTTGAAGCTTCAAGCAACAAGTGGACAACATCAGTCTGGTTTGTGTCGTCCACTTGTTGCGTGAATCTGTAACCACACCGTTTTTCTATTTGTTTCTATATTTGTTTCTATATTTGTTTCTATATTTGTTTCTATATTTGTTTTTATATTTGTTTCTTTATTTGTTTCTATATTTGTTTCTATATTTGTTTCTTTATTTGTTTCTATATTTGTTTTTCTATTTGTTTCTATATTTGTTTCTATATTTGTTTCTATATTTGTTTCTACATTTGTTTCTACATTTGTTTCTATATTTGTTTCTATATTTGTTTCTATATTTGTTTCTACATTTGTTTCTATATTTGTTTCTATATTTGTTTCTATGTTTGTTTCTACATTTGTTTCTATATTTGTTTCTATATTTGTTTCTACATTTGTTTCTATATTTGTTTCTATATTTGTTTCAATATTTGTTTCTATATTTGTTTAAATATTTGTTTTTCTATTTGTTTCTATATTTGTTTATCTATTTGTTTATATATTTGTTTCTATATTTGTTTTTCTATTTGTTTTTCTATTTGTTTCTATATTTGTTTCTATATTTTGTTTCTATATTTGTTTCTATATTTGTTTCTATATATGTTTCTATATTTGTTTCTATATTTGCTTTTCTATTTGTTTCTATATTTGTTTTTCTTTGTGTTTCTATATTTGTTTCTATATTTGTTTCTATATTTGTTTCTACATTTGTTTCTATATTTGTTTCTATATTTGTTTCTATATTTGTTTCTACATTTGTTTCTATATTTGTTTCTATATTTGTTTCTATATTTGTTTCTATATTTGTTTCTATATTTGTTTCTATATTTTTTTCTATATTTGTATCATTTACCGTCACAATGAGCTTCACTGTAGCTTCACATTTTGATGAATGCATGTGCTTGTCTTTGCCTTGACCCTAGAGGTATAGTGCGAGCTAACCACAACCCATAATACGAGCTAACCACAACCCATCACACGAGCTAACCACAACCCATCACACAAGCTAATCACAGCCCATAACACGAGCTAACCACAACCCATCACACGAGCTAACCACAACCCATAATACGAGCTAACCACAACCCATCACACGAGCTAACCACAGCCCATAACACGAGCTAACCACAACCCATCACACGAGCTAACCACAACCCATAACACGAGCTAACCACAACCCATCACACGAGCTAACCACAGCCTATCACACGAGCTAACCATAACCTATCACACGAGCTAGCCACAACCCATCACACGAGTTAACCACAACCTATCACACGAGCTAACCACAACCTATCACACGAGCTAGCTACAACCCATCCCACGAGCTTGCCACAACCCATCCCACGAGCTAGCCACAACCCATCCCACGAGCTAACCACAACCCATCCCAAGAGCTAACCACAACCCATCACACGAGCTAACTACAACCCATCACACGAGCTAACTACAACCCATCACACGAGCTAGCCACAACCCATCACACGAGCTAACCACAACCCATCACACGAGCTAACCACAACCCATCACACGAGCTAGCCACAACCCATCCCACGAGCTAACCACAACCCATCCCACGAGCTAACCGCAACCTATCACACGAGCTAGCTACAACCCATACCACGAGTTAGCCACAACCTATCACACGAGCTAACCACAACCTATCACACGAGCTAACCACAAACTATCACAAGAGCTAACCACAACCTATCACACGAGCTAGCCACAACCTATCACACGAGCTAGCCACAACCCATCACACGAGCTAACCACAACCCATCCCACGAGCTAACCACAACCCATCCCACGAGCTAACCACAACCCATCCCACGAGCTAACCACAACCCATCACACGAGCTAACTACAACCCATCACACGAGCTAACTACAACCCATCACACGAGCTAGCCACAACCCATCACACGAGCTAACCACAACACATCACACGAGCTAACCACAACCCATCACACGAGCTAGCCACAACCCATCCCACGAGCTAACCACAACCCATCCCACGAGCTAACCGCAACCTATCACACGAGCTAGCTACAACCCATCACAGGAGTTAGCCACAACCTATCACACGAGCTAACCACAACCCATCACACGAGCTAACCACAACCTACAACACGAGCTAACCACAACCTATCACACGAGCTAGCCACAACCTATCACACGAGCTAGCCACAACCCATCACACGAGCTAACCACAACCCATCCCACGAGCTAACCACAACCCATCCCACGAGCTAACCACAACCCATCACACGAGCTAGCCACAACCCATCACACTAGCTAACTACAACCCATCCCACGAGCTAAATGAAACTTCCAGTAGGTATTATCGACAACTTACAGCACGAGTGAGGTGCCTCTGTTGCTGAGAGGTCAGTGCGTTCGTTTACTGATCAGAAGGGTATGGGTTCAAATCCAAGAAGAGGTGTATTTCTTTTAGAACCAACAAAGCTCCGGTGTTGACCCAGCCTCTACAAAATTAGTAAGTTTTTTTGTTATTTCTGGGGAGTAAAGGTGACCTGGAGTGACATCGATGACATCACCCAAAAATGTGACGTGGTGAAGTGACATCGATGACATCACCCAAAAATGTGACGTGGTGAAGTGACATCGATGACATCACCCACAAATATGACGTGGTGATAGAAAAGTATGGTCACTAACACCATATTCCGGACAAATAGACACAACGAAGGCAATGGCGCTGGCTAGGTCTCACACTGCGGAAGCCAACTTAGGATAATACACGACATGCTCTTTTTTTTTTTTTTTTGGAATTCCCAGGGAAAGGGATATAGAGGAGGCCCAAAATATTCTTGGAGAAGACAGGTGGATGCAGGGATGAAGATGATGGGGAAGACATGGGACGATGTTCAAAGGCGCAAAAAAAACCAGGACAGTTTAGGAAAGTGTTTGTTGAAGCTCCACAGGGAGCTGAAAGGTAGGAGATCACCATGTTCCCCAAACACCTAGCAAGGCATAGGAGGGAACTTTTACTTGTAGTTCACTTATAGAACTAATAACTGAACTATTATAACATGGACTGATTGAAAGTTACAACTCCTCGGAACGATGTGTAACTGAGTTATATAAGACTCATTAAATGAACAGAGAAACTCAGAAAGTTGAATACGGTCTTTCATTTGTGGGACTATCACGATTAAGTGATTTGTTGTACACAGAGTTTAACATTTGTGGGACTAGCACGATTAAGTGATTTGTTGTACCCAGAGTTTAACATTTGTGGGACTGGCACGATTAAGTGATTTGTTATACCCAGAGTTTAACATTTGTGGGACTGGCACGATTAAGTGATTTGTTGTACCCAGAGTTTAACATTTGTGGGACTATCACGATTAAGTGATTTGTTGTACCCAGAGTTTAACATTTGTGGGACTAGCACGATTAAGTGATTTGTTGTACCCAGAGTTTAACATTTGTGGGACTGACACCCAGAGTTTAACATTTGTGGGACTAGCACGATTAAGTGATTTGTTGTACCCAGAGTTTAACATTTGTGGGACTGGCACAATTAAGTGATTTGTTGTACCCAGAGTTTGATATGGGCAAGAGACAAGTAACGAAGTCATTAGCAGATGAAACAATCTTGTTGGAGAATATCAAAGCCTGCAGCGGTTGTGAGTGTCTTCTACAAGAAAAAGTAGAAATCAGTTCTGTAGATATAATGGAATATAAGCTGACACAAATGGGTGGCAAGTTGAGAAGAAACTAGCAAGTTATTGTAAACAAATGTATGTCAGGGAGATTCAATCAAAAACAGAAATTACTTTCAAGATAAATGTCAAAAGTTAGGGTTGGAATTTTCCATTTCCCAAAGAACAGTCAAGACTAGACAAGACATAATGACGGCGATTGTTTGTTTTTGTTGTGGGAACAGCGTCCTATTTAGCAGATATTGTTGTCATTACACAGTTGTTTCTGGCTGATATTTTAGTTGTGTTGTCCTGCAAACTATGAGATGAGAAATAATAAGAAAAGGCGTGCCGTCATGCCACGTAGCGTATAGGGAATGCGGTGTTATTGCCCGCATGTTTTATAAACCTCTCACAAGATTTTTGTGGTAATGTGGTCAGTATTACACCCGTGCTGCTCTTCTTTCCCAGACAACAAAAAATCCGGAACACATTTAAGGCTGGGTGAACCTGGAAGCCGTCGATCAGGACCGTAACCAGCCTATTATCCATAGTAATACAGTTCACTAACCATCGAGCTATCTCGGCTCCCTAGTAATGAGGTAAACAATTGGTGGTAAACAATTGGAGGTAAACAATTGGAGGTAAACAATTGGCGGTAAACAATTGGAGGTAAACAATTGGAGGTAAACAATTGGCGGTAAACAATTGGAGGTAAACAATTGGCGGTAAACAATTGGAGGTAAACAATTGGCGATAAACAATTGACGGTAAACAATTGGCGGTAAACAATTGGAGGTAAACAATTGGCGGTAAACAATTGGAGGTAAACAATTGGCGGTAAACAATTGGAGGTAAACAATTGGCGGTAAACAATTGGAGGTAAACAATTGGCGGTAAACAATTGGAGGTAAACAATTGGCGGTAAACAATTGACGGTAAACAATTGGAGGTAAACAATTGACGGTAAACAATTGGAGGTAAACAATTGGCGGTAAACAATTGACGGTAAACAATTGGAGGTAAACAATTCGCGGTAAACAATTGGCGGTAAACAATTGGCGGTAAACAATTAATACATGCCGGGATAACAGGTGATAGTCAGGGACGATCACTCTAAGATTCTAGTATGGATTGCAATGGATGGCACGCGACGATGATGCTACAAAAAAAAAAAAAAAGGAAGTAGAGAAATACCCCCCAAGGGATCATCTTCATTTTCCTCATCTTAATCTCATAACCCCGCGGGTTGTTGGGGTCTCACTGACAGACATCGTCTTTTGTCTACATTATATCTTGTCATTCTTTGAGACCCTACAAAGTCGAGGTCTGTCCATTTTGTTGTGTTATCTTGCCATCTCTTTCCTCGCATACTTCTCGCCCCTGTCACAGCTGCTAGCAGAAAGATCTTTGCTGGGACGAACGATTGAGGTACGTGGCCGAATCATGTTAAGGTTCTTCACAAAAGTTAAAACATCATAAAAGTACGAAGTCTATAGCTCGCACACCTGTAAAACGTCATGCTAGTGGAGGTTTTTTGAGCTTCCCTTTCTCCGCTCAGGCCTATCTAAAGTAGGCAATAGGTGAACCTAGAAGCTATCGATCAGGAATTAAATCCAACTCTCGGACTTGATGTCCCAGCTCACTAAACGTTCAGTTACCACAGTTTCCTTGAGCTTCTCGTCTTCCTATTTCTGAGCTCATTTCTCGCATCATCATTTATGATCTCTGAGATGGTGTCACGTTGTTAACTTGTATCAGTTTCCTTGAGCTTCTCGTCTTCCTATTTCTGAGCTCATTTCTCGCATCATCATTTATGATCTCTGAGATGGTGTCAAGTTGTTAACTTGTATCAGTTTCCTTGAGCTTCTCGTTTGCCTATTTCTGAGCTCATTTCTTGCATCATCATTTATGATCTCTGAGATGGTGTCAAGTTGTTAACTTGTATCAGTTTCCTTGAGCTTCTCGTCTTCCTATTTCTGAGCTCATTTCTCGCATCATCATTTATGATCTCTGAGATGGTGTCAAGTTGTTAACTTGTATCAGTTTCCTTGAGCTTCTCGTTTTCCTATTTCTGAGCTCATTTCTTGCATCATCATTTATGATCTTTGAGATGGTGTCAAGTTGTTAACTTGTATCAGTTTCCCTGAGCTTCTCGTTTTCCTATTTCTGAGCTCATTTCTTGCATCATCATTTATGATCTCTGAGATGGTGCCAAGTTGTTAACTTGTATCAGTTTTCTTGAGCTTCTCGTTTTCCTATTTCTGAGCTCATTTCTTGCATCATCATTTATGATCTCTGAGATGGTGTCAAGTTGTTAACTTGTATTAGTTTCCTTGAGCTTCTCGTTTTCCTATTTCTGAACTCATTTCTCGCATCATCATTTATGATCTCTGAGATGGTGTCAAGTTGTTAACTTGTATCAGTTTCCTTGAGCTTCTCGTTTTCCTATTTCTGAACTCATTTCTCGCATCATCATTTATGATTTCTGAGATGGTGTCAAGTTGTTAACTTGTATCAGTTTCCTTGAGCTTCTCGTTTTCCTATTTCTGAACTCATTTCTCGCATCATCATTTATGATCTATGAGATGGTGTCAAGTTGTTAACTTGTATCAGTTTCCTTGAGCTTCTCGTTTTCCTATTTCTGAACTCATTTCTCGCATCATCATTTATGATCTCTGAGATGGTGTAAAGTTGTTAACTTGTATCAGTTTCCTTGAGCTTCTCGTTTTCCTATTTCTGAGCTCATTTCTCGCATCATCATTTATGATCTCTGAGATGGTGTCAAGTTGTTAACTTGTATCAGTTTTCTTGTCCGTTTATTGTTTACTTTTGTTTATCGTGGATCATTTGTTTCAGAGGCAACTCCTTCCAACATCATCCATGCATAACAAATATGTTTATCTGTCCATCTATCTGTCCACCTATCTGTCCATCTATCTGTCCACCTATCTGTCCATCTATCTGTCCACCTATCTGTCCATCTATCTGTCCATCTATCTGTCCACCTATCTGTCCATCTATCTGTCCACATATCTGTCCATCTATCTGTCCACCTATCTGTCCACCTATCTGTCCACATATCTGTCCATCTATCTGTCCACCTATCTGTCCACCTATCTGTCCACTATCTGTCCATCTATCTGTCCACCTATTTGTCCACCTATCTGTCCACTATCTGTCAACCTATCTGTCCACCTATCTGTCCACTATCTGTCCACCTATCTGTCCACCTATCTGTCCACTATCTGTCCACCTATCTGTCCACTATCTGTCCACCTCTCTGTCCACCTATCTGTCCACTATCTGTCCACTATCTGTCCACTATCTGTCCACCTATCTGTCCACCTATCTGTCCACTATCTGTCCACCTGTCTGTCCACATATCTGTCCACTATCTGTCCACCTATATGTCCATCTATCTGTCCACCTTTCTGTCCACCTATCTGTCCACCTATCTGTCCATTTATCTGTCCATTTATCTGTCCACCTATCTGTCCACCTGTCTGTCCACCTATTTGTCCACCTCTCTGTCCACCTATCTGTGCACTATCTGTCCACTATCTGTCCACTATCTGTCCACCTATCTGTCCACCTATCTGTCTACTATCTGTCCACCTGTCTGTCCACATATCTGTCCACTATCTGTCCACCTATATGTCCATCTATCTGTCCACCTTTCTGTCCACCTATCTGTCCACCTATCTGTCCATTTATCTGTCCATTTATCTGTCCACCTATCTGTCCACCTGTCTGTCCACCTATTTGTCCACCTCTCTGTCCACCTATCTGTCCACCTATCTGTCCATTTATCTGTCCATTTATCTGTCCACCTATCTGTCCACCTATCTGTCCACCTATCTGTCCACCTATCTGTGCACCTATCTGTCCACTATCTGTCCATCTATCTGTCCACCTATCTGTGCACCTATCTGTGCACCTATCTGTCCACCTATCTGTGCACCTATCTGTCCACCTATCTGTCCATCTATCTGTCCATCTATCTGTCCACATATCTGTACATCTATCTGTCCACCTATCTGTCCACTATCTGTCCACCTATCTGTCCACCTATCTGTCCACCTATCTGTCTGCCTGTCTAGTACAATATTATCTTATCTCATGCAATCTTATCTTATCGTCGATGTATATATTGTCCATTCAGCCGAAGATGGCAGACACGGTAGACCACGTCCCGACGATCGTTGTCATGAATCATTCAAACATTCACTGGACCCGCATCTCGCCACACGAACCTCCAAATCTCGATAAGGGAATTGACACCTATGTTGTTGCTTCTTGCCTCTTTGTTTGTGTTTAATGTTTCTCCTTGTCCTCTGGTATTTGACTGGTACATTTCCATAATTCTACCTTAGTCATTTTGTTCTACCATTTCCACCTCATTATTCTGCTCAATCATCCACTAATGAAGCTGTGTTTAATTGTTTGATTGTTATATTCTGCTCAATCATCCACTAATGAAGGTGTGTTTAATTGTTTGATTGTTATATTCTTCTCAATCATCCACTAATGAAGGTGTGTTTAATTGTTTGATTGTTATATTCTGCTCAATCATCCACTAATGAAGGTGTGTTTAATTGTTTGATTGTTATTTTGTTGTTCTCCGTGTTTTGCAGGCACATAATAGGACTGATCTAACATTGGAGTTGAACATTTTTATTTTCGCATTTAACCTAATTTCTCTGAACTTTCATTTTTCCTAATGCAATGAAGGTTCCTCTTGCCTTCTCTATCCTTATTTTGTTTGTAATCTCTGTACTACTAGAACTAAAATGAACATTTTTCAGTGAAGAAACAAGCAGTGCTGGTAGAATGATTCCTTTCACACACCCGAGAAGTATATCATTATCTTGGTCCCACGTCGGCTTGTTTTGGGAAATACGAACAGGTACACACACACCGCACGTGACAAACGGTTGAGCGAAAGGTAACTTATGTTTGTGTTTGTGACAGACTGTCTAATGTAACAAAAACAGAGTCTGTACTGATGGAGATATAACCTATATATATAAACTAACACGTGACTCATTCTTCTTTTATCCTACATTTCTGGAAAAACGACTAGCGATAATAATGAGGATGTTAGAACGGCAATGTAATTACTTTCTTCTTATATTGCTCCGGAATGTATTTTTATTAATTCATTATTCTATCTATTCTTACTGTCTTGATGTCATTAATTTTTTGTTCTTTTTCTGGCCTGCATGAAAAGACACGATCTAATCTTATCTGTTTCTTATGTTCATTAGATTTTACACCGAGATGAGTTGCTATTATTCCATATTATCTTTATTATCCCTGTACTATTATACTATCTTATATATATATACATCTACATATATGTCATCATCATCATTGAATGCCATCTCCGCAACGAAGGTTCGCTACCATGGAGCGCCATTCTGCTCTGTCTCTTGCTTTAATAGTGTAGGCTGTCATAGGCTCATTTGTCCATCTTTTGATGTTACTTGTCCATGTTAGTCTTCGTCTGTCTCTGCCTCTTTTACCTTGTATTTTCCCCTCCAGGATTACTTTCACCTGGTTCACCCAGCCTTAAATGGGTACCGGATTTTTATTCTGGGAAAGTAAAGCAGCACGGGCGTAATACCAACCACATTACCCCAAAAATCATGTGCTGAAGGTCTGTAAAATATAGGGTCACTAACACCATATTTCCCTATACGTCACTTGGCGTGACGGGGGTACTTTACTACTTTCTAAAAAGTAATTTTAATGCCATGAAAAATATACTAACAACAAAACAAATATCAACAGGACTGAAACTAAGCATGGCAAAATGTTACATCTTCTCAATATTCCTGTATGGTGCAGAAACATGGACATTAGACAAGAAAACAGAACAGAAAATTGAAGCCTTTGAAATGTGGATTTATAGAAGAATAGGTAGAATTGGATGGAAAGAAAAGATAACAAACAATGAAGTTTTAAAACAACTGAAAATAAAAAGAGAACTACTAAATACAATTAAGACAAGACAAATGAAATTTTTGGGGCATGTTAAAAGACACAACAGCCTACTAAAAGTGATATTGGAAGGAAAAATAGAAGGTAAAAGAGGCAGAGGCAGACCAAGACTAACATGGACGAGTAACATCAAAATATTGACAAGTCAATATATGACAGCCTGTACCATCAAAGCAAGAAACATAGTAGAATGGCGATCCATGGTAGCAAACCTTCGTTGCGGAGAAGGCACTCGATAATGATGATGATGATGGTTATTCTTACCTGCCAGCCTTATGTTAGCCTGATCTATTATTCTTACCTGCCAGCCTTATGTTAGCCCGATCTATTATTCTTACCTGCCAGCCTTATGTTAGCCTGATCTATTATTCTTACCTGCCAGCCTTATGTTAGCCTGATCTATTATTCTTACCTGCCAGCCTTATGTTAGCCCGATCTATTATTCTTACCTGCGAGCCTTATGTTAGCCTGATCTATTATTCTTACCTGCAAGCCCTATGTTAGCCCGATCTATTATTCTTACCTGCCAGCCTTATGTTAGTAGTATCTATTATTCTTACCTGCGAGCCCTATGTTAGCCCGATCTATTATTCTTACCTGCCAGCCTTATGTTAGTAGTATCTATTATTCTTACCTGCCAGCCTTATGTTAGTAGTATCTATTATTCTTACCTGCCAGCCTTATGTTAGTAGTATCTATTATTCTTACATGCAAGCCTTATGTTAGCCCGATCTATTATTCTTACCTGCCAGCCTTATGTTAGCCTGATCTATTATTCTTACCTGCCAGCCTTATGTTAGCCCGATCTATTATTCTTACCTGCCAGCCTTATGTTAGCCTGATCTATTATTCTTACCTGCCAGCCTTATGTTAGCCTGATCTATTATTCTTACCTGCCAGCCTTATGTTAGCCTGATCTATTATTCTTACCTGCCAGCCTTATGTTAGCCCGATCTATTATTCTTACCTGCCAGCCTTATGTTAGCCCGATCTATTATTCTTACCTGCCAGCCTTAAGTTAGTCTTATCTATTATTCTTACCTGCGAGCCCTATGTTAGCCTTAACTATTATTCTTACCTGCAAGCCTTCAGTTAGCCTTATCCATTGTAGCCCACAAGTTGCAATAGTTACCTAGGGAGTGGCTGCTCAATAATGTTCTTCTTCTATCCTCATTTATTTCATTATATGTGAGCGCTTAAACACTGATTATTATTAGTGTTCCATTCAAGTAGATCTTATATCCGGCTGTTCTTTTGTTTACTCTCATTGTTCTCATAGTTCTAGTTCTTGTTTACCACAAGATAACTATGTTACCCAATCCTCTATTGAGTTCACAACTATGTTCTCCAATCCTTATTGAGTCAATGTTACCCAATCCTTCACAACTATAAGTTACCTCCCCTGCCTTGCTAGGCGTATGGGGAATATGGTGTTAGTGAACACATTTTTCTATGTTAGATAGTACAACATTTTTCTATGTTTATAGTACCACATTTTTCTATGTTTATAGTACCCCATTTTTCTATGTTTATAGTACCACATTTTTCTATGTTAGATAGTACCACAAGTTTTCTATGTTAGATAGTACCATCTTTTTCTATGTTAGATAGTACACAAGTTTTCTATGTTATATAGTACCACATTTTTCTATGTTTATAGTACCACATTTTTTTATGTTAGATAGTACCACATTTTTCTATGTTAGATAGTACCACATTTTTCTATGTTAGATAGTACTACATTTTTCTATGTTAGATAGTACCACATTTTTCTATGTTATATAGCACCACAATTTTCTATGTTAGATAGTACCACATTTTTTCTATGTTTGATAGTACCACCTTTTTCTATGTGTTCGATTCCGGCTGGGAGCAGTGTGAATTGTACTCGTAGTTGGAAAAAAAAATACCCCCACGGTCCACCCAGCCGTTGGCAGAAATGGGTACCAGGGTATTATCCTCGGAAGGTGAGGAATGGCGCCAAGCATCTGAGTTTCGATGCTTGAGGCGACACTATACAGAAATCTCCGAACATTTCTGGATAGGCGGCCGAGCACATATGGGTGTATACTCGCGTGCTAAGACGCCGGTTCAAGTCTCGTACTTTACCTTTACCTTTACCTATTTCTATGCTAGAGAGTACCACATTTTTCTATGTTAGTTAGTACCACATTTTTCTATGTTAGAGAGTAGCACTTTTTTCTATGTTAGTTAGTACCACATTTTTCTATGCTAGAGAGTACCACATTTTTCTATGCTAGAGAGTACCACATTTTTCTATGCTAGAGAGTACCACATTTTTCTATGCTAGAGAGTACCACATTTTTCTATGCTAGAGAGTACCACATTTTTCTATGCTAGAGAGTACCACATTTTTCTATGCTAGAGAGTAGCACTTTTTTCTATGTTAGATAGTACCACATTTTTATATGCTAGAGAGTACCACTTTTTTCTATGTTAGATAGTACCACAAGTTTTCTATGTTAGATAGTACCACAAGTTTTCTATGCTAGAGAGTACCACATTTTTCTATGCTTGAGAGTACCACTTTTTTCTATGTTAGTTAGTACCACCTTTTTCTATGCTAGAGAGTACCACATTTTTCTATGTTAGATAGTACCACATTTTTCTATGTTAGATAGTACCACATTTTTCTATGCTAGAGAGTACCACATTTTTCTATGCTAGATAGCACCACATTTTTCTATGTTAGATAGCACCACATTTTTCTATGCTAGATAGTACCACATTTTTCTGTGCTAGAGAGTACCACATTTTTCTGTGCTAGAGAGTACCACATTTTTCTATGCTAGAGAGTACCACATTTTTCTATGCTAGAGAGTACCACATTATTCTATGCTAGAGAGTACCACATTTTTCTATGCTAGAGAGTACCACATTTTTCTATGCTAGAGAGTACCACATTTTTCTATGCTAGAGAGTACCACATTTTTCTATGCTAGAGAGTACCACATTTTTCTATGCTAGAGAGTACCACATTTTTCTATGTTAGATAGTACCACATTTTTCTATGCTAGAGAGTACCACATTTTTCTATGCTAGAGAGTACCACATTTTTCTATGCTAGAGAGTACCACATTTTTCTATGCTAGAGAGTACCACATTTTTCTATGCTAGAGAGTACCACATTTTTTCTATGCTAGAGAGTACCACATTTTTCTATGCTAGAGAGTACCACATTTTTCTATGCTAGAGAGTACCACATTTTTCTATGCTAGAGAGTACCACATTTTTCTATGCTAGAGAGTACCACTTTTTCATATGCTAGAGAGTACCACATTTTTCTATGCTAGAGAGTACCACATTTTTCTATGCTAGAGAGTACCACATTTTTCTATGCTAGATAGTACCACATTTTTCTATGCTAGAGAGTACCACATTTTTCTATGCTAGATAGTACCACATTTTTCTATGCTAGAGAGTACCACATTTTTCTGTGCTAGAGAGTACCACATTTTTCTGTGCTAGAGAGTACCACATTTTTCTATGCTAGAGAGTACCACATTTTTCTATGCTAGAGAGTACCACATTTTTCTATGCTAGAGAGTACCACATTTTTCTATGCTAGAGAGTACCACATTTTTCTATGCTAGAGAGTACCACATTTTTCTATGCTAGAGAGTACCACATTTTTCTATGCTAGAGAGTACCACATTTTTCTGAGTTAGACAGTGATTTATTTAAATGGTACGAGCCTTTAAACAAAGATAACACAATTAAACAAAGATAACACAATTAAACAAATATAACGCAATTAAACAAAGATAACACAATTAAACAAATATAACGCAATTAAACAAAGATAACGCAATTAAACAAATATAACACAATTAAACAAAGATAACGCAATTAAACAAATATAACACAATTAAACAAAGATAACACAATTAAACAAAGATAACACAATTAAACAAAGATAACACAATTAAACAAAGATAACACAATTAAACAAATATAACGCAATTAAACAAAGATAACACAATTAAACAAAGATAACACAATTAAACAAAGATAACACAATTAAACAAAGATAACACAATTAAACAAATATAACGCAATTAAACAAATATAACGCAATTAAACAAATATAACACAATTAAACAAATATAACACAATTAAACAAAGATAACGCAATTAAACAAAGATAACGCAATTAAACAAATATAACACAATTAAACAAAGATAACGCAATTAAACAAATATAACACAATTAAACAAAGATAACACAATTAAACAAAGATAACGCAATTAAACAAATATAACACAATTAAACAAATATAACACAATTAAACAAATATAACGCAATTAAACAAAGATAACGCAATTAAACAAATATAACACAATTAAACAAATATAACGCAATTAAACAAAGATAACGCAATTAAACAAATATAACACAATTAAACAAATATAACACAATTAAACAAAGATAACGCAATTAAACAAATATAACACAATTAAACAAATATAACACAATTAAACAAAGAAAACGCAATTAAACAAAGATAACGCAATTAAACAAATATAACACAATTAAACAAAGATAACGCAATTAAACAAATATAACACAATTAAACAAAGATAACACAATTAAACAAAGATAACGCAATTAAACAAATATAACACAATTAAACAAATATAACACAATTAAACAAAGATAACGCAATTAAACAAAGATAACGCAATTAAACAAAGATAACACAATTAAACAAATATAACACAATTAAACAAAGATAACACAATTAAACAAAGATAACGCAATTAAACAAAGATAACGCAATTAAACAAAGATAACACAATTAAACAAATATAACACAATTAAACAAATATAACACAATTAAACAAATATAACACAATTAAACAAAGATAACATAATTAAACAAAGATAACATAATTAAACAAAGATAACACAATTAAGCAAATATAACACAATTAAACAAAGATAACATAATTAAACAAAGATAACACAATTAAACAAAGATAACACAATTAAACAAAGATAACACAATTAAACAAATATAACACAATTAAACAAAGACAACACAATTTGCTAATACATACCCTAAGTAAAACAGCTAACAATTCAAAGAAGACTGATTACGTTCTAGCTGTTTTTAAATTGGTAACCTCTTTCTTGCAAATTCTTTCTGTTTTATTTCACATTAAGCGTTCCCTATTTTAGATCTATCCCATTCTCTCTCTCTCTCTCTCTCTCTCTCTCTCTCTCTCTCTCTCTCTCTAAACACTTTTTTACACTCTCTCCTATTTTCTACTATCTCTAATTCTCCTACTACAATTTCTTCCATTCTGTATCCATTTTAGTCCCCCTATTACAATCCATTCCTTTTATACCCTCTCCAATCCTCCTCTTACAATCTCTCACATTCTCTACTTCCTCGAATCTTCCTAATACAATCGCTTCCAATCAGTACCACCTCCAATGCCCCTACAACTTACTGCATTGTCCCCTTCGTTCTCATCTCTAATCTCTGAGTGAAAACCTCAATCTCGCGTCTCTCAACGTTCACCTTGTCGAGTTCCTACTCATGTCTGGAGTGCCAGAACTTCAAGGCTTCTCAAACTGTAGCCACAATAAGGTCAACAAACTCAACATAACCTCAAAGCATCGTTTTCTCAACCAGATCTGACACAACAAAGCTACACAACACCCACGCAGAAATATCAGCATACCCTAACACACTTACCATTACCTGTTAATCCGATGATAGCTACACTAGCAGATTCAACAAACGTTTCGATGATACTCATGCTACATTAGCAGATTCAACAAACGTTCCGATGATACTCATGCTACATTAGCAGATTCAACAAACGTTCCGATGATACTCATGCTACATTAGCAGATTCAACAAACGTTCCGATGATATTCCTGCTACACTAGCAGATTCAACAAACGTTTCGATGATACTCATGCTACATTAGCAGATTCAACAAACGTTCCGATGATACTCATGCTACATTAGCAGATTCAACAAACGTTCCGATGATACTCATGCTACATTAGCAGATTCAACAAACGTTCCGATGATATTCCTGCTACACTAGCAGATTCAACAAACGTTCCGATGATACTCCTGCTACATTAGCAGATTCAACAAACGTTCCGATGATACTCCTGCTACATTAGCAGATTCAACAAACGTTTCGATGATACTCCTGCTACACTAGCAGATTCAACAAACGTTCCGATGATACTCCTGCTACACTAGCAGATTCAACAAACGTTCCGATGATACTCCTGCTACACAGCAGATTCAACAAACGTTCCGATGATACTCCTGCTACATTAGCAGATTCAACAAACGTTCCGATGATACCCCTGCTACACTAGCAGATTCAACAAACGTTCCGATGATACCCCTGCTACACTAGCAGATTCAACAAACGTTCCGATGATACCCCTGCTACACTAGCAGATTCAACAAACGTTCATAAACTGACACAAACACTCATTTATATACGTCTGTACCCATTTTCTGCTCCGATTGCCTTACGATGAGTGATGATATCACATGCCGAAGGACAGCTCAACTGCGTTTACTTTCTGTACCGCTTGGTCTTTAGGGTACGATCCAAACCGACGGCTTCCGATTCACCCAGCCGTTAATGGGTACCGAATTTTTTTCTAGGAAAGTAAAGCGGCACGAGCGTAATACCGACCACATTACCCCAAAAATCATGCGCCGAAGGTCAGTAAATTGTATGGTCACTAACACCATATTCCCTATACGCCACTTGGCGTGACGGGTCACTAACACCATATTCCCTATACGCCACTTGGCGTGACATGGTTACTATACTTTTTTTTCTTTTACCACTTGGCCTTATGTCTTTTGGCGTGTGCTGTAGCTGCTATGATGGGGACTGCAGCTGCCTTTCTTTGTTTGGATCCTTCAATGAGATGAGTTTTTATTCGGATGATTCCACTGGCACGGGCGGTTGAGCAATTATGGATTTTAATTCGTCTGCAGTGATACCGGGGCCTCGGCTAACCATAACACATTAACTGAAATAAACATTTATTAACTCACGTTTAGATCAACTGTAACATACATTCACAAGCTCAAACAAACACTCATCAATTCACACAAACACATATTGTATAACAAAAACACTTTCCAACTTAAACATCAAAATCACCAACCCAAATATAATTCCTCAACTCACATAAACACTCACTAACTCGCTAATAACTCATTGACCCAAGAGCACACTCACTAACTCGCTAATCACTCACTGACCCAAGAGCACACTCACCAGTTCGCTAATCACTCAATGACACAAGAGCACACTCACCAACTCGCTAATCACTCACTGACCCAAGAGCACACTCACCAACTCGCTAATCACTCACTGACCCAAGAGCACACTCACAAACTCGCTAATCACTCACTGACCCAAGAGCACACTCACCAACTCGCTAATCACTCACTGACCCAAGAGCACACTCACAAACGGAGTTAAATATTTCTCTAACTTAATTAAACACAGAAAATATAATTAAACACCCGTCAAGATAAGAGAATACTCACTAACTCAATTAAACACTGAAAATATCATTAAACACCCGTCAAGATAAGAGAACACTCACTAACTTAATTAAACACAGGAAATATAATTAAACACCCGTCAAGATAAGAGAACACTCACTAACTTAATTAAACACATGAAAATTAATTAATCGCCCGTCAAGATAAGAGAACACTCACTAACTTAATTAAACACAGGAAACATAATTAAACACTCGTCAAGATAAGAAAACACTCACTAACTTAATTAAACACAGGAAACATAATTAAACACTCGTCAAGATAAGAGAATACTCACTAACTTAATTAAACACAGGAAACATAATTAAACACCCGTCAAGATAGAAAACACTAATTCAATTAAACATACATCAATTCAAGTGATCGTTCCCCAGCAACACAAACAACATCACGAGGGTACATGCTCATCACTTACCGAGACTGGCGCAGCATCTTCTAGTCTACAAGGATGTCTAAATTCAAGAGATCTACAGCGGGAATAGGGCGGGCTTGTATTTCTCAATTGTTTAACTGCGGGATTAGCTATGAGGTGGTCTGAGCACTTATGGGCCTGTTGTTGGATAAGAGTAACCTACTTAGTAAACTTAGCTATGAGGTGGTCTGAGCACTTATGGGCCTGTTGTTGGATAAGAGTAACCTACTTAGTAAACTTAGCTATGAGGTGGTCTGAGCACTTATGGGTCTGTTGTTGGATAAGGGTAACCTACTTAGTAAACTTAGCTATGAGGTGGTCTGAGCACTTATGGGTCTGTTGTTGGATAAGAGTAACCTACTTAGTAAACTTAGCTATGAGGTGGTCTGAGCACTTATGGGTCTGTTGTTGGATAAGAGTAACCTACTTAGTAAACTTAGCTATGAGGTGGTCTGAGCACTTATGGGTCTGTTGTTGGATAAGAGTAACCTACTTAGTAAACTTAGCTATGAGGTGGTCTGAGCACTTAGTTGGATAACCTACTTAGTAAACTTAGCTATGAGGTGGTCTGAGCACTTATGGGTCTGTTGTTGGATAAGGGTAACCTACTTAGTAAACTAGCTATGAGGTGGTCTCTTATGGGTCTGTTTGGATGAGGGTAACCTACTTATAGTTTGTTTCAGATTGTTTGCCTCCCTAATTCCAGTAATATCTCGAAAACCGTCTGATAGAATACCATGATTTTTTGCATGCGACCTTAGATTTCAATGACGTAACGAATTTATCATTTAAATTATCGTATGTGTTACCGTTTCCTCAAAGCGGCAACTTCCTTTGATCTCCTTCATATTTGTATTTATTTTGACACAAAAAACAGAATGTACGGTAAATGAAGATCTTTTACACTTTTTAGAGGAAAAGGCGTAACTTTTATTTTTATATAAGGGACATTATTACTTTATAATAAGAGAGTAAGTAAGTAAGTGTTCCTGTCATGCCTGAAGGTGTATAGGGGAATAAACCGCCACAATTGCACTTTTTCACAACATGCTACCCATTTGGATTGGGCTCTTTTAATTATACAACTAATATTGAATCAAATCAAAATAGGCCGAACATTCACCGAATAGAAATTATTTATTTTAAGAACACAGAATACATCGTCAACTCACTAAAAAAACAGTTCCTGAAGTGGTCCGTATCCAGAGTTTCCAACTCCAACAAAGTCACTTCAGTAAGTTCAAACAAATGAGTTTTATTCAGAATCTGCCGAATCTAATAGACGTATTACCATTTTTGGTTGAATAACCCACAGACCATCGTTTCTCCAATACTTATCTTCCTCAACCATAACATGGTCTTCACAACTAGCCCAATAATCTTTGTCTATGTTTGAAATAGCAACATTGGTAAGCTCTTTAACATCAGATGATTTGAAAGTTTTATTTTCGGATGCTACTTGCCCTTTGATCTTTGCCCAAACTAATTCAATAGGATTTAGGTGTGAGTGATATGGAGGCAGCCTCAAACATCTATGACCATGTTCTTCAATTAATTTATCTATTTGAAATATCTTTGGCCGTTGTATCTGTTTTACAAGTGAAAGTAATTCAGGCTTGAGATACATATCGTTAAATGGTATTTGTTCCCTTGTCAGCCATGTCTTTATTTCAGCTTTAGTGCTTGATGATGTTGGAACTTTATCTTCTTGTGCCACTTTGTTATGGTAAGATGCATTATCCATGATCAAACAAGATGGTCGATCAAATAAAGGCAAAAGAGTGTCTTTAATCCAATCTCTGAACATATGACTGTTCATCTCTGAATGATAATCCTGGTTATCAGTTGACTTTGCAATAAAAACAAGTTCAGCATTCTCCACCAGGCCATTATTTTTGCTCCCAGCATGTGCCACTATAAGGCGCTTTCCTTTGCTGCTAGGTACATACCTTTTAATAGTCCCATCTAATGACTGCCATTCTTTTTCATTTGTGTGGTGGGCATTAATCCATGTTTCGTCCAAGTACACAATGTCATAATCTTCATTACGCATTTGTCTAACTTCACGTAAATATTTGCTTCTTGCAGCTACTAAATGAGGTTTCTCGCAAATGATGTTTCTTCCACAAGAATATTTTCTAAAAGTGAAGCCTAAACTCCGCACACTTCTCCATAGTGTAGTTTTTGATACATCAATACTGGTGTTCTTTTTAAGCCAAATCTTAAGTTTCCTTATGGTAACTTCTTCCCCTAAGTCAAACATTTTACAAATCTCTCTGCGGACAAGTTCTCTGTCAAAACTGTCTAACAAATGTTTTCTTCCTCGACTTCTTTCTTTCCTTGAACATTCACATTGAACATTTTTCACTGATCTATGAAACGACCGTTTACTTAAACCTAACACGTGCATCGTTCTCTTTTCAGGATTTGATATGCTGTGATATAGACTCCCTCGTTTTGCCTCTCTACAAAATATAAATATAATTTCTTTGTAATATTTTGTTCAGTAACAAATTTCAACTTTAAACTCATTGTTAAGGGCACAACTCACAAAACACGCCTATGTAAATAATTTGATTTTGTATTTTTGGTGACGTTATACTAATGACGTGATACAAAAAGTTGACAATTTTAATCCAGTAAGTGCAAAACCAGAATTGCGCACCGAATATAAGAGAAATTTGCTACACATATGTGCAAATATTGACAAAAATCTGACATTTGCAATTCAATAGTGTAAACCGGTGCCTTTACCCACCAACATATAAAGGAAATTCCCAAATGAAGATGTTTAAATCATTCTTGAAGTGATATGGAAGGGGTAAATACTCTTAAATTTTGATTCAAATGTGCCCAAGTTTAATCATACTTTTATCCTCCTGGTAAGCAAGCGCACAAGAAAAACCAGCAGTTTGTTTGCAATGAATTTATTTTTTCTATTACGTTATGAGATTCAGTAGGTTACATGCAAAATATCAGCACTGTAGCACAAATGGTTGCTGAGCTGTGGTTTTTTGAAATGAGGCAAAAAATCTGAAGCGAACTATAAACTTAGCTATGAGGTGGTCTGAGCACTTATGGGTCTGTTGTTGGATGAGGGTAACCTACTTAGTAAACTTAGCTATGAGGTGGTCTGAGCACTTATGGGTCTGTTGTTGGATGAGGGTAACCTACTTAGTAAACTTAGCTATGAGGTGGTCTGAGCACTTATGGGCCTGTTGTTGGATAAGGGTAACCTACTTAGCAAACTTAGCTATGAGGTGGTCTGAGCACTTATGGGCCTGTTGTTGGATAAGGGTAACCTACTTAATAAACTTAGCTATGAGGTGGTCTGAGCACTTATGGTCCTGTTGTTGGATGAGGGTAACCTACTTAATAAACTTAGCTATGAGGTGGTCTGAGCACTTATGGGCCTGTTGTTGGATGAGGGTAACCTACTTAGTAAACTAAACGCAATGATCATCTCTTCTACACACTGACCTACTCATTAACACAACTACACAGCTCATATCGCAGCTCGCACAGAAAATGCATCCTCGTACTTTCGTACATTCAATTTATCCACACATAAACACGCACACACACACACACTCACTCACACGCGCAACCACACACAAATACACCAACCGATTCAAGCACTCACGTACAAATTAATTTGTTAACAACAATTTGCTCATACAGAACTCACCGATGTACCCAACACTTAAAAAAATAACTCACAAACACACCAATCACTCATGAAATCACACAAATCAAGTTCCAACTGCAATTCCCCCCTCCCCCACTCCACACACACAATCACGCAAATACAATCCCGCATGCAGACACTCGTCAAAGCTCGGTCCATCTTTCTTACACCACGCCACCTTTAACTGTCAATAAGCACCATTTGCATTTCCCCACGTGACCGCACCGCTGCCTCCGATTGGCTTACGTTCAATAAATTTTCCACCAAATTGCACACGGCACGCGTAGGAACACACACACCCCCCCCCCCCCCCTCCCCAACTCGTAAGACTGGACTCCATCATGGAGGAAGGATGAACGCATTCACGATTCGCTATGTGACGTCACGATCCTCACTAACACACACAATAAACAAACACGACTAGATGAGTTCGGTCTCCATGAAACTAATGAGGCGTGTGAGAAAGATGGACAACATTCGTATTGCCAAACAATAATATGGAGAATCTAGGGAAGGAAATTGACCATAGGGCAAACTAGTGCTAAGATATAACAGACAAATAATAATAAATGATTATTAATATAGATGGAAACTTGCGAGGCGTCATCGAGTCAATTCAGAAGAAGAGGTATGTCTACAGCACTCGGAAAAAATGACAAATAATCAACAGAAAAAAATAGATGGTCCTGGGCAGGATCGAACCCGTACTCCTTGGCACAGCGCCTTGCCACAAGAAGTCAAACTCTAGGGAACACTGTCAACTCAGCTAATTAAAAAAAATAGCCATCATTGGTGATGTCTTTCATAAAGGTGTTCTCATGACTATAGCATAGGTATCACAGCTCGGGATATAGATCACAGCTCGGGATATAGATCACAGCTCGGGATATTGATCACAGCTCGGGATATAGATCACAGCTCGGGAATACATTGTGTATCTGTATTTTTCCTATTACCACAAGTATCTCCCGGATAGGGTAGGGCTGAATACTTGTGTCGTAGACAAACAAACATATAGGACGAAACAGCACGAATAGTAGTTTCCAGTGGTTTAGACTAGAGACAAATTATAATAAATGAAAACTTGTCTTAATAGGAAAAATATAGATACACAGTTTATTCCCGAGCTGTGATCGCAGATCTATGCTATAGTCATGAGAACACCTGCGTGAAAGGCATCACCAATGATGGCTAATTTTGTAGTTTGCTGAGTTGGCCGTGTTCCCTAGCGTTCGGCTTCTCGTGGCATGGTGCTGTGCCAAGGAGTACGGGTTCGATCCTGTTTAGGACAGTATATTGTTCTTTGTTTTTTTTTTCTGTTGTTGATTATTTGTCATTTATTCCGAGTGCTGTAAACATACCTCTTCCTCTGAATTGATTTGGTAAGATATAAGGATGTGTGCAGGGCTACATTGAGTGAATTCTCTATATGGGATGTTTGCAGGGCTACATTGAGTGAATTCTCTATCTGGGATGTTTGCAGGGCTACATTGAGTGAATTCTCTATCTGGGATGTTTGCAGGGCTACATTGAGTGAATTCTCTATCTGGGATGTTTGCAGGGCTACATTGAGTGAATTCTCTATCTGGGATGTTTGCAGGGCTACATTGAGTGAATTCTCTATCTGGGATGTTTGCAGGGCTACATTGAGTGAATTCTCTATCTGGGAACTGGCAGTGTTTAGTGTGGAAACATAGATCATGGAGAACAAAAACAAAACAAAAACATTGGAGGTCGTGATGATGTCAAAGTCTGAGATAGAAGGGGGTGAAGAAAGGAGACCAGGCACATGCTGATCTACTTCATTCTAAGGTTGGATCTGTCTATCCAATATTAAGAGATTCAACCACGAGAGGAGCTGCTCAATAAAACAGCATCCAGCAGAAGACACTAATATAATACCAAACTACTGCCAAGTCCGTGGTGCAGCCTCGGTGGTTGAGTGGTTAGTGTCCTCGCTCCCTGACCACAAGGGTCCGCGTTTGACTCCCAGCAGTGGCAGATTTTTTTTTGTAATGGGTGTCAGAGATTTTTTTCTGGGAAGTAAAGGCGGCCTGGCGTGATACCGACCACATCACCCAAAAATATGCCGTGGTCATAGAAAAATATGGTCACTAACACCATATTCCCCATACGCCTAGAAAGGCAAGGGAGGTAACCTTGACTGATTGCTTCCCACAAACCGGATATCAAGACACCAAAGGCCATATACATACAGTGAAGGAGGGTCACAAGGATGAATAATGCTTTCTGCCCCAACTTTCCTTGATAGCAATATCTTCGGTAACTAAATGTGCTGAGAAGGAAACCATGAGCGTCAGAAACGATGACACGCATCGCACCGGGCGTCACCTGTTTTTAATAATTTGTTGAACATCTGCAGATCCAAAGTTTTAGTAACAAAGATTACGGAAGTAGTCTTAGATTGTTCAATCTCCTGTGTGATACAAGTGCTAACATATGGGATGTGATACAAGTGCTAACATATGGGATGTGATACCAGTGCTAACATATGGGATGTGATACAAGTGCTAACATATGGGATGTGATACAAGTGCTAACATATGGGATGTGATACAAGTGCTAACATATGGGATGTGATACAAGTGCTAACATATAGGATGTGATACAAGTGCTAACATATGGGATGTGATACAAGTGCTAACATATGGGATGTGATACAAGTGCTAACATATGGGATGTGATACAAGTGCTAACATATGGGATGTGATACAAGTGCTAACATATGGGATGTGATACCAGTGCTAACATATGGATGTGATACCAGCGCTAACATATTGGATGTGATACCAGTGCTAACATATGGGTGTGATACAAGTGCTAACATATGTGATACCAGTGCTAACATATGGGATGTGATACCAGTGCTAACATATGGATGTGAAAATTGGAAATCCACCCAGACTTTAGATAGGAAATTTAATGTCTTTGAAAACAAAGTTCGTAGGATCTCAAACATAATCTGGAAAGAATACTTTTCAAAATAACAGATAAGAAACGAAACTAAACTAGGATCCCTGACTAGCCTCATAATGAGACATTGGAAATACATCGGTCTGAGAATGAATGAAGACTTCAGGTATTCATGTGGAAACCATTTGGTAAAAGAAAATTTCATCAGAAAAAACGCAAGTCCAAAAGAATCGCTGCGCAGAACAATTACTAGAGAAGGCTAACCAAGGAAATACAAAAAAAAAACAATCAAGAACTACAAGAACTAGAAGCAGATCATTATTCGTGGAGAACTATGAGATCCGACCTGATCATTATTCGCGGAGAACTATGAGATCCGACCTATGCGCCGTCATCTGCCCGAGAAGAGAATGAACGCAGCAAAATACGAGTGGATAAAGAGATAAGGCGAAGATGATGGTGCTGGATAGGACACACACTGCGGAAGCCTACTAAGATTATTACACAACAGACTTTTTTTTAAATCCCTGAGGAAAAAGACAACGAGGAAAAGCAAAATATTCTTGGAGAAGACAGATGGAAGCAGAGATGAAGATGATGGGGAAGACATGGAATGAACTTAAAAGAATGGTAAGAAACAGAACGGCTTGGAAAGTGTTTGTTGAAGACGTATGCTCCACAGGGAGCTAAAATGTAGATGAATGGCACTAGTATACGGAATTGATCATTGTAATAGGAGGGATGTTGCCTAGATTCAGGGGAGACACGAGGCGATAGAGGGTAGATCTGTGAAGCAGTTTCATGTTGCTAACAGTTGTTCGATGTGACGTGGCGATAATGCAACGGCTAACTAACATAATAACGATAACAATGAATGCGATGAGAATGATATTGAAAATGTTTACACCGATAAAGATAACAATGATAATTGGGGTGGTGATAATGATATCAGTTTAGACAATAACGATAATGGCGATAACTGTGATTTAATGATCCTCAAAACAATGAAGATGAATGAGTCTATATAAGTGTAGCTCTGACATCACACACTTCACTTGTAGCTTAATTGGCAGCTATAGGGAACAATACAATGAATAAGTCTATATAAGTGTAGCTCTGACATCACACACTTCACTTGTAGCTTAATTGGCAGCTATAGGGAACAATACAATGAATAAGTCTACATAAGTGTAGCTCTGACATCACACACTTCACTTGTAGCTTAATTGGCAGCTATAGGGAACAATACAATGAATAAGTCTATATAAATGTAGCTCTGACATCACACACTTCACTTGTAGCTTAATTGGCAGCTATAGGGAACAATACAATGAATAAGTCTATATAAGTGTAGCTCTGACATCACACACTTCACTTGTAGCTTAATTGGCAGCTATAGGGAACAATACAATGAATAAGTCTATATAAGTGTAGCTCTGACATCACACACTTCACTTGTAGCTTAATTGGCAGCTATAGGGAACAATACAATGAATAAGTCTATATAAATGTAGCTCTGACATCACACACTTCACTTGTAGCTTAATTGGCAGCTATAGGGAACAATACAATGAATAAGTCTATATAAGTGTAGCTCTGGCATCACACACTTCACTTGTAGCTTAATTGGCAGCTATAGGGAACAATACAATGAATAAGTCTATATAAGTGTAGCTCTGACATCACACACTTCACTTGTAGCTTAATTGGCAGCTATAGGGAACAATACAATGAATAAGTCTATATAAGTGTAGCTCTGGCATCACACACTTCACTTGTAGCTTAATTGGCAGCTATAGGGAACAATACAATGAATAAGTCTATATAAGTGTAGCTCTGACATCACACACTTCACTTGTAGCTTAATTGGCAGCTATAGGGAACAATACAATGAATAAGTCTATATAAATGTAGCTCTGACATCACACACTTCACTTGTAGCTTAATTGGCAGCTATAGGGAACAATACAATGAATAAGTCTATATAAGTGTAGCTCTGACATCACACACTTCACTTGTAGCTTAATTGGCAGCTATAGGGAACAATACAATGAATAAGTCTATATAAGTGTAGCTCTGACATCACACACTTCACTTGTAGCTTAATTGGCAGCTATAGGGAACAATACAATGAATAAGTCTATATAAATGTAGCTCTGACATCACACACTTCACTTGTAGCTTAATTGGCAGCTATAGGGAACAATACAATGAATAAGTCTATATAAGTGTAGCTCTGACATCACACACTTCACTTGTAGCTTAATTGGCAGCTATAGGGAACAATACAATGAATAAGTCTATATAAATGTAGCTCTGACATCACACACTTCACTTGTAGCTTAATTGGCAGCTATAGGGAACAGCACAATGAATGAGTCTATATAAGTGTAGCTCTGACATCACACACTTCACTTGTAGCTTAATTGGCAGCTATAGGGAACAGCACAATGAATAAGTCTATATAAATGTAGCTCTGACATCACACACTTCACTTGTAGCTTAATTGGCAGCTATAGGGAACAATACAATGAATAAGTCTATATAAATGTAGCTCTGACATCACACACTTCACTTGTAGCTTCATTGGCAGCTATAGGGAACAATACAATGAATAAGTCTATATAAGTGTAGCTCTGACATCACACACTTCACTTGTAGCTTAATTGGCAGCTATAGGGAACAATACAATGAATAAGTCTATATAAGTGTAGCTCTGACATCACACACTTCACTTGTAGCTTAATTGGCAGCTATAGGGAACAATACAATGAATAAGTCTATATAAGTGTAGCTCTGACATCACACACTTCACTTGTAGCTTAATTGGCAGCTATAGGGAACAATACAATGAATAAGTCTATATAAGTGTAGCTCTGACATCACACACTTCACTTGTAGCTTAATTGGCTGCTATAGGGAACAGTAAAAAGTAAAAGTCAAGTACCCCCTGTCACGCCAAGTGGCGTATAGGGAAATATGGTGTTAGTGACCCTATATTTTACAGACCTTCAGCACATGATTTTTGGAGTAATGTGGTCAGTATTACGCCCGTGCTGCTTTACTTTCCCAGAAAAAATCCGGTGCCCATTTAAGGCTGGGTGAACCCGGAAGCCGTCGGTTGGAATCGAACCCTACCCCTTGTCCGTGGTAGTCCAGTTCACTAACCACTGAGCTATCGCGGCTCCCTATAGGGAACAGTACAATGGTTTATCTAGAAATAAAGCAGTTTACTTCTATATCAGCCATCTATAGCCATCTAAGGTCTGTGGGCTGATATGGACACCCACAGTTTATGGCGCCTTCGGCCATGCGAGCTATAGACGTCATTCTACCCACATATATCAGTAGATTTCTCAATGTTCACAAGCTGAGCTATAGACGTCATTCTACCCACATACATCAGTAAATTTCTCAATGTCCACAAGCTGAAAATAAAACTGGAAAACCCTCCAACTAGTGTGACGTTACCAGCTTTAGGAGCTATAGACGGTTGACGTCACTCTGCCTACAACCACCCCTACTCGCAAAGCTGAAAACGTCACGGTAGTTGAGGGTATAGCGGTAATATCCCACAGCCTGTAGGCCTCTGACATTCTGTAGATAGCTTTGTAGACACCCTGCTGATAACATCCCACAGCCTGTAGGCCTCTGGCATACTGCAGATAGCTTTGTAGACACCCTGCTGATAACATCCCACAGCCTGTAGGCCTCTGACATTCTGTAGATAGCTTTGTAGACACCCTGCTGGTAACATCCCACAGCCTGTAGGCCTCTGACATTCTGTAGATAGCTTTGTAGACACCCTGCTGGTAACATCCCACAGCCTGTTGGCCTCTGACATTCTGTAGATAGCTTTGTAGACACCCTGCTGGTAACATCCCACAGCCTGTTGGCCTCTGACATTCTGTAGATAGCTTTGTAGACACCCTGCTGGTAACATCCCACAGCCTGTTGGCCTCTGACATTCTGTAGATAGCTTTGTAGACACCCTGCTGGTAACATCCCACAGCCTGTTGGCCTCTGACATTCTGTAGATAGCTTTGTAGACACCCTGCTGGTAACATCCCACAGCCTGTTGGCCTCTGACATTCTGTAGATAGCTTTGTAGACACCCTGCTGGTAACATCACACACTTTGAGCGATTCCTTTCATCCCACGGACCTTACATGTTTCGTTACTCCTTTATTTCTGTTCTTGTTTGTGCTCGTTACATATTTAGGACACTGGCACTGGTACACGGAGGCGCGCGCTGAGATCATTGGCTCTCGTGACAAACACAAAATAAATACGTCAACTTTGTATCGTATTAATCGCCTTCCTTAGAAATAATAATACAAATTTATTGCCAGGAGAAATGCCCCAACCGGCAAGCTCTATAGATCTAGCGGTCCATTAGCACAGCAACATGTCTACATCTCGGGAGAATCCAGTCATAATTAAAGCACAAAAATGGTGACGTTGTTCACACTTGACCTCACAGAGCGTGACGTGGCTTAGGAGAAAATGATCGATTCCTGGCGGTGTTTAAGTTCCAGAATAACGAATCTTCCCCCCCCCCCCAAAAAAAAAATGGAGACTTGTTTATGAAAGCGATTATTATGTAGTGATGTTGGGAGGGAAGTTTTCAAGTTTTGGAGTTAGCTTTAGATGAGGACTATATAGTGATGTATGCTTTGTTGGATGTTGCCAACTAGTAGTTATGTCCCCTTGTATAAATCATTTGAAGATTAGTAAATCCTAATTAATGTCTCGGCCACACTGAAACAAACAAATAAACTGAAGTCCACAGCGTGAAATACTTGGGCACAATAATAACATCAGACGGATGATGCACCACAGAAATAAAGAGAAGAATAGCTCATGCCAAAATAGCAATTCTGAAAATGAAAAGTCTTGTTTAACAGGTCTATGACAATAGAACTGAGAAAGAGTTCATCGGTGTTATATAGAGCCAATTCTGACTTATGGAAGTGTATCATGGACAGTAGGCAAACAAATAAAAGACAATTAGAGGCCACAGAGATGGGATTTCTCAGAAGAATGTTCAGAGTTCCCTGGACAGCTAAAAAGACCAAGGAGGAAATTCTTATAAAGGCCAACACAAAAAGGGTGCTCCTAAGAAACATCAGAAAGAAACAATCAACATTTTTCGGTCACATCATGAGAAGAGGAAAATTGGAATTAAATGGTTACAACTATCAAAATACAGGGAAAGGGATATCGCGGATGACAAAGAGAGAAGATACTGGATGGTTTGGTGTCATGGCATGGAAAACAGTCAACAACAGAACTGATACGATGCACTGTAGATAGAAAATTGTAGAAGGACATGATCGCCTACGCCAGCTGGTATAGCACATGATGTTGATGACTGGAGACAAAACGAAGCAACCATCCTTTTCTTGATATCCGTATTTATTTAATGTTCATTTGTATGTGTAAGAGAGAAAGAGAGAGAAATGGAGGGAATAAATGGTAAGGAAAGAGGTATAATCATTTGGATCTAAAGCAGGAAAGAGAAGTAATGAGAGACAAATAGAGAGAGCCGAACAGTGAAATAAAGAAAATAAACACAGTCAATGACAGAGAGACTTTATGTAAGGTGATTCGATGTGAGATGAGGATCAAGCGACGAAGAACACTTAGATTAACAGAGATAGAAAGCGAGATACAGCAATAGAAAGATAGAAAGTGAGACACAGCAATAGAAAGATAGAAAGAAAATCAATGGGAAAAAGAGCACAAGAAAAAAACCGCACATTTAATTAGAGACAGAATTAGAAGCTGGGTGAACAATGAAAGCTTGTTCCAAACAAAAAATCCATTACCTCTGAGAATGGAGCGGGGACCTTTCTGATTAGGAAGCAAGCTCCCTAGACTATCAGCCAACGAAGCTCGCTACTCGTAAGTAACATAGTACCAATCATTGACACACAATCCATCTAATTTGTATGTAACATAGCACCAATCATTGACACACAATCCATCTAATTTGTATGTAACATAGTACCAATCATTGCCACACAATCCATCTAATTTGTATGTAACATAGTACCAATCATTGACACACAATCCATCTAATTGTATGTAACTTAGTACCAATCATTGACACACAATCCATCTAATTTGTATGTAACATAGTACCAATCATTGACACACAATCCATCTAATTTGTATGTAATATAGTATCAATCATTGACACACAATCCATCTAATTTGTATGTAACATAGTACCAACCATTGACACACAATCCATCTAATTTGTATGTAACATAGTACCAATCATTGACACACACTCCATCTAATTTGTATGTAACATAGTACCAATCATTGACACACAATCCCTTTAATTTGTATGTAACATAGTACCAATCATTGACTCACAATCCATCTAATTTATATGTAACATAGTACCAATCATTGACTCACAATCCATCTAATTTGTATGTAACATAAGACCAATCATTGACTCACAATCCATCTAATTTGTATGTAACATAGTATCAATCATTGACACACAATCCATCTAATTTGTATGTAATATAGTATCAATCATTGACACACAATCCCTTTAATTTGATGTAACATAGTACCAACCATTGACACACAATCCATCTAATTTATATGTAACATAGTACCAATCATTGACTCACAATCCATATAATTTGTATGTAACATAGTACCAATCATTGACACACAATCCATCTAATTTGTATGCAACATAGTAACAATCATTGACACACAATCCATCTAATTTGTATGTAACATAGTACCAATCATTGACACACAATCCATCTAATTTGTATGTAACATAGTACCAATCATTGACACACAATCCATCTAATTTGTATGTAACATAGTACCAATCATTGACTCACAATCCATCTAATTTGTATGTAACATAGTACCAATCATTGACACACAATCCATCTAATTTGTATGTAACATAGTACCAATCATTGACACACAATCCATCTAATTTGTATGTAACATAGTACCAATCATTGACACACAATCCATCTAATTTGTATGTAACATAGTACCAATCATTGACTCACAATCCAATTAATTTGTATGTAACATAGTACCAATCATTGACACACAATCTATCTAATTTGTATGTAACATAGTACCAATCATTGACACACAATCCATCTAATTTGTATGTAACATAGTACCAATCATTGACACACAATCCGTCTAATTTGTATGTAACATAGTACCAATCATTGACACACAATCCATCTAATTTGTATGTAACATAGTACCAATCATTGACTCACAATCCATCTAATTTGTATGTAACATAGTACCAATCATTGACACACAATCTATCTAATTTGTATGTAACATAGTACCAATCATTGACACACAATCCATCTAATTTGTATGTAACATAGTACCAATCATTGACACACAATCCATCTAATTTGTATGTAACATAGTACCAATCATTGACACACAACCCATCTAATTTGTATGTAACATAGTAGCAATCCGCCAGTGCGCTGCCGGGGCCCGAAAGGGGAGTAAAGAATAGCGGCGCTGTTCCCTACCGGGTATGTACGTAAGAGGCGACTAAGGAGTGTTGGGCATGGGACTGGAAATCCCGTACTGTAAAAAAAAAATAAGCCGAAAAAACTTCACAAACATGGACAAGTCAAAGAAAAGTATATCCGCCATCCAGGAAAGATAAAGGCTCTCTGACTAAGAGACGTATGACGCAATCCGGAGAAAGCCGTAAGGAGTCCGGTTTGCCGACTCACCTTTTGTCTACCAGGAAATCCTCCAGAATTGACACCTGGAATGTACGTAATTAAAACGAACAGGGAAAAGCCGCACAGGTAGCAGGAGAAATGAAAAATTACAAAATAGATATTCTGGGGATGTGTAAAACAAGATGGCTAGGAATGGAAAGGATAAAACTAAATACAGGAGAGATAATTTTATCATCAGGACACCAGGTACCTGGAGCACAACATAATGAAGGGGTAGCTATAATGTTATCAAGGAATGCACAGAAGACACTGATAGAATGGGAAGCAGTAGGGCCAAGACTAATGAGAGCAACATTTAAAACAACAAAAAACAAAGTAAAAATACACATTATCCAATGCTACGCACCAGCCAACGATAAGGATGATTTAGTTAAAGATGAATTCTATAAACAGTTTCACTGTCAAATGGATGGAAGACGAGCCAAGGATATTATAATCTTGATGAGAGACGAAATTGCTAAAGTTAGATCAGACAACAGAGGCTTTGAAGAGATTATGGGAAAACATGGACTTGGAGATATAAATGAGAATGGAGAGATATTCCTGAACTTCTGTGCTCTTAATCAAATGAGCCTAGGAGGAACAATATTCCAACATAAAAGATTACACAAAGCCACATGTGTGTCACCAGATCATAGAACGGAAAATCAAATTGATCACATGTGTATTAATAATAAGTTTAAGTCATTCTTACAGAATGTAAAAGTATATAGAGGGGCAGATATAGCTTCTGATCATCATCTTCTGTTAGCCAAACTTAAAATTAAATTAAAAAGATGCACTACAACGAATAAGGGTAGAAAGTATTTCAATCTAGGGTTTCTTAAAAAACAAGGAATTAAAGATAAATTCACAGTCACAATATCAAACAAATACCAAGCCCTCCAACAACTAGAAAATACAATAAATATAGAAGATCATTGGAAACAGGTAAAAGATATATGGAAAGAGACATGCGAAGAAACACTGGGGAAAAGAGAACGCCAGAATAAGGCATGGATGACAGCAGAGACCCTGGATAAAATTAAAGATAGAAAGAATAAGAAAGCAGACATAAATAACAGCAAAACGAGAAATAATAAAGCCAAGACACAGGAAGCTTACACAGAGGTGAACAAAGAAGTATGAAGATGCATTAAAAGAGATAAGAGGAAATATATAGATGAACTAGCTAAAGAGTCAGAGGAAGCAGCAAATAAAGGGAATATGAAAAAAACTGTACAACAGCACAAAGAAATTAAGTGGAAAATGCAAACAGATCAATACCTTTATTAAAGGTACAAAGGAAAACATGTTAACTGTGGAAAACCAAGCAAGGAAGAAATAAAGAAAGCCATCAAACTATTAAAAAATGCTAAAGCCACAGGACCAGATGAAATTCCTTCAGAAGCCATCAAAGCAGATATTAACACCTCTACCAAGATGTTACATAATCTATTGGATAAAATTTGGGAGAGGGAAGAAATACCTAAAGACTGGAAAGAAGGTTATATGATCAAACTACCAAAGAAAGGAAGTTTACAATAGTGCACAAATTATAGGGGAATTATGCTACTATCAGTGCCAGGAAAAATATTCAGCAGAATCATTCTGGAGAGACTAAAAGATGCCATAGAGAAACATTTGAGAGATGAACAAGCAGATCAGCAAGAACAGATCATGTGCTGATCAAATAACTACTCTACGTATAATAGTTGAACAAAGTTTAGAACTAAAATCCCCACTTTATATTGGATTCATAGATTACGAAAAGGCATTTGATAGTTTAGACAGAAGAATGCTTTGGAAGTTGCTGAGTCATTACGGAATCCCCATAAGGTTATTAACCTACAATCCGTCTAATTTGTATTTAACATAGCACCAATCATTGACACACAATCCATCTAATTTGTATGTAACATAGCACCAATCATTGACACACAATCCATCTAATTTGTATGTAACATAGCACCAATCATTGACACACAATCCATCTAATTTGTATGTAACATAGCACCAATCATTGACACACAATCCATCTAATTTGTATGTAACATAGCACCAATCATTGACACACAATCCATCTAATTTGTATGTAACATAGCACCAATCATTGACACACAATCCATCTAATTTGTATGTAACATAGCACCAATCATTGACACACAATCCATCTAATTTGTATGTAACATAGCACCAATCATTGACACACAATCCATCTAATTTGTATGTAACATAGCACCAATCATTGACATACAATCCATCTAATTTGTATGTAACATAGCACCAATCATGGCCACGTGGGGGCATGTGTTCGACAACATGGCTGAAAGCTTACAAAGAATGACAGCTGATGCTTGAAGCAGGAAAGATGAACCAGAAATATTCACACCCAACTCCACCTCTTCACAGTGCCCCTAGAAACAGACTAACTAATCTAGACTGGCCAAGCGAGCAGGGATCGAGTGGGAAGGCAACTTGACGCTCAAAAATGCCGTGCTGAAGTCGGATATGTTGGGCCGAAAGGTGAAAATATCACACTTCAACAGCAAACCACAATATTACGCATCCACGCAAACTTATCGTCCTTCTAAAGGCGGATGAGGAAGAGGGGTGAACTATTCCGTTAGTCGTTGGGTAAACGCAAGCAAACAAATATTGATGCAGGGTGCAAATATTAACTTACAATCCATCAAACATGTAAGAAACATGCCACCAAACATTAATATAATGATCTACCGCATAACAAACTAATCATCATACATTGGTACATATTCCATCAAACATGTAAGAAACATGCCACCAAACATTAACATAATGATCTACCGCATAACAAACTAATCATCATATATTGGCACATATTCCATCAAACATGTAAGAAACATGCCATCAAACATGAACACACTGACCTATCGCAACCTATGATCAAACCCCGACAGACACAACGTGCAAGTAGTACGTACAAGGAGAAGTATCGTCAACCAGTCCCATTGAGCTTTAAGAAACAGGCCTTACGGAAGCAGTCAACGGCATAATCTCATCAACCGAACCAGCTTGGACCATATATCAGTAATCCCTATACAACATAATTAACTCCCCTGGTGTCTAGACTACCATGGGAGCTAACATGAAGCATCTACCAAGATGGCCAGTTGGACAGACCGACTTCTAGACGACAGGATGTCATCAGTGTAACACCTAATCAGGACACAATTAAGCTGACATTGACATATATGAGCTAGAGACTTAATGAAGGGGTATGCAAGTCATATCTAATGATGACACGTCGATTCGTAAACTCTGGCATAGAGATCAATTATCTTCAGTTTTCAGAACGGCGGTAATCTCCAAGGAATTCACATTAAGCCAGAGAAAATTAACCTCCATGTTATTTCTGAATATCCTCAAAAGTGTCGAGCCTAATTATGTGTCAGACGAATTCAATTGATCTATTTGTGTGTAGTTATTGTTCTATTGAACAAATCAACTAAAATAGGAAAGTTTTGCCATTCTGATAATACAATCCAATGTTTCAACGCAAAACGTCTTCAGCAGGGCACAATCACAAACTGAAAGGAATACTAATCTTACAAAACACAATGGTATCAATTGATAATGAGTGTGGTGATAACGCGAGAAGATATCAATTAATGAGTGTGTTGATAACACGACCAGATATCAATTAATGAGTGTTGTGATAACACGAGCATATATCAATTTATGATTGTGGTGATAACACGAGAAGATATAAATTGATGGTGATAACGAGTGTGATGATAACGCGAGAAGATATCAATTGATAGTGTGCGGTGAATACACAAGAGTATATCAATTGATAATGAGTGGGGTGCTAACACGAGAAGATATTAATTAATGCGTGTGGTGATAACACGAGAATATATCAATTAATCATGATAACGAGTTTAATGATAACACGAGAAGATATCAATTGATAACACGATAAGATCTGAAATAAGAAACTGTCAGACAAGATAAAAGGTCAAACACGAGAAGGTGTCAAATAAGAAGGCACGTCAGACAATACAACAGGTCAAACCAGATAATTTGTCCAATGGTTGAAAGGGAGATAGAAATAATATTACAAATGATTTGAATACAAATAAATTGTGAGGCTAAATTGAGGGCCAGAGAAATGTAGTTGACATGAGTTATTGAGAGATGTCAACAGGCTCACAGGCCGAATGATCAAGGCTTTTTTAATGCCAGGGAAATGACGAATGAGAAAGCCAACGAGGAGAAATAATTTGATAAAACTAGTTTTGTTTTTATATTTGATTTTACAATTTCTCTCGGTTATGTTTGTGTCAGTACAAACATGTATCATTTCAGGAAATGGTGTTAGAATCAAACTTGAATCAACGTTTGCTTGAGATATATGTTTGTTATGCTGATAAGGTGTGATGATATTAATATTGAAAAAAACACCCGTTTGAAAGGAAATAATTTATTCCGTTGAAGGTATTTTAAAAAAAATTAACAAAAGCAATGTTTATGCCCAACTTGTGCTACCGGTGTCAGACATAGACAATTCTTGAAGGATGTAAAAAAGAACATGGGGAAATGAAATGTGTAAGAACATTTCTTATCAAAACTAGAAGGGATATGAATATAAATGAGACCTTGAGGGAATGGTATCTATCTCCAACCTGCAGCTTGAGCATATTACATGAAAACATTCGGTTACAGACCAATAGTGAAACAAAAATGGAAGTGGATAGACTTGATCAAAGAAATATGCCACTAATTGAACATGACATAAGCTCAAGCTACTCAGTTAGCGAAAGATAGAAAAGTACATATCCGACCTATTTGTAACGTTACACTGCACAAGCTGCAAGATAAAAAAAAAGACAGAAAGACAGAAAGAAAGAAGAAAAGAAAGAAAGAAAGAAAGGAAAAAAAGAAAGAAAAAAAGAAATAAGGAAATAATGAAAGAAGATAATTTGTGTATTAAGCTTGTATATTTACATAGATAATACAAATTAAAAAGTAGAGTGCATGTTAAATTTGACATATATATATATATATATATATATATATATATATATATATATATATATGAGTGTGTGTGTGTGCGCGCGCGCTTTTCCCCCTTATTTTTTATGTGCTAAATATGTAACGGCTTTGTTTAAACCACAATTTGTTTCCTCGATGTTTCATGTTTTTACTTTATTTCTGCAAGGATTCCAAATTTATATTCACGTAACCACACATATACAACCAAACAGCACTTTATGTATTCAGGCAATGAATTTATTAGTTCCAAATGCAATAAATATGGCGCACTCATGGCTGTTGAAGCATTAAACAGCACCAACCATAACCTAATGTCATCCAATCAAAACAGCGTCTATACGACGTATCAAGTATTAATATTCACTCCTGAACACTACAGCCAAATCCCCTGCTAACTCTCGGAATAACAAAGCCTCATACTGGCCTCGATCTATGGCAGCCTCATCTCGTTCTCTAGGTGCTGTCAGTAAAAACATTAGCTCCCATCTTTAGGGCGCCATTCCTGGATTAGACGTCCGTGGACTGTGCCAGATTAAACCAACATTCGTCTTAACCTCAAGTACAGTCTTTGTATGTTGGGTTAGTACTACTATTTTGGGTAGTAACCTAATTTTAGGGAAGAAATGTCTGATTCATAACCAGTATTGGTTATCGCTTAGTACCGATTTCTGATATTGTACTCATTGAACTCAGGCGTAATACCGACCACATTACACCAAAAATCAAGTGCTGAAGGTCTATACAAATTATGGTTTCCCTATACGACACTTGGCGTGACTGGGTGCTTTATTTTACTGACTCATTGAACTCCAGGCAGACAAGCAACGGATGACGCAATCTAGACATCCTAGTTCACAGAAAAAAGCGTGAAAAAAGAAACATGGATACAGCTCTACTGGAATAAAAAAAACACACTATATGATCCGACGTTGCGGCATGAAAGCTTCATCTGGGGCATAGATAACACATACAAACACAAACGTCTTCTTCTTTCCCCCCTCATTTGCCTTTCAGCGTCGTGGAGAGATATCATTTGCTGTCTTTTGCTCTTCTGTTGCCCCCTCCGGCTATTATGTTTCCTAGTGTTTCATATATTCCATCAATCCATCTTTTGCTCTTCTGTTGCCCCCTCCGGCTATTATGTTTCCTAGTGTTTCTAATATTCCATCAATCCATCTTTTGCTCTTCTGTTGCCCCCTCCGGCTATTATGTTTCCTAGTGTTTCATATATTCCATCAATCCATCTTTTGCTCGTCTGTTGCCCCCTCCGGCTATTATGTTTCCTAGTGTTTCTAACATTCCATCAATCCATCTTTTTCGTGATCGGTCCTTAGCAATGGCGTTCTCGCAACGTTTATTGAAGGCTCGTTGTGTTATGTTCTATCTTTCTGCCTTATCACGTGGCCAAACCATTTTATCTGTTGTCTCTTTATGTCTCTATGGCGAGAATTACTCCAAGCTTTTTTTTCTCAGTTCTTATTTTTTTTAAAAATCTTATCTCTCAGGCTGTCTCCTTTCATTCATTAAACACATTTGAACTCGGTAGAAGTATTTTTTTTTTAACTGTTCTTGAGTCAAGGGTCTGGCATTGGTAGCACCACGTTGGGAAGAAATTGGTGGCACAACGTTGGGAAGAAATTGGTGGCACAACGTTGGGAAGAAATTGGTGGCACAACGTTGGGAAGAAATTGGTGGCACAACGTTGGGAAGAAATTGGTGGCACAACGTTGGGATGAAGATTAAACATAAACTAGAAATTGGTGGCACAACGTTGGGATGAAGATTAAAGATAACCTAGAAATTGGTAGCACAACGTTAGGATGAAGATTAAACATAAACTAGAAATTGGTAGCACAACGTTGGGATGAAGATTAAACATAAACTAGAAATTGGTAGCACAACGTTGGGATGAAGATTAAAGATAAACTAGAAATTGGTGGCACAACGTTGGGATGAAGATTAAAGATAAACTAGAAATTGGTGGCACAACGTTGGGATGAAGATTAAAGATAAACTAGAAATTGGTAGCACAACGTTAGGATGAAGATTAAACATAAACTAGAAATTGGTGGCACAACGTTAGGATGAAGATTAAACATAAACTAGAAATTGGTGGCACAACGTTGGGATGAAGATTAAAGATAAACTAGAAATTGGTAGCACAACGTTAGGATGAAGATTAAACATAAACTAGAAATTGGTGGCACAACGTTAGGATGAAGATTAAACATAAACTAGAAATTGGTGGCACAACGTTGGGATGAAGATTAAACATAAACTAGAAATTGGTGGCACAACGTTGGGATGAAGATTAAACATAAACTAGAAATTGGTGGCACAACGTTGGGATGAAGATTAAACATAAACTAGAAATTGGTAGCACAACGTTGGGATGAAGATTAAACATAAATTAGAAATTGGTAGCACAACGTTGGGATGAAGATTAAACATAAACTAGAAATACAAACCAGTTAAACAGTTAGTAGACTCCTCTAGAACGAGAAAGATGATAACAAATGTATGATGAGAGTAGTCGCAAGATGATCGCAGAAGAAGACATTATACATTGTACGCCGACAAGCAAAGCGATCAAAGGAAATCATACAGTCGATTAGTGATGCACCTAATGATAATATGTCGAAGATGGACCTGGATAGGGCGCATATTCGGTTATGATTTTGACAAAAACATAAACTGCTACAAAATAATAAATAAGTAATAAACTATTGGATGGAGAGTTTTGCAGATAAATTGTCGTGTAGATAAAAGTTGGATCATTGATAGATAAATAGATAAAGAGATAGATATAGAACAATAAAGGACAAACGAGAGAAACAGACATGGGAACATATAGAGCTAAATGTTGTCTGAGAGCGACAGTGAAATGGCCTGGCCCAGACAGCCTGTGACAGCACTTCAACACAGGTCACATACATTATGTCGTTGATGATATGGCGACAGTGAAATGGCCTGGCCCAGACAGCCTGTGACAGCACTTCAACACAGGTCACATACATTATGTCGTTGAGGATATGGCGACAGTGAAGTGGCCTGGCCCAGACAGCCTGTGACAGCACTTCAACCCAGGTCACATACATTATGTCGTTGAGGATATGACGTTCATGCTCTCCCTGCACTTACTAATCCTCGAAAACTCTGCTACCTCACATATCACTTCCGTTCTAGCTCGAGCCTCAACCTGATCTTAGATCAGCTACTCAGGCCGGCCACGCAGGCGCCAGCAGGCTGTGCCAATCAAAGCTAACTCTGTTAAACATGTCCTGTGTCCTATCAGATTTGTTTGGGAAGCTTCGTCCCTGTGGTCTCTGCCAATCAAAATCCCTGGTTCCCGCTAGACCGCAACATTTTTTGTTGGCGTTATCAATTAGTGTAATATCACGACGGTTCTCACCTTGTTGCGTCCGTTAAGGGCAGGTGTTGTCGTCTTTGTTGAAGATTCCTTGAAAACTTTCTCTGTTGAAAATTAATTGTGGGCTTTTCAGATCTTATACTCTATATCACAATTGTTCTTGTTTCATTGCTTGATAATACCCTCTATTTATCTTATACTCTACATCACAATTGTTCTTGTTTCATTGCTTGATAATACCCTCTATTTTTATAGCTCTCTCGCCGTATTGTCTTACTGCTATACATTTATAGATTCTTAAATAAGGTGATGGCAGTGACCAGAACATTCATCTGGTTGGAGTCAAAAGACTGCACCCACACCTGCTTACTAAGTGATTCGATGAGTATGATAAGAAAAGTTGAGGCGGGATCTGTACGCAGGAAATGGATAGAGTCATTGCAGAAGTCAAAAATACCTAGAATCATTTTGTCTACGTTCCTGGACATGTGGGAGTACGGAACAATGAAAGAGCGTGGAGGCTTGCCAGCTGTGCTGTTGTCGAAGAAAGCCAACCAATGGATAAGGCGAAGTTATAAATGCTCTCCGAGAGGCGGCAAGGGCACAAGACTACGACAACCATGAATCCATGAGTATCTTTGTGATTATCATTTTTGTCCATGTTTCACAGCCATATAATAGGACTGACTTAACATTGGAGTTGAACATTTTTATTTGTGTATTTAACTTAATTTCTTTGAGTCTCCATATATTTCCTAGTGCAGTGAAGGCCCCTCTTGCTTTTTATGTCCTCATTTTGATATCATTCTCTGTTTCTCCATCTTCGTCAATCTATCTATCTTTCATTCGCCTGAAGTATTGTCTATATCTGCAATGTCGTTTCCTGTATAAATTTTACTGTCTTTTGTAATTCTCGCAGTGACCCATATAGTTTTGTCTGTAGTGTTGTATCTATGGGCCAATGGATTTTCCTCAGTCTACTATATTCAGTGCAGTCTTGAAGTATGTGTTCAGCAGTCTGGGGTGCCTGTCCACATGTACAAGTAGTTGATGTGCCGATCTTGAATTTTGTATACATGTGACTATGGAGTCGATTGTGTCCTGTTCTTAGGCGTATAATGATAACTTGTTCATATCTATTCATATTATGAAAGGCATCCTGATTTGGGGCTTGTGGTCCTCTGATTGATTTGATTATCTGTTTCTTATGATGGTATGTAACTGGTGTATCTAGTTGTGTGCCTGTTGAACCTTCCTTTGCCAACTGATCTGCTTTCTCATTTCCTGGTATTCCACAGTGAGACGGGATCCACTGCAGGGCAACCCTGTGGTGCTTGCAGAGTTCAGTCAATAAGGTCTGCAGATGTGGTAATTTTCTGGATTGTAGTGCCTGGAGTACTGATCTTGCATCTGTCAAAAACACTACAGGCTGTGGGCTAAGATTACTGTTCAGCAGTTTTTCTATTGCCAACTTTATTGCTTGTATTTCTGCATCATAATTGTGACAATATTTCCCTGTTGCTATTTTATTCATATCCCTAGTGTTATTTGGGTACTCTATATATGCACCTGCTCCCCCATTCTTTACTGCATTCTGTGCTGATCCATCTGTGTACACACGGATCCATAGGTCTTGTGGGTATTCTTCATCCAGGAAACTGAGAGTTATTGTTTTTCGCTGTAGACTATTTTGTTCCTCTTTGTCAACTATTCCTTTCACTTCTGTCCGTATTTGAACTGATAATCCTGATTCATCTGTCCAGGGAGTCTGTTCTGGTATGAGCAGAAGGGGTTGAACAACTCTTGGCATGTCTGGTGTTTGTCTACTAATACGCTTGGCTTGGTGGATAAAGCTGCTTCTCTTAAGTCGTCCCAATGCAAGATTTTGGAATCTGTCCTTCATTGGATGTCTCGGCATGCATACAAATTTTTCTGCCTGTATCAGCACCTTTGTGTCTCTCCGTTCTCTCAGTGCTGGTATCCTCCACAATTTCTCCATCTCCAATATTGGTGTTGATTTCATTGCTCCTGTGATGACCCTAAGTGCCTGGTTTTGTACTTTATCCAGTTCTTGCAGTGTGGTGTTTGATGCTGAGCACCATGCGGATGATCCATATTCTAAATGTGGTCGTATACTCTGTTGGTAAACTTTACTGAGTATTTTCCCACTCGCACCCCATGTGGTTCCACACAACTTTCTTAGAATAGCCAATTTCCTCCTTGCTTTTTGGGTTGCCTTATTTATCTGCTGTTTCCAAGATAGTTTGTTATCAAATGTAACTCCGAGATATGTAGCTTGTATGTCTTCTTTCACAGGCTCATTGTTTATGTAGATGGCTCCTGCTTTTTGTTTTGGGGAGAGTGTGAAAAGTGTAGTACTGCATTTGTCTGTATTGATGCTGATACACCATCTATTTGTCCATGAATGCAGTGCATTCATAGCTCTTTGTAGCAATTTGGAGGCCACTGTTGCATACTCCTCTGTGCACCACATTACCAAGTCATCTGCATACATTGCCACTTTGATGCCATGTGGTAGTTCAGTAACTAGGTCATTGATGTAGATCAGAAAAAGTGTTGGAGATAGTACCCCTCCTTGTGGAACGCCCTGGCGCAATAAGACCTTCTTACTCTTAAGACCATCCAGTTGCACTCTGGCTCTCCTGTTATGCAGGTATGCGTTGACCCATTTGTACATCCTGCCATTTACTCCATAATTTCTCAGTTTCTTCAAAAGCCCTTCTTTCCATACCTTATCAAATGCTTTCTTTAGGTCTATCCATGCTGCTAGTACCAGTTTCTTTTCTTGAAACGCATCTTCAATTTCCTGGGAAAGATAGGTTGCTTGATCTTCGGTAGAGTAACACTGTCTAAAGCCTGCTTGTTGTGGGACAAGGAGATTTTCACTTTTCTTCGTCAATATTACTGCCCGGATATATTTAAGATTGTACGTCTAGTAGAGGTATTTCTCCTATTGTTATTTGATTATTTTAATTTTAATTTTTACAAATTAGGTAATTTGATATTATCCTGGTCTAATCAATCTTTCTTGCTTATTAACAACTTCCTATTTCTAAAAGTCATGCCAACGGTGCCCCATCAGCTGTTCTCTCATGTTTATATTTGCCGTTCCAGAGTATTGTTTCATTCCGCTTCTATTGAAGAATGAAATGCAAGTGAGCGATAACTAACGATGAATGGTAGTCAGGGCCGTGTCATTTTAATTTCCTCTTTCATTTCTTCTTCCCATCCAGACAACTTTGTTCCAGGAATTGTGTTAACCTGAAACTATCATGAGCCCATTAGGTAACACGAAGATGTCAATGACAGATTTGTTGAGAGAGCTTGTATGTCAATGACTTTGTCACTGAAAACGCGAATCAATCGATGACATCGTAGACACATCTGCCAGGTCGATGAATTAATCGATGACATCGTAGACACATCTGCCAGGTCAATGAATTGATCAATGACATCGTAGACACATCTGCCAGGTCAATGAATCAATCGATGACATCGTAGACACATCTGCCAGGTCAATGAATCAATCGATGACATCGTAGACACATCTGCCAGGTCAATGAATTAATCGATGACATCTTATACATATCTGCCAGGTCAATGAATTAATCAATGACATCTTAGACACATCTGCCAGGTCAATGAATTAATAACCGCGGACTAGAAATAATTGATGACATGAATCTTGGCAGAGATATTATTTATGGCATCAACAGGGAATAGCAATGTCATCCAGTGACATATTGTCATAAATGTTATATTATTATCGTCATAATACAACAGCAATAACACCAAGGGATAGACCTATTGTTAGAAATGTTATTTTAATGAGCTCATTATGAAACAGCAATAACACCAAGTGATAGACCTATTGTCAGAAATGTTATTTTAATGAGCTCATTATGAAACAGCAATAACACCAAGTGATATACCTATTGTTAGAAATGTTATTTTAATGACATCGTTATTAAACAGCAATAACACCAAGTGATAGACCTACTGTTAGAAATGTTATTTTAATGACCTCGTTATAAAACAGCAATAACACCAAGTGATAGACCTATTGTCAGAAATGTTATTTTAATGACCTCGTAATGCAACACCAATGACACCAAGTGATAGACCTATTGTCAGAAATGTTATTTTAATGACCTCGTTACGAAGCAGCAATAATACCAAGTGATAGACCTATTGATAGAAATGTTATTTTAATTACCTCATCAGAAAAGACAAGATGAAAGTCAATGAAAGCAGCTGGACCAGGTTGCCATTCTGATGACTTCAAGAATAACCAACCAGGAGCCAGGATAATGGTTTCGCCGTGAAAGATATGATAGATGATAAGTCTATGAAATACATTTTAATTTTTTTTTTATTTCGGACTATTTTAGACTATTTTGAAAATATGTATTTTGCAATACAAGTATGGTCCAACATAACGTAGAATATATGAGATGAGATTTCATACCGAAATAATTTATGTACCTAAGCTATGACTTGACAAATGAATGGATCGTGTCTCAGCAAGGAATGGCGACACATCTCCATCAGTTAACTTATGTTGGAAGTCTTGACGAGTCTGTAACAACTTGTCAAGGAGAGTGACTGTAGATGCAAATCATGGAATCTTGAGAGAAACATTCTAGCCTCTAGTATGATTTAATTTTCTTTCACTTTTTATAGTTAATGGTTTCACTCACATACTTGCTCCTCATTCAAACTCGCTCCTCACTCACTCACTCACTCACTCACTCACTCACTCACTCACTCACTCACTCACTCACTCACTCACACACTTGCTCCTCACTCACTCACTTGATTCTCTTTCAAACTCGCTCCTCATTCACTATCTCACACACTCGCTCTCCACTCATTATCTCACACACTCGCTCCTTACTCATTATCTCACACACTCGCTCATCACTCAATAACTCGCTCCTCACTCATTATCTCACACACTCGCTCCTCACTCATTATCTCACACACTCGCTCCTCACTCATTATCTCACACACTCGCTCCTCACTCATTATCTCACACACTCGCTCCTCACTCATTATCTCACACACTCGCTCATTACTCATCATCTCACACACTCGCTCCTCACTCATTATCTCACACACTCGCTCCTCACTCAATAACTCGCTCCTCACTCATTATCTCACACACTCGCTCCTCACTCATTATCTCACACATTCGCTCCTCACTCATTATCTCACACACTCGCTCCTCACTCATTATCTCACATACTCGCTCCTCACTCATTATCTCACACTCGCTCCTCACTCATTATCTCACACACTCGCTCCTCATTCACTATCTCACACACTCGCTCCTCACTCATTATCTCACACACTGGCTCCTCACTCATTATCTCACACATTCGCTCCTCACTCATTATCTCACACACTCGCTCATTACTCATCATCTCACACACTCGCTCCTCACTCATTATCTCACACACTCGCTCCTCACTCAATAACTCGCTCCTCACTCAATAACTCGCTCCTCACTCAATAACTCGCTCCTCACTCATTATCTCACACACTCGCTCCTCACTCATAATCTCACACATTCGCTCCTCACTCATCATCTCACTCACTCGCTCCTCACTCCTTATCTCACACACTCGCTCCTCACTCATTATCTCACACACTCGCTCCTCATTCACTATCTCACACACTCGCTCCTCACTCATTATCTCACACACTGGCTCCTCACTCATTATCTCACACATTCGCTCCTCACTCATTATCTCACACACTCGCTCCTCACTCATTATCTCACACACTCGCTCCTCACTCATTATCTCACACACTCGCTCATTACTCATCATCTCACACACTCGCTCCTCACTCATTATCTCACACACTCGCTCCTCACTCAATAACTCGCTCCTCACTCAATAACTCGCTCCTCACTCAATAACTCGCTCCTCACTCATTATCTCACACACTCGCTCCTCACTCATTATCTCACACATTCGCTCCTCATTCATCATCTCACTCACTCGCTCCTCACTCCTTATCTCACACACTCGCTCCTCACTCATTATCTCACACACTCGCTCCTCATTCACTATCTCACACACTCGCTCCTCACTCATTATCTCACACACTCGCTCCTCACTCATTATCTCACACACTCGCTCCTCACTCATTATCTCACACACTCGCTCCTCACTCATTATCTCACACACTCGCTTCTCACTCATTATATCACAAACACTCGCTCCTCACTCATCATCTCACACACTCGCTCCTCACTCATTATCTCACGCACTCGCTCCTCACTCAATAATTCGCTCCTCACTCAATAACTCGCTCCTCACTCATCATCTCACACACTCGCTCCTCACTCATTATCTCACACATTCGCTCCTCACTCATTATCTCACTCACGCACTCTACCACTCAGTTAATCGCTCCTTGTATGTCAAGACATGTCACAATATTGAGATGATGTTACAAAACATATTAAAAATGCCAGCACAGTGACGTCACACTGAGTTCTCTTGAAATTAAAGGTCTGATCTCGTTTATCCATAGACTTGTTGACACTACTGCAAGCTGTCGCCATGAAGTGTTCAGGTCAGTTCTTGTTTCATCGCCGATAGAAAATTGATCGTTCGCTAATTGATTCCGTAGTGATTGATCCCGTGGTGATTGATCCCGTGGTGATTGATCCCGTGGTGATTGATCCCGTGGTGATTGATCCTGTGGTGATTGATCCCGTGGTGATTGATCCTGTGGTGATTGATCCCGTGGTGATTGATCCCGTGGTGATTGATCCTGTGGTGATTGATCCCGTGGTGATTGATCTTGTGGTGATTGATCCCGTGGTGATTTATCCCGTGGTGATTGATCCAGTGGTGATTGATCCCGTAGTGATTGATCCCGTGGTGATTGATCCTGCGGTGATTGATCCCGTGGTGATTGATCCCGTGGTGATTGATCCTGTGGTGATTATCCTGTGGTGATTGATCCCGTGGTGATTGATCCCGTGGTGATTGATCCCATGGTGATTGATCCTGTGGTGATTGATCCCGTAGTGATTGATCCTGTGGTGATTTATCCTGTGGTGATTGATCCTGCGGTGATTGATCCCGTGGTGATTGATCCCGTGGTCACCTGATTTGGTGAACTCTAAGAGTTTTCATCGATTCGGCCACCCCCTCACAGAGTTCACGTCACCGTAATTGTGTGACAGTTATTCCTTTTTTACCAAGACTTAGGTCTTCTTCTTCTCCTCTTTCCTTCATCATTTGTCTTTCAGCGTTAAAGGAATCCATAGTTTGTTGTCTTTTGCTCTTCCATTGTCATCTCTTGCTATTTTTTTTTCTATTGCTTCTAATATTCCATCAATCCACCTTTTTCGTGGTCGGCCTTTGAATCTTGTGTTCTGGCAGCCTTTATTAAATCGTTGTGTTATTTTTTTTTTGTTTTCTGTTTTATCACAAGGCTAAACCATTTTATTTGCTATTTCTTTCTGTATTCAAAGCGAGAAATATTCCTACTTTTTTCCCTCTCAGACTTCAGTGGAAGAAAATATAGACGCTCCTGCATTAAATACAAGTTCAAGTAAAGATCATACACCCTCCACATGTTAGATAGATTATCAATTAACTCTACCCGTACGTGTCCCCGCACTGTGCGTCACGCCGATTTCGGCCGCGTACGTTGCGCCACTCCCAATTTGATTAATGTGGACCGTCTTCAAACCATATTCTTTTTACATGTCTTGTATCATCTTGGTATTGGTGAAATCTAATACCTTGTTCAATTATCTAAAAATTCATATATAATATGTTGTATATGTTAGATAAATATAAATATGTAGATTGATTCTTAAAACCATGAAAAAATGTTGTCTCTGAAATCTCTTACGTTGCTTGGATAAAAAGCTTCAGTATGGAGAGAGTTAATCAACCATCATCAATGGACATGGTCTCAACAATACAATCTTCAAACCAACGTTGTGCTACCAATGCCAGACCTGGACCTTCCATGCAAGAACAATAAGAAAAATAAGGACAACAGAGATGAAATGTGTTAGAAGAATGACAGGAAACAGCCTGAGAGATAAGATCAGAAATGAAGAACTCAGGAAAAGGCTAAGAATAATTCTCGGCATAGAGCACATAAAGAAACAACAGATAAAATGGCTTGGCCACTTGATAATACAGAAAAATCAAAACACTACACAACCAGCCTTTAACATTTCGAGAATACCAGACCAGGGGACAGACCACGAAAAAGATAAATTGATGGAATATTAGAAACAAAACAGCAGGAGAGGTCAACAGAAACGCAAAAGACAGCAAATTATATTTCCCCTCGACGCTGAAAGGTGAATGAGGAAAGAAAGAAGGAGAAGATTGCCTCAACATCAGACACAAGAAGCGAACCAAAATTGAGGGTGTGAATGAGCCCTAATAATTGCGCTCATCCGTAGTGTCCACTTATTAAAGTCGATATTAGGAGTTAATAATGAGGACATTCGGAGTTTCTGGACTGCCATGATAAACAGACGCACTGAAATGACACGCCTGGCTCTTTTGAATTATTTACGGGAAGAGGCAACAAGAGATGGCCGCCAGCAAACGAGATAAAGGAAGGCCTCATTGTGGAAACGCTGTTTACAAAGAGCGATAATTGAGAGTTTAGATGTCTGTCGGGAAGGGAAACTTTGACAGCGTTGACATTCTTCTATGCTGTCGTTGTTCCCATTTCTATAGAGAAGATGTCTGCTACAGACATTTTTCAAATGTGAACCAATAAAATCTGTTCGCGTCTGGGAAGGACAACAGAATAAATATGAAGTAAACAAACACAAATTTAGACAAACAGAAAACATATTTGTATAAAGCTGAAAATAACCTTACTCTATGTTATCAAAGGAGAACTTTACAACGTATTTATGACATACTCAGACACATATGAATAGTTTTGAATGAAAGATGAATACAGAAGTGTAACATTACTGTACACATATCATCTTTAGATGAGGAACACTAAGCACAGTTGTTTCTTGATGATATTTTAGAATCTCTGATATATTTTATCATTTCTGAAACATAACTGCAATATAATTCCGTTAAAGAACGTCACAAAAGATGCAATACTTTAGATCTTGGCAATATTTCTGGTTCAAATATTTAACCCAACAGAGAGTCTCACATTTCTGGTTCAGATATTTTACCCAACAGAGAGTCTCACATTTCTGGTTCAGATATTTTACCCAACAGAGAGTCTCACATTTCTGGTTCAGATATTTTACCCAACAGAGAGTCTCACATTTCTGGTTCAGATATTTTACCCAACAGAGAGTCTCACATTTCTGGTTCAAATATTTTACCCAACAGAGAGTCTCACATTTCTGGTTCAAATATTTTACCCAACAGAGAGTCTCACATTTCTGGTTTAGATATTTTAACCAACAGAGAGTCTCACATTTCTGGTTCAAATATTTTACCCAACAGAGAGTCTCACATTTCTGGTTCAGATATTTTACCCAACAGAGAGTCTCACATTTCTGGTTTAGATATTTTAACCAACAGAGAGTCTCACATTTCTGGTTCAAATATTTTACCCAACAGAGAGTCTCACATTTCTGGTTTAGATATTTTAACCAACAGAGAGTCTCACATTTCTGGTTCAAATATTTAAACCAACAGAGAGTCTCACATTTCTGGTTCAGATATTTTACCCAACAGAGTCTCACATTTCTGGTTCAGATATTTTACCCAACAGAGAGTCTCACATTTCTGGTTCAGATATTTTACCCAACAGAGAGTCTCACATTTCTGGTTCAGATATTTTACCCAACAGAGAGTCTCACATTTCTGGTTCAGATATTTTACCCAACAGAGAGTCTCACATTTCTGGTTCAAATATTTAACCCAACAGAGAGTCTCACATTTCTGGTTCAGATATTTTACCCAACAGAGAGTCTCACATTTCTGGTTCAAATATTTAACCCAACAGAGAGTCTCACATTTCTGGTTCAGATATTTTACCCAACAGAGAGTCTCACATTTCTGGTTCAAATATTTAACCCAACAGAGAGTCTCACATTTCTCACATTATGAAATATTGATGTTCACAAACGTTATTAAACTAAAATATCAACAGCACAAAAATAAATTATTCTAGAAAATTCATATTTGTTTACAGTGTCACAAAATTAACTATTATCATCAGGTCGCATGTCCTTGCAGAATTTTGCATTCCCCACATCCCGTCTGAATGAATCGCTCTCTCTCTCTCTCTTCTCTCTCTAGTCAGATCCCCCACAGAACGTTACATTCAACACAACCCGTTTGAATGAATCGCGGTCTAGCTCTCTCTCTCTCTCTCTCTCTCTCTCTCTCTCTTTCTCTAGTTAGATCTTCCATAGAACGTTACATTCAACACAACCCGTTTGAAAGAATCTCTCTCTATCTCTCTCTCCCCCTCTTTCTATCTCTAGCCAGACCTCCCACAGAACATTACATTCACCACAGCTCGTCTGAAAGAATCTCTCTCTATCTCTCTCTCCCCCTCTTTCTATCTCTAGCCAGACCTCCCACAGAACATTACATTCACCACAGCTCGTCTGAAAGAATCTCTCTCTATCTCTCTCTCCCCCTCTTTCTATCTCTAGCCAGACCTCCCACAGAACATTACATTCACCACAGCTCGTCTGAAAGAATCTCTCTCTATCTCTCTCTCCCCCTCTTTCTATCTCTAGCCAGACCTCCCACAGAACATTACATTCACCACAGCTCGTCTGAAAGAATCTCTCTCTATCTCTCTCTCCCCCTCTTTCTATCTCTAGCCAGACCTCCCACAGAACATTACATTCACCACAGCTCGTCTGAAAGAATCTCTCTCTATCTCTCTCTCCCCCTCTTTCTATCTCTAGCCAGACCTCCCACAGAACATTACATTCACCACAGCTCGTCTGAAAGAATCTCTCTCTATCTCTCTCTCCCCTCTTTCTATCTCTAGCCAGACCTCCCACAGAACATTACATTCACCACAGCTCGTCTGAAAGAATCTCTCTCTATCTCTCTCTCCCCCTCTTTCTATCTCTAGCCAGACCTCCCACAGAACATTACATTCACCACAGCCCGTTTGAAAGAATCTCTCTCTATCTCTCTCTCCCCCTCTTTCTATCTCTAGCCAGACCTCCCACAGAACATTACATTCACCACAGCCCGTTTGAAAGAATCTCTCTCTATCTCTCTCTCCCCCTCTTTCTATCTCTAGCCAGACCTCCCACAGAACATTACATTCACCACAGCTCGTCTGAAAGAATCTCTCTCTATCTCTCTCTCCCCCTCTTTCTATCTCTAGCCAGACCTCCCACAGAACATTACATTCACCACAGCTCGTCTGAAAGAATCTCTCTCTATCTCTCTCTCCCCCTCTTTCTATCTCTAGCCAGACCTCCCACAGAACATTACATTCACCACAGCTCGTCTGAAAGAATCTCTCTCTATCTCTCTCTCCCCCTCTTTCTATCTCTAGCCAGACCTCCCACAGAACATTACATTCACCACAGCTCGTCTGAAAGAATCTCTCTCTATCTCTCTCTCCCCCTCTTTCTATCTCTAGCCAGACCTCCCACAGAACATTACATTCACCACAGCCCGTTTGAAAGAATCTCTCTCTATCTCTCTCTCTATCTCTCTCTCCCCCTCTTTCTATCTCTAGCCAGACCTCCCACAGAACATTACATTCACCACAGCCCGTTTGAAAGAATCTCTCTCTATCTCTCTCTCCCCCTCTTTCTATCTCTAGCCAGACCTCCCACAGAACATTACATTCACCACAGCTCGTCTGAAAGAATCTCTCTCTATCTCTCTCTCCCCCTCTTTCTATCTCTAGCCAGACCTCCCACAGAACATTACATTCACCACAGCTCGTCTGAAAGAATCTCTCTCTATCTCTCTCTCCCCCTCTTTCTATCTCTAGCCAGACCTCCCACAGAACATTACATTCACCACAGCTCGTCTGAAAGAATCTCTCTCTATCTCTCTCTCCCCCTCTTTCTATCTCTAGCCAGACCTCCCACAGAACATTACACTCACCACAGCTCGTCTGAAAGAATCTCTCTCTATCTCTCTCTCCCCCTCTTTCTATCTCTAGCCAGACCTCCCACAGAACATTACATTCACCACAGCTCGTCTGAAAGAATCTCTCTCTATCTCTCTCTCCCCCTCTTTCTATCTCTAGCCAGACCTCCCACAGAACATTACATTCACCACAGCTCGTCTGAAAGAATCTCTCTCTATCTCTCTCTCCCCCTCTTTCTATCTCTAGCCAGACCTCCCACAGAACATTACATTCACCACAGCTCGTCTGAAAGAATCTCTCTCTATCTCTCTCTCCCCCTCTTTCTATCTCTAGCCAGACCTCCCACAGAACATTACATTCACCACAGCTCGTCTGAAAGAATCTCTCTCTATCTCTCTCTCCCCCTCTTTCTATCTCTAGCCAGACCTCCCACAGAACATTACATTCACCACAGCTCGTCTGAAAGAATCTCTCTCTATCTCTCTCTCCCCCTCTTTCTATCTCTAGCCAGACCTCCCACAGAACATTACATTCACCACAGCTCGTCTGAAAGAATCTCTCTCTATCTCTCTCTCCCCCTCTTTCTATCTCTAGCCAGACCTCCCACAGAACATTACATTCACCACAGCTCGTCTGAAAGAATCTCTCTCTATCTCTCTCTCCCCCTCTTTCTATCTCTAGCCAGACCTCCCACAGAACATTACATTCACCACAGCTCGTCTGCCTCCCACAGAACATTACATTCACCACAGCTCGTCTGCCTCCCACAGAACATTACATTCACCACAGCTCGTCTGAATGAATCTATGTCTTAGCTAGATCCCCAGGCCTTCTGTTTTCAAGTTCAAGGTCACTTTGATGTCTTCAAATCTCCTACATCTTAGTCTGCCCCTGATGTATCGTCCAGGAACCATGCCTTCCACTATTGTTTTTTTCCAGCCCCTTGTCATCATGACGTTAGTACTTTAATCTCTTTTTTAGAATTGTGTTCATAAACCTTTTTTTTTTAAAGAAAAGTGTTTAAATCTGTTAATTTCTTCATTGCTCTTTTCATTATCAATCAATTAAAAACCAATATTCTGACTGTTCCAACAGAATGTTAACTGTCCCAACAGAATGTTAACTGTCCCAACAGAATGTTAACTGTTCCAACAGAATGTTAACTGTTCCAACAGAATGTTAACTGTCCCAACAGAATGTTAACTGTTCCAACAGAATGTTAACTGTTCCAACAGAATGCTATCTGTTCGAACTGAATGTTAACTGTTCCAAAAGAATGTTAACTGTTCCAACAGAATGTTAACTGTCCCAACAGAATGTTAACTGTTCCAACAGAATGTTAACTGTTCCAGCAGAATGTTAACTGTCCCAACAGAATGTTAACTGTTCCAACAGAATGTTAACTGTTCCAACAGAATGTTAATTGTTCCAACAGAATGTTAACTGTTCCAAAAGAATGTTAACTGTCCCAACAGAATGTTAACTGTTCCAACAGAATGTCATCTGTCCCAACAGAATGTTAACTGTTCCAACAGAATGTTAACTGTCCCAACAGAATGTTAATTGTTCCAAAAGAATGTTAACTGTTCCAACAGAATGTTAACTGTTCCAACAGAATGTTAACTGTTCCAACAGAATGTTAACTGTTCCAACAGAATGTTAACTGTCCCAACAGAATGTTAACTGTTCCAACAGAATGTTAACTGTTCCAACAGAATGGTAGCTGTCCCAACAGAATGTTAACTGTTCCAACAGAATGTTAACTGTTCCAACAGAATGTTAACACAGAAAATTGTTAGACACAAAATTCCCAAATAAAAAGTTAGCATGGACACAAACACATAGACCAATTATAACAAATCAAGATTGATACAATTTTGACATACACACGTCACTTGTGTTAACCCCATACTAATAATAAAAGCTATCATCATCAACTACCAAGCATGCAGGCGTAGTTGATCATGTCTCTCCACAACACTCGACCTCCACAGTTATTTATCATTTATGTTGTTGACCTTATCCAAACCACTCTCTTAAGCTGTCTGGTATCTTTTCGCTTTGCTTCCCTCTATCTGATCGTCCCTCAATTTTCCAGTTGTTACAATATATTCCAGCTGCTACTTTCTAATTACATGGCCAAAAAGCAAGCTGATTATGTCTTCCTAATATTGGAAATTAGATATCTTTTTGCTTTGACCTCTTTCAGAACGTTTTCATTACTCTTCTTAGCTGTCCATGGCATTCTCAACATTCTTCTGTAAAACCACGTTTCTACAAACTCCAGTGATTTTCTTGTCTGTTGTCCTATTGTCCATGACTCACATCCATATGTTAAGACTGGCTCCATATAACATTAAAGAACCCTTTTTCTGTATAAACCTATACTGAACCATTAACGAATGTTTTCATCTCCAAAAAGTGAGCTGCATGCGAGGGCTTAATCAGATCCTGGAGAGGCTCTTCACGCGAGGGTCACATTTATCGTGGTTAAATGCACGTTACATGTGTTATTACTTTCAAGAGAAGGGATTATCTCGCTGGGGCGTTGTCAAGTGGTTAGAGCAAGGATTATCAGATCAAAGCGTTTAGGTTTGAGGCAAGCCTCAAAGGCAGGGTGAGTCCATGTTAGAATTGTGCTCGAACCGTGAGAACAATCATCAACAATATATAGCAGTGTTGGCATGTCAATCTCGGTTAGTCCGTTACAGCTATGAAGAATTCTTCCTTTCTCTTATTTTTGTTAATATGTCACGTCTTGTCCTAGTTGGTGTATGGTAATGTAGTGTTAGTGTCCGTATATTTCAGTGATCGTATATCATATGTCAAGTCTTGTCCTAGTTGGTGTATGGTAATGTAGTGTTAGTGTCCGTATATTTCAGTGACCGTATCTCATATGTCAAGTCTTGTCCTAGTTGGTGTATGGTAATGTAGTGTTAGTGTCCGTATATTTCAGTGACCATATCTCATATGTCAAGTCTTGTCCTAGTTGGTGTATGGTAATGTAGTGTTAGTGTCCGTATATTTCAGTGATCGTATATCATATGTCAAGTCTTGTCCTAGTTGGTGTATGGTAATGTAGTGTTAGTGTCCGTATATTTCAGTGACCGTATCTCATATGTCAAGTCTTGTCCTAGTTGGTGTATGGTAATGTAGTGTTAGTGTCCGTATATTTCAGTGACCATATCTCATATGTCAAGTCTTGTCCTAGTTGGTGTATGGTAATGTAGTGTTAGTGTCCGTATATTTCAGTGACCTTTCCTCATATGTCACGTCGTGTCCTTGTTGCTGTAATGTAGTGTTAGTGTTCGTATATTATTTCAGTGACCTTTCCTCATATGTCACGTCTTGTCCTGGTTGCTATAATGTAGTGTTAGTGTCCGTATATTATTTCAGTGACCATTCCTCATATGTCACGTCTTGTCCTGGTTGGTGTATGGTAATGTAGTGTTACTGTCCTTATATTTCAGTGACCATATCTCATATGTGAGCGATGCATGACATCAGTCCACCCCGTGTTCCCAGAGTTAGTATATTGTTAGAGCGGCCCCAAAGCGGTACTCGCCATATTTTCCTTCACTTCAAGTTTTGACTTACAGCGTCGAGCTAAAGAGAATAGTTTCCAGACTTGCCCTCTTTAGTTACCCTCCTCTGACGTCACATTTCCTAGTGTTTCTACTATTCTGTCTATGCATGTTTTGTTAGGGTTTAATTTCGATGTTTGTCAAGCTGTTCCCGACAGCTTCATTGATTGGGTTTATTTGTGACTGATCCTCTTCTTCTTTCCTTCGTCACTGTCTTTTGACATCGGGGGAGATATAAATTTGCGATCTTTTGCTCTTCTGTTGGTCTCTGCTGCTGTCATGTTTTCTAGTAATTCTAACGATCCATCAATCCATCTTTATTTTGTAATCGGTCATTGGGTCTGGTGTTCTCACAGCGTTTATTAAAGGCTCGATGTGTGGTGCTTTGATCTTTCTGCCTGATCGCGTGCTCGTATCATTTTAACCGTTGTTTTTTCATGGATTCTATGGCGGGATAGTGTCCCTATTGTATTGTAACAAATCATGGACAAATGCTAAAAAAAATCGGCCAAAATCGGGACAAATTTGGGACAGTAACAAATCCGGGACAAAAGTTGAAAAAAAAAAACAGTAAAAAATCGGGACTGTCCCAAAAAAATCAGGACGTCTGGTTGCCTTACCTATAAGGCACCGCTCGAGGAGTGTGAGGACAGTTTATGTATGTCAATAATTAAACAAGGCAACAAACGAGTGATTCACACAACAGATTTGCTTTCGTTGAATCCCGCCTCTATATTTGAGCTACTGAACAAAGCATCTGAACAAGATATATTTGTGAACACATGCCACGCCTACCACGTGACTACACGCAATATTGTTCCATGAAACTCTCATTCCCTTCTTACTGCAAGTTTGATAAAGCACTCCCACGTGACACACATTACAATATTCCACTGGGAGTATCCTATTCCTGGTTTGTCATAGATTAAGATATGCCCCACCTGTTGAACACAAAACACAACAAACTCCATGTTTATGGTAAATTACGTAATGTTGACGAGCTGTATCGCAAACATAACATCCAACGAGGCTTGACAAGTTACGATACCTGCTGAGTGAGAGCCATAGTGTAGCAGTAAAAAAACATGTAGCACTCATAAAACAACACTAACATGTAGCACTCATCAAACAACACTAAAATCGGAGCTCTCATGAAATGAAAGATGGCATGTGGATATTTCCTTCTTTAAAATACATGTTTTATACGTTCATTCCTTCCTTCATTTTATTCTCCGTCTCATCGTTACTCTCATTCTCTTTCAAATTATCTCTCAATCCTCCCTCTCTCTAGTCATTCCTTTTTTCCCTTCTCTCCTTCCTTCCTTACCTCATAACCTTGTGGTCGTTACGGTATTACTTCGAGAACCTTTTCATTTGATGCCAATCTACAATTATTTTTTGAAACTCTGGGAAGTCCAGGCCTGTCCGTTTGGTCTACAGTGGCGAGTCCAAACAATCTCTGACCTACACTGGCAAGTCCAAACAATCTCTGACCTACACTGACACGTCCAAACAATTACTGACCTACACTGGGAAGTCCAAACAATCTCTGACCTAAAGGGGCAAGTCCAAACAATAGTCTAAGCGAACACATGACAAACAAACACAGCAATCGAGATGTTTTAAGTGACAGACTAATCTCTGAGGTATAGACCGCCATTGTGACGTTGTCAGCTTGCCCCTACCAAGGTCAAACTCCGTTCAGACCATAATTAGCTGCATAGGTGACAATTTCAATTTGAATCAATGAGAAGAGAGAACCTACAGTTCTGTTCTGATCTGTTCTATTCTTGGAACCATTTTTACTTCAGTCGGAAATTCCCCATATCCTAATCACCCGTATCGTAGCTCCCTCCAAAGCGCTTTGACATTTGCAAAATCTGTTGACAAGGTCGACAACTATGCAGACCTAATCGCTAACCGGCGCACTTACGACGATTCCAACCGATTTCCATTGAATAAAGACGGCACAGTCACTTCTTTACTCTGGTTTACTTGGAAACAGTACCTACAGTAATTTTTTAAATAAAAGTATCAAAGGTGAAAAAAAGAGCTCTTAAATGTTATGTAGAGCCAGTCTTAACATATGGATGAGAATCATGGACAATAGGACAACAGACAAGAAAATCACTGAAGTCTGTAGAATTGTGGTTTTACAGAAGAATGTTGAGAGTACCATGGACAGCTAAGAAGAGTAATGAAGAAGTTCTGAGAGAGGCCAAAGCAAAAAGAGAGCTAATTTCCAATGTTAGGAAGAAACAATCATCATTTTTTGGCCATGTAATGAGAAGAGAACAACTGGAATATATTGTAACAACTGGAAAAATTGAGGGACGAAGAGATAGAGGGAAGCAAAGAGAAAAAATAACAGACAGCTTAAGAGAATGGCTTGGCAGAAGGTCAGCAACAGAAATGATAAATAGTTGCTGAGATCGAAAGTTGTGGAGAGACATGATCTCTTACGCCAGTAGGCCCGGTACTTGATGATGATGATGATCAAAGGTAAGTGCGGTATACATGCGCACAGGTTTGCACATTTGGTCATATTAAAGATGAAAAGTTGGTGTGCGCACACAGAAACACATTCACGTGACGTCATAGGAGCAAACAACTTATAATCAGGATACAAATAATAATAAATAAATATTATTATATAGGGAACTTCCGAGGCGATAATAGGGAATAATAGAACAAAGAAGTATGTGTAATCAGGCGCTACCGGTGCGACACATAATAGTGGTGTCTTTTCGCTGGTTCTTTGGAAAAGGAAGCGTGATTTCATTGTTGTCTGTCTGTCTGTCTGTCTGTCTGTCTGCGATCAGGACTCAATCAGAGTAGGATCACAGACTCTCACTTGAAGTCAGCTGTCAGGTTAAGTGTGTTGATCGCCCCCACAGACAGAACATCACAGTTAGAGTCTGCCAGATCCACTCCGACTGGACACCCGTTAAAACGTTTCACTGTGTTCTGCGCCAGTGGCCCAGTGCATCCGATTTCAGCCAGCATTTTATTCAGGTTTGCTTTCCTTAGCCTTTTATTGTCCCCAATTTTCCTGCAAGGCAGCTGATGATCTTTTCTGTATTGGGATTCTGCCCTTATCGGTCGGCCTTCCCAGGTTTACGAGCACCATCTGCCCGAGTCACTAGAGGTGACTAACACAGACATGGAACTTGTAATATGAGGAAACTGCAACTAGGAACAGTTTTCATGCATAGCTTTCAGTTGTTCCTGCCGCCTGTCCCCATATACCGGTAAGTCACGTCCTCTTGAAAATGATGATCATTGTTGTATGGTTCTGAATGAAGAAAATAAAAACCTCACGGTGTATCCACGTGCCGAAGAGTTGTATGACTGGGGTTGGCCAGTCTATAACATGGTAACGGGTTCTGGACCTTGGGACCGAGTGAGTGCACGTGCGTCTTGATCATCCACAGCATCGACTTTCACAAACAAAATCAACAATGACGACAAGAAGTATTCAGATGAAGCCTCAATGACAACATCGAAGAAGGAAAACAAAAAAAGAGGCAACCGTGCTGGAATGTGTCAGAAACTGTTGAGGTGCGAAAGGTTAGGCCTAAAGTATGTGCGTGTATCATACTGGGAGTGTGCTTCCATCAATCAACGCTGGCCCATTCTTGATTAGCTACCGTGCGACGCCGATATAATGATTTTGCAACAAACACTTCTTAGTGATAAGTCAAGATGCACCTAGTTAGTGCTCCAGGATCTTATTGTTTCTACAATAGACGACACCTTGGACAGACCATCCTTGTGCGCAACAACATGGTGGCAGCTGAGGTTGATATATCTACGTGGGACAGTGAAGAATTTGCTTGTATCTGCGACTATGGTGCAGACCTAGTTCATTTCGTTGTTGTAAATGTGTATGCCTGTAATACGAAGGTGGACACACACCAATCGCAGACTCTTCGGGTTAGAGGAGGCGAGCGTCATTATCTGCGGAGGCTTTCATGTCAGAGGCAACCAGTGGGGTAACGTCATAACCAACAAGCAGGGGGAAACCAGTGGGGTAACGTCATAACCAACAAGCAGGGGGAAACCAGTGGGGTAACGTCATAATCAACAAGCAGGGGGCAACCAGTGGGGTAACGTCATAACCAACAAGCAGGGGGCAACCAGTGGGGTAACGTCATAACCAACAAGCAGGGGGCAACCAGTGGGGTAACGTCATAACCAACAGCAGGAGGCAACCATTGGGGTAACGTCACAACCAACAAGCATGGGGCAACCAGTGGGGTAACGTCACAACCAACAGCAGGAGGCAACCATTGGGGTAACGTCACAACCAACAAGCATGGGGCAACCAGTGGGGTAACGTCATAACCAACAAGCAGGTGGCAACCAGTGGGGTAACGTCATAACCAACAAGCAGGGGGAAACCAGTGGGGTAACGTCATAACCAACAAGCAGGAGGCAACCAGTGGGGTAACGTCATAACCAACAAGCAGGGGGAAACCAGTGGGGTAACGTCATAACCAACAGCAGGAGGCAACCATTGGGGTAACGTCACAACCAACAAGCATGGGGCAACCAGTGGGGTAACGTCATAACCAACAAGCAGGAGGCAACCAGTGGGGTAACGTCATAACCAACAGCAGGAGGCAACCATTGGGGTAACGTCACAACCAACAAGCAGGGAGAAGACCTAGAGAAAGCACTGGTAAAGGAGTAAAGGCATCAAGATGCACCTAGATGCGAAGTTGATGATAATGACAATTAAAAAAAAAAGAATAAAAAAGTGGTATGGTAACAGTTTTACGTGGTAATTAACAAAACAAAAGTCGACGTTCCACAGCTGGAAAAAGAAACAATACCAAAATATATATAAGAATATATACACAAATCTAACTAAATGGCGTTAATATGCTAGATACGTAAGAAAGATGACTCCTTTCTTGAGTATCTAGCATATTATCTTATTACTTGGCCGAAACGTCTACTTTTATTTTGTTACTCATCTACGTAAAGCTTTTATCATACCACTTGTTTCTTTCTTTCTTTATATTGTCAGAACGCACTGGTGTCGGCCGATTTGGTGTCTTTGAATGATGGAAGGGCAACCAGAATGGCTACTCGAACAGGGGACTCTGATAGTGTCATAGACCTGGCACTGGTATCTTCCACCTTCGCACCGGTTTGCAGGTGAAGCGTAATGAGATTCCACGGAAGTGATCACTATTCATGTGTCATCCTGATTGAGAAAGACAGAAATAGAGGCCAGAAAAGCAAGCTCAACACATTCCACTATGAGAACACAGACCAGGACATAATTAGGAAAATCAGACATAGAAAACATGGCACCCTTCACAAGAGGCAGGAGAGATGGATGCAGCTGCCCTGGTGGAATGTAGAAGTTGAGGAAGTTTGTTAGAACAAGAGACATGGCAGAAAGCCAGAAAGAATGGATGAACACAACCTGAGCTCTTGAAGCATCTGATAGAACAGGCCGACTAAAAAATGAAGTACTTTAAACTATGTGCTGAGCAGGCTAAGGATGCCAAATGGGATGATTTCTGTAAAAAAATGTATGCTCAGAAAAATCGCTAGCCACATTCTGGCGCCTTCATCAGCGCATGAATGGCACAACACGACACAGAGGCATACCAGACTTCCATAGCGCAGTCCAGATCACAAATCTGATGAGAGCAAAGGGAGGCCCTGCTTGCCCGCTAGATTGAGCAGACGGACCAAAGAAATGAGGCTGTAAGAATGAGGATACGGCGGTCCCTTTCAGAATTGTGTAAGGATGTAGTCCTGGGAGACGATCTCACAATCACAACTGATACCATTCGCACAAAACTTAGGTCACACAACACTGCTCCTGGTCCAGATGGTGTTCGGTACGATGACATAGGCCATTTAGCTGATGACGACTTGACAAAACTGGCCAATGAGTTTAATGCCAGTATTCGGAGTGGCCAGATTAAGGAGGAGTGGCTACACAGCTACTTACTACCGCTACTGAAGCCAAACAAGGACCATTCTCAGATCAGTGCCTACAGAATCATCCCGATGCAGAACACTGCGGACAAGCTGCTGGAAGTGATAGTTACACCTGTCACCTTGAACAGAAACACGCATTCCCACCCACACTCGGAGGTTATAGACATAACAAAGAGACATTGCTCAATGCGACAGTCTTTGCCTATGACGTCTTCGAAGGCTTCCACAGACGAGAGGAGACATGTGCTGCTGCTATAGATCTGGAGGATGCTTACAACAGGGTACCATTTGAATATCTATTGCATATGCTCCTCAAACTGGCGGTGCACCCCTTCCTCATTAGATGGATTGCCGCCGCATTATTTCAGAGGAAGGTGATACTCAGATGTGGAAGTTGCTCTTCCGAGCCAACATCCATTTGTCCAGGGCTGCCACAAGGCTCACCATTGTCACCAGTTCTATTTAACGTGTACACAATAACGATCACGGAACAACAGCTGGATGGGAGGGGAAGAACTAAGACTTTTGCTGATGATATTCTGGTATATCGACAGGGAAGAGACAGACAGCTGGATGGGAGGGGAAGAACTAAGACTTTTGCTGATGATATTCTGGTATATCGACAGGGAAGAGACAGACAGCTGGATGGGAGGGGAAGAACTAAGACTTTTGCTGATGATATTCTGGTATATCGACAGGGAAGAGACAGACAGCTGGATGGGAGGGGAAGAACTAAGACTTTTGCTGATGATATTCTGGTATATCGACAGGGAAGAACTAAGACTTTTGCTGATGATATTCTGGTATATCGACAGGGAAGAACTATGACTTTTGCTGATGATATTCTGGTATATCGACAGGGAAGAGGGTGACGGGAATCCGCCTCCACACTGCAAGACGAACTCGATAGCATCTCTTCCTCCTGTGGAGTATCATGTGCCTTGGTTAATCCTAATAAAGCATGTGCATGGTTTTCCCTTCATAGTCAAATCGTTAAAACGGAAACACCGGTGGTAGCTGATGAGGTGACCAGGGGCAGGTTGATGACGTACTTAGCAGTTAAGTTTGATAGCAGCCTATGCTTTAGAGACGACATCGACAAAATCTCGTAAAGGATTAGCCACCTTGAAGGTCATGGCAACTGCCAATATCGAGCAGGGGCTACTTACCCTTCTGTTCCAGTGACAGAGATTCGTCGCAGATTCCAAAGTGTCCAAAATGGACGCTTCTTTCGTCCAAGCCATGTAAACAATTTTGACTTTCCTTATCTCCAGCGGTTTATCTCATTCTATTAGAGAATTTCACGCTATCTGCTACCACAGTGAGATGGAGGATTTAAAAAAAAATGTAAACACGGGTTTGATAATAAATGTGTGTACACAGTTCGTTAACCATCGCTGTAGATCAAGTCTTTATTCGCTGGCTTCGTTAGAAACAATGGAAGCTAATGACCTTACTTGTGCAGCCGGTTGGTTTGGGACAAATTGTACGTTGCAATGTCACTGCTATAATGGCTTAGTTTGTGACAAAACTACAGGGACATGCCCAAACAATGACAGTTGTCAGCACAAAATTTTCGGACCCCAGTGTCAGTACTTGGATTTTATTTGCAAATATACCCAAAAATCTGAACCTACTTTCCTGTTTGATGGCAACGACACCTCATGTAATCCGGACACAGATTCTACATCAGTTGAGGCAACTCTCAATCAATCTTTGCCGTGCTCCTGGTTTAGGATTTATGCGAATGACTTAAAATATCCGGACAGTTTCACGGTAAAACTGAATGGTTCTGCCTCATGTAACAATGTATCAAGGTTTGTAATTAGTCCGCACGAGATTGATGCCTTCTGCCCTGGGCTGGTCTGATCAACAAGTTACGGATTGAAAGGGCGATAGTTGCAAATATCTGCTCCATCTACATTGGCGGGGGTCGGAAACTCGCTCTCAAACAGATCACAAACCAGACCGATTTAATGCACAAAACATTTAATGCTTGTTATACAGGAGACGGATGTGGACCAGAGGCCGCAGTTAATAGCAAAACAAAGACCAATCTCTATGACAATGACTGCGCACACACACAATGGAGAAGTGGAACCAATTCTGTTTACTGGTATCTGAACTTTGCAACGCCCCAGAAGACTCACATCATTCGAATCTATCATCGAGCTAGCACTATGATTCGGGTAAAGAATGCCACTCTAAGGGCTTTCTCTGACAGTGGCGGAGTAGTGTTCCAGTATAATGATATATCCTACCCTAATTTATATGTGAACACTATTGTAGTCAAAACACAAACGTCAATGGCACACATTAAGATTGAGTTCTCACCGACCATTTCGCAGGCCGACAGTGCACTGACGGTATGTGAGGTGCAAACATTTACAGACACCTATTGTCTGGACGAGCATTCTTGTCGTTTTGTGCAGTGTGTAGTGGGTGTAGTAAATGGGTGTAGTAAGTGTTGGCTGCAATGTCATCATCGGTACTTGTCACGGCTACTGTTCACATGGGATCTATGGACACGACTGTTCCGGGTCTTGTCTCAGTGTCTGTCCTTTATTTGAGGAAAAATCCGGAAAATGCCTACAATGTAAACATCTTGGCTATACCTGTAATGACACTTGTCCCGATGGTAATTTTGGGCTACAATGCGAACAGATGTGTTCCGATGGCTGTGACATCATATGTACTCTCAAATGTCCGGACAACTGTTTCAACGACACCTGTCAACAGTCGATCGGGAATCTGTACATGCAAGAGAACGTTCTATGGGTCAGACTGCATTCTCAAATCTCCGGACAACTGTTTAACGAAACCTGTGATTCCCACGTTCAGAAGAGTCTGCCGACTACAACACGCCCAAGCATATGGACACTTTAATGTGTTTCTGTGCTAGATATGGTTCATTTTTTTGGTGTTTTTTAGTGAAGCCATGGCTCATATCTTGTTGTGTTTCTGTCCTAGCCATGGCTCATATCTTAGCTTGTGTGTGCTGGCCATGGCTCACATCTTGGTGTGTGTCATGTTAGTCATATCTCATATCTCGGTGTGTCCGTGTTAATCATGTCTCATATCTTTATGTGTGTCTGTGTTTAGTCATATCTCATATCTTAGTGTGTACCAGTGTTAGTCATATGTCATATCTTTGTGTGTGCATGTCTGGGTTAGTGATATCCCATATCTTTGTTTGCATGTCTATGTTAGTCATATCTCATATCTTTGTATGTGCATGTCTGTGTTTGTCACATCTCATATCCTTGTGTGTGCATGGCTATGTTAGTCATATCTCTTATCTTTGTGTGCATGTCTATGTTGGCATGTGTCATATCTTTGTGTGTGCATGTCAATGTCAGTTATATCGCATATCTTTATGTGCATGTTTATGTTAGTCATGTGTCTTATATCTTGATGTGTGTCAGTGTTAGTCATGCCTCGTATCGCTGTGTGCATGTCTGTGTTAGTCACATCTCATATCTTTGTGTGTGCATGTCTGTGTTAGTCACATCTCACATCTTTGTGTGTGTATGTCTGTGTTAGTCACATCTGACATCTTTGTGTGTCCGTGTCTGTGTTAGTCGCATCTCACATCTTTGTGTGTCCATGTCTGTGTTAGTCACCTCTAGTGACTCGGGCAGATGGTGCTCGTAAACCTGGGAGGGCCTACCATCTAAGGGCAGAATCCCCCTACAGAAAAGATCATCTGCTGCCTTGCAGGAAGATTGGGGACAATCAAAGGCTAGGAAAAGCGAACCCGAATAAAATGCTGGCTGAAATCGGATGCACTGGGCCACTGGCGCAGAACACAGTGCAACGTATGAACGGGTGTTCAGTCAGAGTGGGGATCTAACAGACTCTAATTGTGATGTTCTGTCTGTGGGGGCGATCAACACACTTAGCCTGACAGCTGACTTCATATGAGAGTCTGGAATCGTTACTCTCATTGAGTCCTGAACGCAGAGAGAGAGAGAGAGAGAGAGAGAGAGAGAGAGAGAGAGAGAGAGAGAGAGAGAGAGAGAGAGAGAGATTCCAAAGTGGTGCGCACAATATTGCACACCGAGCCAAAAAGTCGCACACCCAATCAGACAGCTCGTACGCACCAATTAACACATCTGTATGACGAGACCACAACCGTTGTGACGCATCTCCCAGACTCCCCCAGTAAAGATGGCGTGACGATGGTGGAGCTCGCTCTCACAGGTATATTATATTTTTACATATCCTACATGTATTCGATGTATTCTGACATATTGTGAATTTGAAACATCAATCATATCATTGCATAATTGTGCGTTAGAATTCGCAGTTAATTTGACAAACTTTTAGTTTAGAATCGTGAATGACAACACAAGTTGCGATCATCTCTACTGAATGATGCCAATAATTTAGAAAAAAAAAACCCAATAAAGTAATAAAGTGTCATTTCTCTTTATTGTTCATCGGACATTGACGCATTGGATTCGCTGTTAAGCGAAATTCACTATTAGTTATTTCCCTTATAATAATGTCAGCAACACAGAGACGACAATCTCTCTCTCTCTCTCCCTCTCTCTCTCCCTCTCTCTCTCTACGATCAGGACTCAATCAGAGTAAGGATTCCTGACTCTCACATGAAGTCAGCTGTCAGGTTAAGTGTGTTGATCGCCCCCACAGACAGAACATCACAATTAGAGTCTGTTAGATCCACTCTGATTGAATACCTGTTGTTGCACTGTGTTCTGCGCCAGTGGCCCAAGTGCATCTGATTTCAGCCAGCATTTTATTCAGGTTTGCTTTCCTTAGCCTTTGATTGTCCCAAATATTCCTGCAAGGCAGCAGATTGTCTTTTCTGTTGGGGGATTCTGCCCTTAGATGGTCGTTCCTTCCAGGTTTACGAGCAACATCTGCCCGAGTCACTAGAGGTAACTAACACAGAGACGACAATATTAAATATTAGTCAAATGACAAATGTACCACGCTAAACACCAATGTTCTAGATCTGTCTACATGTAACAACGACGGTTATCATCGCGCGATGTTGCACGCCGTATGAGTCTATTTTAATTCTTTTTTATTCCTGTAGTCGGTTTCATTGCAGTCTCGGGGAATCCCCATACCCTCTCCACCGCCCGCCCCAACATTTCTCGAAGTGTACACAGACAGATTGTTCATTTAAGATGTTGATTCTAGACACATCTAGAGCAGAATCCCCATACAGAAAAGACAATCTGCTGCTTTGCAGGAAGATTGGGGACAATCAAAGGCTAAGGAAAGGAAACCTGAATAAAATGCTGGCTGAAATCGGATGCACTGGGCCACTGGCGCAGAACACTGTGCAACGTTTTAACAGGTAATCAATCAGACTGGATCTAACAGACTCTAATTATGATAGAAACTACCGCTGACCGGAAAGGCTTCAAGAAACAGCTGAATAGAAACTATATGGGGCAATCGATTCGCTTAAACAGACAGCTGACTTCATGAGAGAGTCTAGCATCCTTCTCTGTTTGAGTCTTGATCGCAGAGAGAGAAAGAAAGAAAGAGAGAGAGAGAGAGAGAGAGAGAGAGAAAGAAAGAAAGAGAGAGAGAGAGAGAGAGAGAGAGAGAAAGAACGAGAGAGAGAGAGAAAGAAAGAAAGAGAGAGAGAGAGAGAGAGAGAGAGAGAGAGAGAGAAAGAGAGAGAGAGATACATCTGCTTTTCAAACTAAGTGTTCCAGATCGACCAGATCCCTTTTTCAACTTTTAGACCCCCAGTCTCTCAAGTATAATCACTGTCCCACTTTTAGACCCCCAGTCTCTCAATGTATAATCACTGTCCCACTTTTAGACCCCCAGTCTCTCAATGTATAATCACTGTCCCACTTTTAGACCCCCCAGTCTCTCAATGTATAATCACTGTCCCACTTTTAGACCCCCCAGTCTCTCAATGTATAATCACTGTCCCACTTTTAGACCCCCCAGTCTCTCAATGTATAATCACTATCCCACTTTTAGACCCTCCAGTCTCTCAATGTATAATCACTGTCCCACTTTTAGACCCCCCCCCCAGTCTCTCAATGTATAATCACTGTCCCACTTTTAGACCCCCCAGTCTCTCAATGTATAATCACTGTCCCACTTTTAGACCCCCCCCCCCAGTCTCTCAATGTATAATCACTGTCCCACTTTTAGACCCCCCAGTCTCTCAATGTATAATCACTGTCCCACTTTTAGACCCCCAGTCTCTCAATGTATAATCACTGTCCCACTTTTAGACCCCCCTTCAGTCTCTCAATGTATAATCACTGTCCCACTTTTAGACCCCCCAGTCTCTCAATGTATAATCACTGTCCCACTTTTAGACCCCCCAGTCTCTCAATGTATAATCACTGTCCCACTTTTAGACCCCCCCCCAGTCTCTCAATGTATAATCACTGTCCCACTTTTAGACCCCCCAGTCTCTCAATGTATAATCACTGTCCCACTTTTAGACCCCCCAGTCTCTCAATGTATAATCACTGTCCCACTTTTAGACCCCCCAGTCTCTCAATGTATAATCACTGTCCCACTTTTAGACCCCCCAGTCTCTCAATGTATAATCACTGTCCCACTTTTAGACCCCCCCCCAGTCTCTCAAAGTATAATCACTGTCTCACTTTTAGACCCCCCCCCCCCAGTCTCTCAATGTATAATCACTGTCCCACCTTTAGATCACTCAGTCTTTCAATATATAATCATTGTCCCACCTTTAGATCACTCAGTCTTTCAATATATAATCATTGTCCCACCTTTAGATCACTCAGTCTTTCAATATATAATCATTGTCCCACCTTTAGACCCCCCCCAGTCTCTCAATATATAATCATTGTCCCACCTTTAGACCACTCAGTCTTTCAACATATAATCATTGTCCCACCTTTAGACCCCCCCCCCAGTCTCTCAATATATAATCATTGTCCCACCTTTAGACCCCCCAGTCTCTCAATATATAATCATTGTCCCACTTTTAGACCCCCCCCCCTCCAGTCTCTCAATATATAATCATTGTCCCACCTTTAGACCCCCCAGTCTCTCAATATATAATCATTGTCCCACTTTTAGACCCCCCCCCCTCCAGTCTCTCAATATATAATCATTGTCCCACCTTTAGACCCCCAGTCTCTCAATATATAATCATTGTCCCACTTTTAGACCCCCCCCCCTCTGTCTCTCAATATATAATCATAGTTCCACCTTTAGACCCCTGTCTCTCAATATATAATCATTGTCCCACCTTTAGACCCCTCCCTCCAGTCTCTCAATATATAATCATTGTCCCACCTTTAGACCCCCCCCCCCAGTCTCTCAATATATAATCATTGTCCCACCTTTAGACCCCCCCCCCTCCAGTCTCTCAATATATAACTATTGTCCCACCTTTAGACCCCTCTGTCTCTCAAAATATAATCATTGTCCCACCTTTAGACCCCTCTGTCTCTCAATATATAACCATTGTCCCACCTTTAGGCCAGTTCTGTTTTCTTGTCTAATGTCCATGTTTCTACACCATACAGGAATATTGAGAAAATGTAACATTTTGCTGTTCTTAGTTTCAGCCCTACTGTTATTTGGTTTGTTGTTAGTATATTTTTCATGACATTAAATTACTTTTTGCCATACCTATTCTTTTGTTTATTTCAATTTTACATTTTCCATCACTGGTTATAGCATGTACCAGGTAGTTGTAGCTCTGGACTGTCTCCAGATGCATATCTTCAACTGTGATATTTATTTGTAGGTCTTGAGAATTTTCTTTGTTTATGATCATAGTTTTAGTCTTTTTGATATTCATATCTAGTCCATATTTTTTGCTTGTTATGTTTATCACATTAAGTAAGTGTTGTAGGTCTTTAGGATTTTCTGCTAGTAGAACAGTATCATCAGCATATCATCATTCGTCGTAAACAATTTGAATATCGAAACACGATCAAAACGGATGAGACACACAGCTCACGGTGTGCACAGAGCACCTAACTCAGTAGCTCCTGCAACAAGCCGGGCCGGACTTGGAATATGAGGAAACTGCAACCAGGAACACTTTTCATGCATAGCCTTCAATTATTCCCGCCGCCTATCCACCATATACCGGAAGTTCACGTCCTCTTGAAAATGATGATCGTCATATTTTTAAAAAATGTAGAGCGCTTGATGATGTTAGGCAATCGTTGTTGACTCCAATTCCGAACATATAGACACACAGTTAGTCGTCAGATTATCCCCGTCGCACATCAAACAGCCGACCGTAAGATTAGAGTACGGCCGGTCTAGAGTCTAGGGATATACGATGAACCATTATGATGACGTAGCACACAAAAAAGTCATACACACAATTTCGCTCCCTTTCGATTTCTGATTACTCTAGTAAAAGCAGCCTAAGACGAACAAAACACTGTGCAAATTCCGTAAAGAGATAAAACTGCGGCTGTCGAAGTAGTTTACATTGATAAGTAACATGGAAATAACTTGCGTCAAGGAATTCCAACAACTGCCATGAACAGCACAAATGTGACGTAAAGCGCAGATCAAGTCTAGACGTTGGAAAGTCGCATTCACAACACTTGATATGTCACAAAGGGACTGTTCCCGGCGTACAACATTGCTTTAGCGGCGCAGATGTAATAAGAAGATTATAACTTTTACTTTAACGTAGAAAAGTACAACGGAGAACCGAAATTAATCAGATTCTGAATGCACTTACTGCAACGATCAAGAGAACGTGACCTAGATTCCACCATCTTGACAACGGAAGTCCTAAAAAAATAAATAATCATGACGAATATAATAATAACAATAAATAATAATAATAATAATAATAATAAATAATCTATCTATTGACCTTTCGAGCCGTAACCGGCCCATAGGGCGTAGACCAAGATACACCTTCTCCTATATGAATTTTTGTTCTAGCAGTTTTCTTTTAAAGATATTTTATTAAATCTCGCCATCTGTCTCTGTTCTGTGCAAGCAGTTCTATCTCATTGAGGGAGCCGATTCCTGCTGCTCTTGCCTCTCTCATCAATGTTCTTCTCAGTGTCTCCCTGGGTCTTCCTCTTTTTCTTTTACCTGTTGTTTCCCATATGAGGGCTTGCTTTGCTATTCGATTATTATCTCTTCTCATCACATGTCCAACGTATGACCATCGTCTTTTCTTTATTACTGAAGATATTAGTGGTTGATTGGCGATTTCTCTAATTTCCTCGTTTGTTTTGAATTCGTTCCATTCTATACCAAGTATTTTCCTTAGACATTTATTTTCGAATGCGTTCAACTTTGTTTCTATATCTCTTGTTGTTTTCCAGCTTTCACACGCATACGTAAGGGTTGATAGTACATTTGATTTGAATAGCCTAAGTTTTGTGTTTGTGCTAATGAGTTTTGATTTCCACAACTTTTCAAGGCTTCTGAAAGACATTGCTGCTTTAGCCAGTCTGATTCTAATTTCTTTGCTCGTATCCCCTTCTCGATCAATGTGACTTCCAAGATAGATAAAGTGATCGATCTCTTCTACTGGTTTGTTTTCCATGTATATTTTGTCACTTGTTGGAATTAAACTTTTCATGACTTTAGTCTTTTCATGATTGACCTCAAGCCCAATTTTGCTGGCTATTGATGATAGTTCATTTGTGTTTTCCTGCATCGTTTTTATCTGACTGCTGATGAGAACTATGTCATCAGCAAAGTCGAGGTCCTCCAAATGGTCTCCTTGTATCCATTCGATGCCTTTATTACCAGTGCAATAAATAATACCAATAAATAATAGTAAAATTAATTAATAAAGAATATAAGGATATTAAATAATAATAAGTGGTAATGCATAATATAATAAACGATAATAGTCAATAATAGACAATAGACTAGAAAGAAGGACAGAAAATTGAAGCCTTCGAAATGTGGATTTATAGAAGAATAGGTAGAATTGGATGGAAAGAAAAGAAAACAAACGACGAAGTTTTAAAACAACTAAAAATGAAAAAAAGAAATACTAAACACAATTAGAGCAAGACAAATGAAATTTTCTGGTTATGTTAAAAGACACAACAGCCTAATAAAAGTAATATTAGAAGGGAAAATACAAGGTAAAAGAGGCAGAGGCAGACTAAGACTAACATGGACGAGTAACATCAAAAGATGGACAAGTCAGCCTATGACAATCTGCACCATCAAAGCAAGAAACAGAGTAGAATGGCAATCTATGGTAGCCAACCTTCGATGCGGAGACGGCACTCAATGATGATGATGATGAATAGTCAATAAAAGTATATACTAAATATAAATAATAATAATACATATCATTTAAAATAATAACTATTTCTTTATTTTCTCTCTAAAATGGAGACCGAGGTTTTTCGCTCACAGCATAAATGTGGTCAATGTACATTGTGAACAAGGAAACAGTGACAATGTCTAGGCCCCACTGACGGGTACTCCAACATCTATCTATCTATCTATTGTCCTTTGAGCCGAAGACGGCATATAGGGCAGAATCACAATCTCAAAAAAACAGAAACCTTGAGTGCCAAAATGGCACACATTGCAGAGATCGCTGCTTCTAAAATCTATGGCTCTGTTTCCATAACAATACTTTTTTACATTGACAGCTTGTGCAAGCCATCGATCAACTCCAACATAAGTATCTGCAATTGGTTGTCAGTGATACCGCGGCCTTCCATAAGCAAGGACCTGCACCATCCTGCACCCCTGCCACACTATCTATCTATCTATTGACCTTTCGAGCCGTAACCGGCCCATAGGGCGTAGACCAAGATACACCTTCTCCTATATGAATTTTTGTTCTAGCAGTTTTCTTTTAAAGATATTTTATTAAATCTCGCCATCTGTCTCTGTTCTGTGCAAGCAGTTCTATCTCATTGAGGGAGCCGATTCCTGCTGCTCTTGCCTCTCTCATCAATGTTCTTCTCAGTGTCTCCCTGGGTCTTCCTCTTTTTCTTTTACCTGTTGTTTCCATATGAGGGCTTGCTTTGCTATTCGATTATTATCTCTTCTCATCACATGTCCAACGTATGACCATCGTCTTTTCTTATTACTGAAGATATTAGTGGTTGATTGGCGATTTCTCTAATTTCCTCGTTTGTTTTGAATTCGTTCCATTCTATACCAAGTATTTTCCTTAGACATTTATTTTCGAATGCGTTCAACTTTGTTTCTATATCTCTTGTTGTTTTCCAGCTTTCACACGCATACGTAAGGGTTGATAGTACATTTGATTTGAATAGCCTAAGTTCCTGCCACACTGCTAATCTATTAATAAACTGCGCGTGAACCTACGTCAGAGGTCACGAGGTCACGCCTGCAACCAAAAGTGACGCTATCGCCGCCATTTGGACTTTTGTAGCTTCCAAGGCTGGTCGCTTCAAGTTGGTGCCAAGACCATTGACATACCCGTTGTCACGTAACTGTGGCATGTCCCAGCATTTATAAATGCAAATGTTAATCAATGCTCTAAGACCTAAGATGAACGCCGCAAATTGTGCTCCTGCCAGATTCTATTCGTTCTACAATTCAAACAACTTTCCAGGTTCCACAATGAGTGAGGTAAGCATTACAGTTTTTGGCGCCCATATTTTTGATATCCTACATTTCAAAAAATTAAAATGTTGATTCTAGAACAACAGTAACTGCCCAACAGCATAAAGACGAACTGTTCTAGAATATTTATATTTGTGTAACGTGTCACAACTTGCAACCACTAAAAAGAAAAATATAAATCTCAAGAATGGTTGGATTTATAGATAGTTTCTTCGTGACATCTTCGTCTTGAAATGTTGCAACATTTTTATCTTTATAACTAAGATACTAATGTGAGACTAAAGCAATCAGCTTTGAGGCGACCATGTCCTTATATGTTCTTATAAGAGAAGCAACGTTGGCAGGCATAGACTCATTTGATAAGTTCGAACAGATATCTCGGCAATACTGTTGAATACTAGAGATGGAAGATGAAAATACACTATTACGAGGCTGTACGTCGTCTAGCAGTGCAGGATGCAGCAAGATCCCAGAAAGAAGCTCTATCCAAATTTATTTCAAGTAACGTTATCATTATTAATTTGTAAAATATATTTTAAAAAAATTTTTAAATGAAAAAAAGAACGGGGTAATTTCCTAGTTTGATCAGATATTTTATTTCAGTTTGGAAGAGTGATGTCCCCTAAAATATGTCTGCCAAAATACAGTGGTTCTACGCATTCTTGGCGTTGGGGTCATTACGCTGGCATGTAATCATTTCGGAGTATCTGTTGATTGGGCGTTGGGTCCAGGGGTTAGGTTTAGCTTTAGTGTTAAATATTGATAAATATATTATAACGCGTGACAAAAACGACGCCACTCGGCCTAATTATGATCTTCTGATCGAAGGGAATTGTGCGGTTGATTACCAATCGCCGTAATTTACTGCCAAATGTTGGAAGATTGTCAAACTCAGAACTGCTTAGCTGGTTTTTAAATATTTTATTAGACAAACTAGCCTATATATATAGGCGGATAATTAGTAAGAAGAAGCATAAGAAAGGATAGGGGTTCAGCCAATTATTAATTAACATCTCGATTTGGACGCAGACGCTGACCCAAACGCCAGTGTGAGTGTGTGAGTGACACATGCCAGCGTAATGACCCCAACGCCAAGAATGCGTAGAACCACTGTATTTTGGCAGACATATTTTAGGGGACATCACTCTTCCAAACTGAAATACTATATCTGATCAAACTAGGAAATTACCCATAAACGTAAACAATTTTACAATAATGCAATAAACGTAATTTGTGTGATAAAAGAAAGACAGACCACGAAATCACTTTTTATAACATCAAATAAAATCATTTGAAAAGAAAGACTGATGTGTGTCCCCAACAGCAGTTGGTGATGACTGGCTTGCTTTCTGGGTTAGTGTACCCAGGGTTTATTTTCTATTTTAACAAAAATTAAGTTTACTGGGACTTACTGTCACCTCATTGCATACAATTAGGACATTGTGATAAACCAGAGCTCAGAAGCTCTAGCATACTTGCCATTGTCAAGATAAAGAAACAAATCTGATGTCAACTTCAACAGGGAATGATGTATGTAAAAACAAATAAGATAAAAGTAACAATTGTTATCAACATGATATTGTTCATAATGTGATGTAATAGTAAAGTAGTAGTCAACCAGAATATAGTAGAAGGTGTGCAAACCGGGAAAGATGACATAAGTGCATACGTTCAAGATGGTGCGGTCTGGGCATTTCTAGAAGGGTGAACGAGATGACGTCATATGTAACGGAAAGTTCGAGTGGCAGAATTGGATTGGTTGGAGGAGGAACCATGGGATAGATAATGAGGGGATATATAAGCCTGGGAGAGCTTCAACAGTCAACGGAGAATATCATCATCTGAGCTGAGGAACACACAACGTTTAGTAGAGTCAATCAGTAGGTGTAGTCAGAGGTAGCCGTTAGGCTCTCCTGGGTCAGTCCAGCAGTCTGAACAAGTACAAGAAGGTATGAATAAACTTTGTAATGTTGTAAAGAAATCTTGTTGGTCATTCATTAATTTGAAGTCTGACCTTTGCATGTGGTGACGCGGCAACGGTGAGAAAAATGATCTCTTTTACAAAATCAATAGCAAAATATGTAGAACACAAGTTTCTTTCTACACAGTAGAAGTAATAATCATGAACTAATGAACAAAGAATGTACATAGCAAGTGTGTAAAAGCAGATATTTTTCTGTACAATACATATCATTTTAAAACAAATAGCATGCATTTAGAACAGAAATGCACATAATATTGAATTATGGCAATTTAGTGTTTTTAAATGGAACATTACAAATGCATGTAGCTCTAAATGAAAATAAAATAAAGTTTCATGCATTACCTTTCATCTGTATACTAGGCCCAGTGTCATCCATGCTTTCACTTTCATCTGCAGTCACCTGTGAAGAAATTTCATTAAATTTGCAATAACAGTTTCCATTATAAAGTTCAACTGGTACACTAAATTTGTAATGCTCTTTGCTTTTCTTTCATTTCTCAAGTTTATTATTTCTGGGTTTTGTATGAAATTATATATCAATGTCCTCATTCAGGATAGGCTGCCCTGCCCAGAAATGGAGTGAAAGAACAATATAGGATTTAGTGTTGGTGTTATTTCAAACACCTAAACATGTTGTGCAATAATGAACACAAATTTTGCAATCCTTCTTATCAACATTAGGCTCACATTTTGTCCAAATATTCTGTCTATTCTCAGCATCATTTCTGGATTCTCCTATGAATTTCTCACACTGTCTTCTTTTAATATCATAAAATATGTGACAACATTTTATAGTTTTAGCTTGTTGTTTATGGTTGTGATTATCTACATTTATTCCACAAATCTACATTTGTACATGCTTGTGTAAACAACAACTTACTGGTTTCAAATTGTTACATTTTTGCTTGTTACTCAGATTTTTGCTACCACACACTCTTTCTTCAAAGATCAGGTAACCACTTCAAATAAAGATTATAATTGTGGAGCATTTTATAATAAATATAACAACAAACTGAACTAAAGCTGTTAGAAGTGTAATATATTATCGATGATGTTCAAAAAGGTTCAAGACAAAGAAATGCATATCAATGCAAAAAATTACGATGCTGCAGTGAAGCTAATTGCGCGGTGAAAAGAAAAGAAAATAGATATAGGGAGAAAAAAAAGATTAGTTTAAAGCTTCACGTAACAAGTGGACAATTCAAACTAGAACGACGTTTCGGCTCAATAGGCCTTCAACAGGAACAAACATACAACACACATACAAATATGTTATTTAAAAATAAAATTTTCAAAAAAATATATATATATATAATTTCGAAAAAAAAATTACCCACTCCTTTTCACCCGCATACGTGGTATGTATTCATTGATAAACGATCTTTACAAGGATTGACAACTGCTAGAATAAAAAAAATTTAGATAAGAGCAGGAGTATCTAGGTTTATCCCTATGGGTCCACTACGGCTCGAAAGGTCAATAGACAGACCGACAGGCAGGCAGACCGACCGACAGACAAACAGACCGACCGACCGACCGACAGACAGACACAGACAAGACAAGACAGGACAGGACAGGACAGACAAGACAAGCCAGACAAGACAAGACAGGCCAGACGAGACAGTACAGACGAGACAGTACAGACGAGACAGTACAGACGAGACAGTACAGACGAGACAGGAGAGACAAGACAGGACACGACAGACAGGATAGGACAGGACACGACAGACAATACGAGACAGGACAGACAAGACAGGACAGGAAAGACACGACAGACAAGACAAGTCAGGACAGTCAAGACAAGATAGGACAGACGAGAAAAGACAAGACAGGACAGACAGGACATGACAGACGAGACCAGACAGGACAGACGAGACCGGACAGGACAGACGAGACCAGACAGGACAGACGAGACCAGACAGGACAGGACAGACAAAACAGTACAGACAAGAGAATACAGGACAGACTAGACAAGACAAGACATGACAGACGAGACAGGACAGACGAGACGAGACAAGACAGGACAAGACAGACAGGACGGGACAAGACAGGACAGGACAAGACAGGACAGACAAAATAAGACAGGATAGTCAAGACAAGACAGGACAGGACAGACGAGACAAGACAGGACAGGCAAGACAAGAGAAGACAGGACAGTCAAGACAAGACAGGATAGACAGGACGGGACAAGACAGGACAGACAAAATAAGACAGGATAGTCAAGACAAGACAGGACAGGACAGACAAGTCAGAACAGACGAGACAAGACAGGACAGGCAAGACAAGAGAAGACAGGACAGTCAAGACAAGACAGGATAGACAGGACACAAGACAAGACAGGATAGACAGGACACAAGACAAGATAGGCCAGACAAGACAGGATAGACAGGACACAAGACAAGATAGGCCAGACAAGACATGACAGAAAAGACAAGACAGGACACGACAGACAAGACAGGACAGGACAGACGAGAAAAGACCAGACAGGACAGGACAGACAAGACAGTACAGACAAGAGAAGACAGAGCAGACAAGACAATACAGGACAGACAGGATAGGCCAGACAAGACAAGACAGACAGGACGGGGTCAGACAAGACATGACAGACAAAACAAGACAGGATAGTCAAGAAAAGATAGGACAGGACAGACAAGTCAGAACAGACGAGACAAGACAATACAGGACAGACAGGATAGGCCAGACAAGACAAGACAGACAGGACGGGGTCAGACAAGACATGACAGACAAAACAAGACAGGATAGTCAAGAAAAGATAGGACAGGACAGACAAGTCAGAACAGACGAGACAAGACAGGACAGGCAAGACAAGACAGGACAGTCAAGACAAGACAAGACATACAAGACAGGACAGGCAAGACAAGACAATACAGGACAGACAGGATAGGCCAGACAAGACATGACAGAAAAGACAAAGACAGGACAGACAAGGCAGGAAAGACAGGACACGACAGACAAGACAAGACAGGATAAGACAAGACAGGACGAGACAGGACAGAGAAGACAAGACAGGACAGACAAGACAGGATAGGACAGACAAGACAAGATAGGACAGGACAGGCGAGACAAGACAGGACAGGCGAGACAAGACAAGACAGGACAGACGAGACAAGACAGGACAGATACGACAAGACAAGACAGGACAGACACGACAAGATAGGACAGACAAGACAGGACAGACACGACAAGACAGGACAGACACGACAAGATAGAACAGACGAAACAAGACAGGACAGCAGGACAGAACAGACAGACAGACAGTTAGACTATTATAAAATTGGCAAGAAAGGAAAATGCATTGACACTTAACAGAAAGCATTTGAAATAATCAAATCTCATCAATTTATATCAGTTTCAATTTTGTTAAATTATTACCAACATTTTTCTTCTTCTTCTATCCTTCCTCCATTGCCGTTGGCGTCGAGGGGAGATGCAATCTGCGATTCTTTGCTCTTCTGTTGGCCTCTTCTGGTGTTATCCCTTCTAGTGACTCAAGTATTCCCTTCATCCATCTCTTTCTCGGTCTTCCTCTTAATCTGGCGTTTTCGTAGCGTTTGATTATGGCTCTTTGAGTCATTGTTAGTTCTTTTTGTCTTGTTATGTGGCTGAACCAATTTATCTGTTGTTTCTTTATGTATTCGATGGTTGGTTCAATTTCGAGTTTCTTCCTCAGGTCGGTGTTAAAACAACTAAAAACGAAAAGAGAACTACCAAGCACAATTCAAACAAGACAAATACGATTTTTGGGCCATGTTAAAAGACACAACAGCCTACTAAAAGTAATCCTGGAGGGGAAAATACAAGGTAAAAGAGGCAGAGGCAGACCAAGAGAAACATGGACGAGTAACATCAAAAGATGGACAAATCAGCCTATGACAACCTGCACCATCAAAGCAAGAGACAGAGCAGAATGGCGCTCTGAAAACCATTGACCAGTATCCACGCAATGCAGTCCACGTTTATAATGATGGATCTGCATTCAAGGCCACCCTACATGCTGGTTACGGTGCTGTTGTCAAGTATCCCTACTCTCACCCGGACGACTACCCCCAAATTTACGGTCCATGCGGAGAATACTGCTCCAATTACTCTGCAGAAATTATAGCTATAGAGAGAGCACTCAGAAGGATATTTGTAGACTTTGAATGTGACACCATCGCACCGGAAGATATATAATTTTCTCGGATTCAAACTCAAGGTGAAAGTGGACTAACATCTGAGGTTTCCAATATAAGATCTTTATCCAACCAACTCTCTACTACCTATGGCGTGGCTGTAACCCTACAATGGATCCCTGGTCACATCGGCATTGCGGGAAATGAGAGAGCGGATAGGTTGGCTAAACTGGGAACATCCCTACCACAGCTTCCTGTTCAAGTTAGCCTCAAAACATGCAAATTTTGAAAAACAACTACCACGAGGAATGGTTAAATATGTGGGTTTCAGCTAAGACTGGACGCCTACTCTACAGATATCAAACAAAACCAGACCCCCTCGACCCTGTGCGGGAGCTGAGGCTAAGGGATCAAAGCCTGATATTCCAGCTGAGAACAGGCCATGCTCCTACCAATCAACACCTGAGCAGAATAAAAACACAACATGACCCAATCTGCAGACACTGCCGTCAACAATCTGAGACAGTAGATCACCTGCTACTACACTGTTCCCATTTACAAAACCGACGGAGCATGTTACTCCCACTACTTCCATCAATCAATAGCTCGCTGTACTCTGTAGCTGTACAACTGAGAAGGACCTGCACATTCATGCGAGAGGCATTAAGCTGTAAAGAGCTCATAGCTCACGGCTCAAGTCAAGCACCATCAAAGCAAGAGACAGCAGAATGGCGCTCCATGGTAGCCAACCTTCGTTGCGGAGACGGCACTTGAGGAAGCTCCCAGTACCGAAGTTACGTTGACAGCTGGCACTGGCTTTCTTCACATCACTAAAGTTTCATCCCTTAATTATGCTGGCCGACTCCAGATGACATCATTAATCGGTATGTTTTTCAAATTATACATTTTTGTGTCGTCTTCTTGATATAGGTACGCTACGTGAGGCACTGTTTCAGTGATGTTAATACTCTTATGATTTATTTTGCAATCTTTAAATTTACTTTTTCAATATTTTGGAAATCTCCTAAGATGAATGATTGTGCCTTGTCACATTTTTATGAAATCCGTCACTATCTGAGATGAACAATGACCAGTCACGGTTGATTGTGGTCGGATTTTTTTTCTCGCGAGGAGATCTTTATGACACGTAAATGCGAGAGTCATCTCTTTACTAAACGCTGGGAACTACAAAGCTGGATCTCTTTATCATCCTGCCTGGTGTCGAGACAAAGCAACTCATTTGAACTGTCACACGGTTTCATTTAGGTCATTGAGTAATGCGTTAGATGAGTAATGCATGGGAGGTGTAGTGCATTAGATAAGTAGTGCATTAGATGAGTAGTGCATTAGATTAGTAATGCATTAGAATAGTAATGCATTAGATTAATAATGCATTAGATGAGTACTGCATTAGATTAATAATGCATTAGATTAATAATGCATTAGATGAGTAATGCATTAGATGAGTAATGCATTAGATGAGTACTGCATTTGATGAGTACTGCATTAGATTAATAATGCATTAGATGAGTACTGCATTAGATTAATAATGCATTAGATGAGTACTGCATTAGATTAATAATGCATTAGATTGATAATGCATTAGATGAGTAATGCATTACAGTAGTGCTAAATACATTGCATATGCAATGTCCGAGCCGTATTGTTCACATCACTTTGGAAGGACAAAGTGACATACGATGTTCCTCACTCGCACTTCTGCACGCTGCTCAAACAACGTAGGTTTCGCTGGCCTGGCCATTTATACTATATGAAACATGGCCGCATACTAAAAGATATACTTTATGGACAACTAGCAGATGGTGAAAGAACTAAGGGTCGCCGAAAACTCCGATTTATAGGTGTGTAAATGTGACATGAAGACTCTGCTGAATATATACCCTTCAGACTGGGAAGAGATAGCTGCAGATCGCAATCTTTAACAACACACGTTTAAGCTCCAACTCAAGCAAGAAGCAGACAGATTCACAGAAAAAGAGAATACTCGGCGAAAGAGAAGAAAAAAAATAACTTTTCCTAAGGGCGCTACAAAATCTATATTCAACTATGACTGACGAAGGATACTACTACAATGAGCAGGTCCGGTATCAGCAAGACGCCTATGCAAGTTTAATCAACTGCAGATACTTTATATTTGTGTTCACGACGGCTGTAACGGCAATAATTGTACGTGAAGTTTCTGACTAGATCAGAGAGTGACTGGCCTCAGTCTTTTTAATGTCTCCGCTGAGGTTGACACTTCTATAAATTTCTCACTAGATCAGGGAGTGATAGATCTAAGAGTCTCTTACTAGATCAGGGAGTGATAGATCTAAAAGTTTCTTACTAGATCAGGGAGTGATAGATCTAAGAGTTTCTTACTAGATCAGGGAGTGATAGATCTAAGAGTTTCTTACTAGATCAGGGAGTGATAGATCTAAGAGTTTCTTACTAGATCAGGAAATGATAGATCTAAGAGTCTCTCACTAGATCAGGGAGTGATAGATCTAAGAGTTTCTTACTAGATCAGGGAGTGATAGATCTAAGAGTTTCTTACTAGATCAGGGAGTGATAGATCTAAAAGTTTCTTACTAGATCAGGGAGTGATAGATCTAAGAGTTTCTCACTAGATCAGGAAATGATAGATCTAAGAGTTTCTCTCTAGATCAGGGAGTGATAGATCTAAGAGTCTCTTACTAGATCAGGGAGTGATAGATCTAAGAGTTTCTTACTAGATCAGGGAGTGATAGATCTAAGAGTCTCTCACTAGATCAGGGAGTGATAGATCTAAGAGTTTCTTACTAGATCAGGGAGTGATAGATCTAAGAGTTTCTTACTAGATCAGGGAGTGATAGATCTAAAAGTTTCTCACTAGATCAGGGAGTGATAGATCTAAGAGTTTCTCACTAGATCAGGAAATGATAGATCTAAGAGTTTCTCTCTAGATCAGGGAGTGATAGATCTAAGAGTCTCTTACTAGATCAGGGAGTGATAGATCTAAGAGTCTCTTACTAGATCAGGGAGTGATAGATCTAAGAGTTTCTTTGTAGATCAGGGAGTGATAGAGCAAATAGTTTCTCACTAGATCAGGGAGTGATAGATCTAAGAGTCTCTTACTAGATCAGGGAGTGATAGATCTAAGAGTCTCTTAATAGATCAGGAAATGATAGATCTAAGAGTCTCTTACTAGATCAGGGAGTGATAGATCTAAGAGTCTCTTACTAGGTCAGGGAGTGATAGATCTAAGAGTCTCTTACTAGATCAGGGAGTGATAGATCTAAGAGTCTCTTACTAGATCAGGGAGTGATAGATCTAAGAGTCTCTTACTAGATCAGGAAATGATAGATCTAAGAGTCTCTTACTAGATCAGGGAGTGATAGATCTAAGAGTCTCTTACTAGATCAGGGAGTGATAGATCTAAGAGTCTCTTACTAGATTAGGGAGTGATAGATCTAATAGTCTCTTACTAGATCAGGGAGTGATAGATCTAAGAGTCTCTTACTAGATCAGGGAGTGATAGATCTAAGAGTCTCTTACTAGATCAGGGAGTGATAGATCTAAGAGTTTCTTACTAGATCAGGAAATGATAGATCTAAGAGTTTCTTACTAGATTAGGGAGTGATAGATCTAAGAGTTTCTCACTAGATCAGGAAATGATAGATCTAAGAGTCTCTTACTAGATCAGGGAGTGATAGATCTAAGAGTCTCTTACTAGATCATGGAGTGATAGATCTAAGAGTCTCTTACTAGATCAGAGAGTGATAGATCTAAGAGTCTCTTACTAGATCAGGGAGTGATAGATCTAAGAGTCTCTTACTAGATCAGGGAGTGATAGATCTAAGAGTCTCTTACTAGATCAGGGAGTGATAGATCTAAGAGTTTCTTTGTAGATCAGGGAGTGATAGAGCAAATAGTTTCTCACTAGATCAGGGAGAGATAGATCTAAGAGTCTCTTACTAGATCAGGGAGTGATAGATCTAAGAGTCTCTTACTAGATCAGGGAGTGATTGATCTAAGAGTCTCTTACTAGATCAGGGAGTGATAGATCTAAGAGTCTCTTACTAGATCAGGGAGTGATAGATCTAAGAGTCTCTTACTAGATCAGGGAGTGATTGATCTAAGAGTCTCTTACTAGATCAGGGAGTGATTGATCTAAGAGTCTCTCACTAGATCAGGGAGTGATAGAGCAAAGAGTTTCTCACTAGATCAGCGAGTGATAGATCTAAGAGTCTCTTACTAGATCAGGGAGTGATAGATCTAAGAGTCTCTTACTAGATCAGGGAGTGATTGATCTAAGAGTCTCTTACTAGATCAGGGAGTGATAGATCTAAGAGTCTCTTACTAGATCAGGGAGTGATAGATCTAAGAGTCTCTTACTAGATCAGGGAGTGATAGATCTAAGAGTCTCTCACTAGATCAGGGAGTGATAGATCTAAGAGTTTCTCACTAGATCAGGGAGTGATAGAGCAAAGAGTTTCTCACTAGATCAGGGAGTGATAGATCTAAGAGTCTCTCACTAGATCAGGGAGTGATAGATCTAAGAGTCTCTTACTAGATCAGGGAGTGATAGATCTAAGAGTTTCTCACTAGATCAGGGAGTGATAGATCTAAGAGTCTCTTACTAGATCAGGGAGTGATAGATCTAAGAGTCTCTTACTAGATCAGGGAGTGATAGATCTAAGAGTCTCTTACTAGATCAGGGAGTGATTGATCTAAGAGTCTCTTACTAGATCAGGGAGTGATAGATCTAAGAGTCTCTTACTAGATCAGGGAGTGATAGATCTAAGAGTCTCTTACTAGATCAGGGAGTGATAGAGCAAAGAGTTTCTCACTAGATCAGGGAGTGATAGATCTAAGAGTCTCTTACTAGATCAGGGAGTGATAGATCTAAGAGTCTCTTACTAGATCAGGAAATGATAGATCTAAGAGTTTCTCACTAGATCAGCGAGTGATAGATCTAAGAGTCTCTTATTAGATCAGGGAGTGATAGATCTAAGAGTCTCTTACTAGATCAGGGAGTGATAGATCTAAGAGTCTCTTACTAGATCAGGGAGTGATAGATCTAAGAGTCTCTTACTAGATCAGGGAGATGATAGATCTAAGAGTTTCTTAGTAGATCAGGGAGTGATAGAGCAAAGAGTCTCATCTATCTATCTATTGTCCTTTCGAGCTGAAGTCGGCACATAGGGCAGAGCCACAATATCGAAAACAGAAACCTTGCGTGCCAAAATAGCACATATTGCAGAGATCACTGCTTCTAAAATCTATGGTCTGTTTCCATAACAATACTTTTTACAATGACAGCTTGTCAAGCCATCGATCAACCTCCTTAGTCGCTTCTTACGACATGCTTGGAAGGTCACAGTGTCACTATTCTTTACTCAAAAATGAGGCCCGGTAACACACGGGATCTCATACTAGTTGAAAATATGATAGATTAACAAGTTTCCTGCTAACTCACAGTATGATAATTTTGAAATTATGTTACTTGCCCTTATGTTCTGTGTTGTTGAAATGTATGACTAATTAAAGAAAAAATAATACTCACATCAGTTTAGATAGTGGTGATAATGTCGCGCAAAACAACATTTGATATTAAGTGTGTGGGATCTTACATACGTAGTGTATATTAATGGAACAACCGGTATGTCTCTAACCAGATCTCCCAGAAAACCGTGCATTCACCACAACCCGTTAAAAGAATCTCTGTCTCTGCATCGTCCATTAACCATGCCTTCCATTTTGATCAATCCTGCCCGCTGCATCATTCCTACAAGGTAATAATGACTGTAAATAGTTCTACATTTTCACAATAAGCTCTATTATACCATGTTAGTGAAACTGATTTGAGTTATACTGCAACATGTCTGCATTTTTTAGATTTGATACAACTTCGTTTTCTAACGTAGGGAATCAAGTACAGATTTACAGCCGAGCTACCTAGACAGCGATAGGTACCATTACATTAAAATGGGCGTCTCTATAACTTTGTGGTCACGTGACAGAAGTCTGGCCAACAAGCAGTGACGTTTCCATGATCGTGTAATCATTTGAAATCTAAGATATCATCCGATTACGTCAGCTACCTAATACGTCAATGGTACAGTTCAGACGCTAATGATATAAATCTAAAAAAAAAAATAAAAAAATTATAGATTGCTGTAGACTGGGGATGCGATCGAAAGGTTATTCCGTCAAAACGAGCACTTACTGCGATTTTTCAGTTGATTGCAAGAGTTTGTGTCCCTTTGAGCTGCAGTATCGTTAGTAAAAGGTATTTTAGTTTAGGAACGCTAATTCTAGGTCGAGTTCTTAGGAGATGATGGGAGGTAATAAGGTCAAGTGGGAGCTAGAATATAATTAGCTCCCATGATGTTAGTGTTTAAGATAAAGAAATTGAAATCTTATAATACTTGATTTGGTTGTATCTGCAACTTAGATCACAGCTGTTTGACATTAATATTTTAGTTGTCGTTTAGGGTCATGAAAAATGTCTTGTCCAACAAGTCCATGCCAATAGAAGTGAGAAAGAGAGCTCATCGGCGCTATAAAAAGCAAATTCTTACATGTGAAAGTGAATCATGGCAGTAAAAAAATAAATGAAAAGACGATTAAACGCCACAGAGGTGATATTTCTTAGAAGAATATTTAAAGTTCCCTGGACAGCTAAAAAGACCAATGAGGACATTCTCAAAAAGGTCAACACAAAAAGGGAACTCCTAAGAAACATCAGAAAAAAACAATCGACATTTTTCGGGCACATCATGAGAAGAGGAAAGTTGAAATACTTGGTTACAACTAGCAAAAATTCAGGGAAAGAGAAATCGTGGACGACAAAGAGAGAATATACTGAAAAGCCTGGTGTCATGGCACGCAAAACAGTCAACAACAGAATTGATACAATGCACTATGGATAGAAAATTGTGGAATGATCGCCTACGCTAACTGGTGTGGTAATTGCTGATAATACCTTTTATATTACCCTTCTGTGTCACATTGAATTTAATTAGACTGCGTGTGAACAATGCACATGTCATGTCTACCAACTGCGTGTGAACAATGCACCTGTCATGTCTACCAACTGCGTGTGAGCAATGCACATGTCATGTCTACCAACTGCGTGTGAACAATGCACATGTCATGTCTACCAACTGCGTGTGAGCAATGCACATGTCATGTCTACCAACTGCGTGTGAACAATGCACATGTCATGTCTACCAACTGCGTGTGAGCAATGCACATGTCATTTCTACCAACTGCGTGTGAGCAATGCACATGTCATGTCTCTAGGGTCACGACCTACAGCTGACGTCATGCTTCAGGATTGGAGCAAAACAGATCTGATCAAAACCCCGCTCCATCTCCCTGCGTTGCTCCTGTTAACAGACTATCCATTCTGGTCAAGCGAATATGGTTCGAATAGGGAATGCAACCGAGTACTCAGAAATGTCGGGCCGAAGTCGGATGTGTTGGACCGAAAGGCACTAATATACCACAGCGTATCTACGTCCACTGAACGTCCTTTTAAGGATCGATGGCGAAGAGGACTATCCATTTCTTTAGTAGCCATTTATGAAAGCCAACAAGAGAAAACGAATCTAAATAGAACATATGGAACATTTCACGCTCAGAAAAATGTCAGTTCTTGAAATGGTTTTTCTCACGATTTTTATTGCACTAAAAAAATCACCAACAGAACAATGAGCTAAGCTAGGAAGTTCACTTTGGTATGCAGTCATAAATTGGAACACCTGCCATGAAATATCAGTATAAAGAGTCAGCCGAATGTAAGGCACTCCTTGCCGCTGCCTCTCAAGGGTATCATGTTGCACTTTGGTAGTCAGCTCAAAATGATTGTCTTTCACCAACTCCTCAAATGAGTCTCCCCAGGGACACACTATCTTCCATTATTGCATCATCATCAGCTTGCATGTCCTCTAGAGCGATGCATTTACCACAGCCCGTCCGAATGAATCTCAGTCTATGACCAGATCTCCCACAGAACGTTGCATTCACCACGCCCGTCTGTAAGAATCTCTTTATCTCTAGTCAGATCTCCCACAGAACGTTGCATTCACAACGCCCGTCTGTAAGAATCTCTGTCTCTAGCCAGATCTCCCACAGAACGTTGCATTCACCACGCCCGTCTGTAAGAATCTCTGTCTCTAGCCAGATCTCCCACAGAACGTTGCATTCACCACGCCCGTCTGTACGAATCTCTGTCTCTAGCTAGATCTCCTACAGAACGTTGCATTCACCACGCCCGTCTGTAAGAATCTCTGTCTCTAGCTAGATCTCCTTCAGAACGCGTTGCATTCACCACGCCCGTCTGTAAGAATCTCTGTCTCTAGCTAGATCTCCTACAGAACGTTGCATTCACCACGCCCGTCTGTAAGAATCTCTGTCTCTAGCTAGATCTCCTACAGAACGTTGCATTCACCACGCCCGTCTGTAAGAATCTCTGTCTCTAGCTAGATCTCCTACGGAACGTTGCATTCACCACGCCCGTCTGTAAGAATCTCTGTCTCTAGCCAGATCTCCTTCAGAACGCGTTGCATTCACCACGCCCGTCTGTAAGAATCTCTGTCTCTAGCTAGATCTCCTACAGAACGTTGCATTCACCACGCCCGTCTGTAAGAATCTCTGTCTCTAGCCAGATCTCCCACTTCTTCAGTTGTCATGTTCAAGGTTTCCTTGATTTCTTGAAACTACTTTCTTCTTGGTCTGCCCTTGATGCGTCGTCCAGAAACTATACCTTCCATTATTGTACTTTCCAGCGAGCTGTGTCATTTGACGTGGTCATATTATTTCAATTTACTCTCTACAATGGTGTTTATAAACCAGCTCCTTTTAATGTTTAATTTTATAAATATGTCTTCATTGTTCTTTTTCATTATCCAAGGCATCTTAAGAATGTTTCTGTAATATTTTGTTTCGAATGCATCGATTTTCTTCCTTACTATTTGCGAGATTGTCCATAATTCACAACCGGATGTTGTTATTGTGAAGATGCATGTCCGTAGTAATTTCAATTGTACTGCCTCGTTGGTATTGTTCCAGTTGTTTTACATGGCGCTTAATTTTTGTGTTGCTATTGCTAATGCAGTGTACAATGCCTGCATAATTAGTATCCCCCTGTATGGCAGCGAATCTTGGACAACCTATGTGAAGCAGGAGAGGAGGCTAAATGCATTCCATGTGAGATGACTACGCCGTATTCTTGGTCTTGGTATCACCTGGAAGGATAAACTGAGAAACGTGGAGTTCATGACTTGCACAGGCCTTCCAGGCAGCGAACACGCTGCTCAAACAACGTAGGTTACGCTGGCTTGGCCATGTACACCCTATAAAAGATGGCCGCGTACCGAAAGATATACTCTACGGATTAGTAAAAGAACTGGGGGGGGGGGGGGGGGCGCGGAAAACTTCAGTTTGTAAATGTGTGTAAACGCGACATGAAGACTGAACATAAACCATGCAGCATGGGAAGACATAGCTGCAGACCGCAATCTCTGGAAACACACTCTAAAGGTTCACCTCGAACAAGAAGCAGACAGATTCACAGAAAAAGAGAATACACAACGAAAGAAAAGAAAAGAAAAAATAACTTTTCTAGAGGCGCTGAAAAATCCATAGTCAACTAAGACTGACGGAGGCTACTGCTATTGTTAATACTATTTTGATCTATTTCTATCAGTATCCATTCTTAGTTACTATTACAGATCCTAGATATTTTTTTTATTTTATTACAATTTCAGGTTCTTCACTGTTGATGATTTGTTGCTTGGTTCTAATGTTCCATCATCCAGTTAATAGAAGTCGCAATAAAAATACACTTGGAACATTTAAACAAAAATAGGTAGATTTTCGCGGAAACAAAGTCAGAGAGAACTGATCACTTGGTTGTTTGTTTTCGCTGTGGTAGTTGAGTTTGTCTTGGTCCACTTCCGGATTTTTCCTGGAAGATCAAACCGGGTTTCATTAAAATATTTTGGGGTCGAGTTTCAGGTTATTGAGCATCAAAAGGTTTGTCTTTCGAGGGCTTATTGTATATATGTCAATGACACTTGGAGAATTATCTTACAGATGGTTCCTAAGTAAATATATATAGGGAGAGAGAGAGAAAGAAGGGGGGAAGGAGAAAGAGAGAGAATTGTTAGGACTAGTTTGACTTGTTCCATATCTCAAAATAATTCCAGAACAGTCGGTATGATGTTAATTAGTAAAATAATTTCTATATAAATGGTTTATTGAACAATTTTACAGGTAGCACTTGAATAATGTATTGGGTATGCAAATCATAAACTCGGGTGTCCGGTTAGCGCAATCGATAGGCGGTTGGCTTACCACGGCAACAGCCGGGGTTCGTACCCTGGCGAGGACACCTGGGTTTTACTAATTCCCTAAAAATTAGTGGGAGCCGCGATAGCTCAGTGGTTAGTGAACTGGACTACTACGGACAAGGGGTAGGGTTCGATCCCAACCGACGGCTTCCGGGTTCACCCAGCCTTAAATGGGTACCGGATTTTTTCTGGGAAAGTAAAGCAGCACGGGCGTAATACTGACCACATTACCCCAAAAATCATGTGCTGAAGGTCTGTAAAATATAGGGTCACTAACACCATATTTCCCATACGCCACTTGGCGTGACGGGGGTACTTTTTTTTTTTTTAAATCATAAACTCATATAAATAATATGACAGAAACGGTTCATGGACACGTTCTGCTATAAATCAGACGATAAGTCTCTATGGCTAACTGGCAGTCTTCATTGCGCATGACAAGAAACATAATGTTGCACTTACATATCTCCAATGTTCTGGTATTTGCTGGATGACGTATTTCCGGGATACAAATATCTTGACTACTTTCACAGCAGTCGTCGAACTTGATCAGAGGTTCCAAAACTTTGTCATGACCATAGGTCTCTTAGATAATAAAAAAAACATAATGCTTTTTTTGCCCGTAGGTTATAATTTATGGTTACACCTGAACCAAACAGACATAAAGACCTTTGATATATTCATCAGTCAAGAAACGTCTGATATCATTCCCTTGAGTCAGTCCCAGGTCTAAGCGGGCAAATTTGTTACTGCAACAACTACACAACACAGTCATTATCCCTGTCACAGCCTCAACAGTTGATACATCGTTGTTTCGATCCACTAGAGAAGTGTAAAAGATTTATTTTCTTTACTTTTATGAAACGGGTCGCCCTGACAGACTGCGGTGATCATGTCTTCCATAACTTCCAGTAGCCGTCTTGGTATTGTAACATTTATTTCTGAACCATCGCACGTGCGATCATAAACATTACTTTTAATGTGTCAGCTTTTTAATATGAATTGTTAATACAATGTTGGTGTTAATATATTAACATTATATAAAGTGTTTAGAATATTATAACATTAGAGTCGTGATGTTATTGAGTTATTATTTGTGGGTTATCGTTATTGCACTGCGGACATGTCCCTAGGTGCTCAGATCCCCTCCTCAGCATGTCTCCCTGCGTCCAGCGACTGACTCCAGTTCTGTGTTGGTTGATAAGTCCTGTTATGCGCCCACTAAACCTCTTGTTTCTGGATGTGCCCATCTATACTCCTATCTCCTTCATGCCAATGAGATATGTCGACTCATAGTTGTCCAATTCCTATGCCCTTCCCGCATCTCGGAGGGCATCTATGAAGTCCGCTAGATCCATGGGTTGACCGTCTTCAGCGATAGCACAGCTGGCCAACCTGTCCGCTCTTTCATTTCCCTGTACCCCCGCACGTTAGGTACGTAGACAAGGATGGCTCTTCGTATCGTTGATATTTTGTAATGATTCGACCCATTCCCACCTAACAAAGACCGACCCAACTATTCTTACCATGCTCATTGAATCACGTAGTATACAGGCGTCGATGTAGTCTTGTGACTCCTACCAGTTGAATAATGATGAAACCCAAGAGGTTGCATGGTTAGCCTGCTTACCAATAACCAGATTCATTTGGGTTCATCTCTCCTCCTCTTTGCGTTCATCCAATAAGTGAGCGTAAATACGTTGTGTCGCTAATTTGCGACTGATTGGGATTTTTATTTATGATTGCTCTCTGCGGCAACCACCCCTGGTCGCAGCAGCGAGGCCCGGCTTGAAACGTCAATTACTCATCGACGAAAAAAATATGAGTACCTCCGAAGTCGGAGTTATCTGCCTGTGCGGCGAGGGCTGCCAGGGAAAAACGGATTAACACGCAAAATTCTGTTCCTAGTCTCTAGGGATTTCGTCAGAGGTAAAAGCTGGCGAACGAAAAAAAAAAAATTTAAAAAAAAAAAAAAAGCTATTACAGAAAAATTGCCACTCACCATTTCTCACAGAACATCATGTGTTAACACGTACGTTCCAAATCATTTATTTTTGTCTTTTCTGGCTTCACTTGTCAATGGTCATTCCCTGTCTATGTTTCCACAGTCTGCCATTCAATGTATTTATCCCATTATATGCATGTTTTTGTTTCAGGTTTGCTGAGATGTGAACTCAACAACAATGACCATATTCATCAACAGAATAGACAGACCTGCGTGTTTACTTGCACATATGGTCTAAAAGACAGACAGACAGGTAAGCAGAGAAGCAAACATTCCACACACGGAGAGACATACATGTACACACAGACATAAAAATAGTAAAGGGATACATAATACAAACATCGTGGCAGACATACACAAGACAGACAAACACGCAGATAAATATAAATAACGATAACACAAACATAGGACACCAGCGTATATTTAAATTACATCACTATAGCAAGGGCCACAACTATATTGGAACTTACTGCCGATTCTGTCCCCTGTAAACCCATTCATTCCTTATGACACTCTAACCAAAGAAATTTAATAAAGTCCACACAACGATCTCACGTTGTTTTGTTCCAGGTTATATCGATCACCCGTGATCGATAATCGCATTCACGCGATCAGATCACAGCTCTTCATTAATCGATATTATATCAGCATCAACTAGGTACCGCATCCTCATCAAAGTGTCGGTTTTGCACAACCAATCAGGCTTTATTCCAGTCTTGGAGTATCCAATGAGAAGTAATTTACCCGCTTCTGATCAGAATTCAGGGTGTCCACAAAAGGAATGCAAGTAAAAACAAATAAACAAATCACAATGAAGTAGAATGATAGTGATGATTTTCCTCTTTTGAGAGTCTAGCATATTATCACCACGTGGTTAGATTTCTGTGTCTATCCCTATATATTTTTGTGTTGTTATTTGTTTTTCCAGCTGAAGACCTTCTTGTCCGATACATCGTTTTACTTTTGTTATGTTTCTACCCTACATAAAGCTGTTACCATTTAATTTGTTAAACTCTTCATTATTATTATCAGCTTTACAGCAGCAACGCATTTCTATCCATCTTGATGCCTTTACCCATAAACAAATCACAGTTATTAGTCATTGATACTTCATTTGCTCGTTTTGTGTCTTTCAAAGAAGACATGCCTCTTTGATTATACATTCAATGTAATGAGAAGCAACATCAAGTGTAAGCAGTTTTGTGGTTTACAACTAAAAGTCGTAGCCCCCGAAACTATCAAATTTGTTAATATGTTATCTTGTTTAACGATCATTAACTACTAAAACATCATTTAAAAAATGGACTACAACTAAAATTTGTACTTCTTGTGTTATTGTGTTATGGAATTAGTTGCGGGTCATCATCATTGCACTCCAAACCTGTTCGTAGGTTTTCAGATCCCGTTCTCAGCAAGTCCCGTCCAGCAACTGATGACTCCAGCTCTCTGTTGGTTCATAAGTTTTCTTACACGCTCACAAAGTTACACTGATTGTGTGTGCCTCACAAATTAAAACCACTTCCATTAAAAAGGAATTTGTAAAAAAAATGACGTGAATATACTAGGCTCGGGTCACCTTCGTCTATAAAAACATTTTCAGTAACAGAATTGAAATGCCACTTTGAGATTAACGCAAACTGCTGCCGCAAATCTACTGATAGAGACTTACAAAAACATTAGTAGAATAAACATTCCAATAGACAAACAAAGCTGCAAGACGGGAAAACCAAGATGCAAAACACATGCCTTTAGCACCAGAAGAGCATCAGACGACCATCTTTACCCCCCAATTGAATTAGATATTGCCCTCAAAGGATTGAAGCTCAAAAGTTCCCTGATAAAGATGGAATCTCCAACGAAATGCTCCTAAATCTGGGACAGAAAGCCAAGAGCCAGCTTCTAAGGATAATAAATGCTAGCTGGAAGAGAGGTCATGTGCCGGCAATCTAGAAAGAAGCTATTATGGTGCCCATCCTCAAGCGTGGAAAAGATCCACTAGACCCAAGTAGCTATAGACAAAAGAAACACACACTGGCAATGTGGGTCGACATGGAGAAGGCTTTTGATAGGGTTGGCGAGGGGGTTTAAAGGATAAGCTTTTTAGACTTGGCATTCAGGGTTGTTTATTCAATTGGGTCTCTCAATACCTTCAGGATAGAACGGCCAGAGTACAAGTTCAAGGTCAACTAAGTAAGAAGGTCTCTATCGAACAAGGTGTCCCACAAGGCGGAGTCTTGTCCCCAACACTCTTTTTAATTTTCACAAATGACATCGTAATGGACATTCCATCCAGAATACACTCAGCAATATACGCAGATGACCTGGCATTATGGGCTCGCGAGGAAAGTATGTTGGCGGCTGGACTCAGGATGCAAGATGTCCTAGGTGAACTTGAAAAATGGACGAACACCTGGTTCTTACCAATCAACGAAAAAAAAACTACATATACAATTTTCAGCCTATCAAGAAACACACTCTATGCAAACTTGAAAATAAAAGACCATACACTCCCTATTGACCAAAACCCAACATATCTTGGCGTCACCATGAATCGCAGAATGACTTGGAAAAATCAGACAGAGCAAGGAAAAAAGCCAGAAAATGAACAAATATGAAAAAAATTGACAGGAACGAGGGGGGAGGGGGCATACAGCAATATTTTGAAAAGACTATACGTAGAAAGAGTCAGACCAGTTCTAGAGTATGGAGTCACAACCTGGGCTATGGATTCCAAATCACACCTTAGCAAAATTAACAGAATACAGAACCAAGCTGCCCGTATCATCACTGGTGCTATGAAATCTACACCTATCAAAACTCTAGAAACAGTAACAGGTTTACAAAGATGAAAGACGGGTCACAAAAGTATTGCAGCAAGCGGAGAAATATAGAAGGCTTCTTAGCCACCCTATGCACCAAAGAATAACTGGTTCCGGAATTGTACGACTAAAGAGGAGCAACTTCGCTGCAATCGCCAATGAACTAACTACTGGAGACCCAGTACTTTTCCAAACAATATCGAAACCCTTGGGCCCATCTGATATGTCTCCTCAAGGAAAACATAAAATACCAGAACTTAAGGAAAATATAACAGGAATCATAAAAAAGGGCATCCAATCAGACACAGAAAGAAAACACGTAGCAGAAAAACACATACACGATACCTACCCACAGGACTTTTGGTCCCACTTATACACAGATGGCTCTGCTACAAATGCCACCAGAAATGGAGGGGGAGGTGTGTTCTTGACGCTGAATAATCAGGATGAGATCACCAAGTCAATGTTTTTGTTTTGTTTTATACCTTTAGAGCCGTAACCGGCCCATAGGGCGTAGACCAAGATACACCTTCTCCTTCCTATATGAATTTTTGTTCTAGCAGTTTTCTTTTAAAGATATTTTATCAAATCTCGCCATCTGTCTCTGTTCTGTGCAAGCAGTTCTATCTCATTGAGGGAGCCGATTAAGTCAATTCACCAAGTCAATAGCAACCGGAAAATTCTCAAACAACTTTAAAGCAGAAACTGAGGCCATCAGAGATGCTGCAACACTGGCTACTAAACACAAAAATAACATGCACAATAAATTGGTGATTCTGACTTATGCACTGTCAGTTTTATCAACTCTAAAAAGCCTCAAGAACAATGAACTAGATGACTTGAGAACAACCCTGGACCAACTATGCAATAACTTCCAGAGAGTAGTCATTCAGTGGATAACATCACATTGTAATATACACGGGAACGAACGCGCAGACAAATTAGCTAAAGAGGGAGGGAGATTACCACAAGAGAACCACCTGTTCAGTTATGATGAAGCCAAATCCATCATCAAGGGTCAGTTCCATGAAAAATGGAAACGATAACACCCAAAGCATAACGAGAGTGACGGATACCACCAACTACCAAGGAGGTATCAAGTCATCATACTTTGCCTACGCACTGGCCACAATAGAATGAGAAATCACATGTTCACCAAATTCAAAATAGGTACAACCAGCCTATGCCACTGTACACTGGACAATATGACTACAAAACATGTTCTACAGGATTGCCCCCAGTACACAGACCTGAGAAGAACAATGTGGTCCACGCCTACCTCCCTGGAAGAGAAACTATATGGGGCAATCGATTCGCTTAAACAGACAGCTGACTTCATGAGAGAGTCTGGAATCCTACTCTGATTGAGTCTTGGTCGCAGAGAGAGAGAGAGAGAGTGAAAGAACTAAAAGTGAATCAACAAAACATCAACACACGATACGTGATTAAGACAGAATGACTAAAAGTGATTCAACCAACACACGATACGTGATTAAGACAGACAGACCACAAGTTAATCAACAAAACATCAACACGATACGTGATTAAGACAGACAGACCAAAGTTAATCAACAAAACAACACACGATACGTGATTAAGACAGAAAGACCAAAAGTTAATCAACAAAACATCATCACAAGATACGTGATTAAGACAGACAGAACTAAAAGTGAATCAACAAAACATCAACACCAAGATACGTGATTAAGACAGACAGAACTAAAAGTGAATCAACAAAACATCAACACCAAGATACGTGTTCAAGATAAAAAGACTAAAAGTGACTCAACCAATCATCAACACACGATATGTGATTAACACAGAAAGACCAAAAGTGAATCAACAAAACATCATCACAAGATACGCGATTAAGACAGACAGACAGACTAAAAGTGACTAACCAATCATCAACACAAGCTTCGAAAATAAGAGTACAGCTGCCTGTTTTATTTCAAAGTGGCATTTTCGTTATAATCCTAGAAACCTTACAGCATGCATGGATACAGATATACTCTGCCTTGTATATTTCTCTCATTATTACAATTATTTTTTTTCAAGGAAGTGGTTCCAATTTGTGACACCAAAGACACTAAAGGTTACATCTTTAGTTGAAACAAATATTTATTCAACTCAAACGTATTATCAACCCTTATATACACACGTGCAAGCTGTAAAACAACAAAAGAGATTGAGAGATAACTAACGCATTTGAAGACAAATATCTAAGAAAAACACACTTGAGTTATTTAGTTATTTGTGGGTCATCATCATTGCACTCCGAACATGTCCATAGATGCTCAGATCCCTTCCTAAGCAAGTCCCGCAGTGTCCAGCGACTGACGACTCCAGTTCTGTGTTGGTTGATAAGTCTTCTTACACAGCCATTAAGTTTCTCGTTTCTGGCTGTGTCCAACTCCCATCTCTTTCACCCGAAGGAGTGACATGGACTCATGGTTGTCGAAGTCCTGTGTTCCTCCCACTTCCCGGAGGGCATTGATGATGTCCGCCTGATCCATTGGTTGAGCGTCCTCAACGACAGCGCAGCTAGCCAACCTGTCCGCTCTTTCATTTCCCCGTACTCCCGCACGAGAGTAAAAAGATCAACATTTATATAACAGTCTTTTTTCTGAGGGGCGGTGGTGTGATACAATATTCATTTTTAACCACAAAAACAACATATTTTAAATTTGAGAAACAGCTTCTTCTAATTACTTTGAATATATGAACACTCATCTTCATTGAAAGATACACATGAACAGAACACGCAAGTGGGAGGTAAAGGAGCCGCATGTAAACAAAGCATAGAGGGATACATAGCCTCGCCCAGCATTGTGTTCATCATATTCAGCACGCAATATAACTCAGTAGTTGTACATAGAAGAGTAGGCTTATGCCGCTGTCCGAGCCAAATTAAAAAAAAATGTATTTGTACTAGCTATAACAAGAAATAAATTAGCCTTGAGAGTTACATGTACAACGGAGATCATGCACTGTGCTGAAGCTGTCCTGTCTTGCTATGAAAGATGACTGAATGATAATTGGCGTTGTTACGACTAGTGATTATGGTTCTAGCATACGGACAAAAACAAGACTTACCCTACACTTGGTCTAACTCTCTATAGTTTGTCCTCCAAATACAAGGAAATGACGATATACATCTCCTGCCATGACCTTGCTGTCAATGAAATAATTATCCGGGTATATCAACGCAGTCAATCATGAGCAGTGGTGATCTAGAGGTAGGTAGTTGGCCTCTGGACAAGAATGGTGTGGGTTCGATTCTCATCACAGGCGACGGGAATTTCTTTTCATTCGAAGTGTGTGGTATCTTCGTGGCTTTACTCTTCCATGGTCTCAGTGTAGTGATATTCGATGCCTAGTTCTATCAGAAAACGGTAAAAACAATAAGAAACAAAAGGCACCATATGCATGCTGCGCACGTTAAGGAGCCATTGGCAGTTGGGAATCGAAAAGAGTAGGCCTGAATGGCCTTTGTCCGGGTTAAAAATAATAGAAGAGCAAAAAAATGTCAGGAGCTCTCAACAACAAAAATGTGAGTACCTCTAAAGTCGAAGAATATCTGCCTGTATGGCGAGGGACACAAGATCTCACTGGTGCTAGTGTGGAAAAAACCCCAGCGATATTTACGCTAAACTTCGCTAGATATATAAAGTCGGTGTACGTAAAAGAAAATAAAAAAAAAACAATCTGTGAACATGGCAGGAAACAACTGTTAGCTCTTCAATGGCAGACAAAAGACAACTTCACAGACTTCATGGTCAATAAAAGTTCAAATAATGGTTGGTAGAAGAACCGCAGCGTCAAATACACCTAATAACAAGACCCTCAAAAAAATTATTATTCTGATTATTATCGTGTATATACTCCAAGCTTGTTTTTATCTCCCATCTTCTTCTTCTTTCTTTCCCCATGTGCGTTTCAGCGTCGAGGGGAGATACCGATTGCGGTATTTTGCTTTTCTGTTGCCCTCTCCTGCTGTTATATTTCATAGTGTTATTTTTTAAAATATCCCATCTATCCTAATTATCTTTTTTCATAGTCGGCCCTTGAGTCTGGTGTTATTGTAATGTTTTTTGGAGGCTCGTTTTGTTTTGATTTTTGTGGGGTCTTATTACGCGGCCAAACTATTTATTATTTCTTTATGTAATCAAAGAATGGATTTATTTGTATATTTCTTCTCAGTTCTTCATTTCTGATCTTATCTCTCAGACTGTTTCCTGTCAATTTCCAACACATTCATTTCATCTGTGTAGTGGTTATTTTTTAATTGTTCTTGGGTCTAGCGAACAGATCTGGTATTGGTAGCACAACGTTGGAATGAAGTTCCTCAAGCGGGTATTTCTTGATGTACATCCGTTGTAGGTTCTTGGATTTGTCTTCTCCTTAACCTCATTGTGTAAGCTATGCTGCTGGAAATTGTATTTATTGTGTAGAAGTGTTACACTGTTTATTTTGTGTTAATTTGACCACTTTTTTTGCTTCCACAGCACGGAAGTGTTTTTAAAAAGCTGGGACTCCATATGATGCTGTACCGTCGTACCAAGAAAACTTCGCTCATCTTCAACTGGTTTTGCTTTCAAGATCAAGAAAAGAGGTTCATGTTTGTTGCTGTTTAGTTGCTTCAATGCATGGTTTCGCCAGTATTTGTTTCACGATTGATAAATCAAAATTACACTTCATAGAATAATTGTCTGTTTGGACCGTCCGCCTCTATGTAACTGTTATTATTGCATATAACACCAAAAACTACTGGCTTCACCTCATCTCCTGCTGTCCATTTGTGGTGTTCAACGAAAGATGTCTCAAGTTTTCTCCATAGTAAACACGTGAAGATAAATTACTTCAATAAACCCTAGAGGGTCGTTGATTTATCTATTTGTTCTAATTAATTAACTATTCTCAGCTCGTTGCTTGTATATAAAAGTGGCATTTTAGATACAGTCTTACAAATGTTGGGAGCCGCGATAGCTCAGTGATTAGTGAACTTAATTACAAAGGAAAAGAGGTCGGGTTCGATCCTGATCGACGACTTCCAAGGTTCACCCAGCCTCAAATGGGTACCGGATTTTTTCTGGGAAGGTAAAAGCGGCACGGGCGTAATACCTACCACACTGCCCCCAAAATCATGTACTGGAGGTCTGTAAATATGGTGGTCGCTAACACCATATTCCCTGTACGCCATTTGGCGTGACAAGGCTCTTTTATCTTTTTTTTTTACAAATGTTGCAGCACTTTTGTATGTAGTTAGTCGGAGTTTTGTACATCCTCCTCATTCTAAAAATTGATATTGAAGGATGTGGTTTCAATTTGTGACACTAAAGACAAAACATAACCCTTCTAGCTAAACTAAATATTGAGTGATAATCAGTGATAAACTGTCGTGTATTACATTCCCCACAATAACAAATTGTTATGTGTAGCATTCCCCACATTGATAAATTGTTATGTATTACATTCCCCACATTGATAAATTGTTATGTATTACATTCCCCACATTGATATATTGTTATGTATTACATTCCCCACATTGATAAATTGTTATGTATTACATTCCCCACATTGATATATTGTTATGTATTACATTCTCCACAATGACAAATTGTTATGTGTAGCGTTCCCCACAATAACAAATTGTTGTGTATTACATTCCCCACAATAACAAATTGTTGTGTATTACATGCCCCTCAATAACAAACTGTTGTGTATTACATTCCCCACAATGAGAAACTGCTATATATTACATTCCCCACAATGACAAACTGTTATGTATTACATTCCCCACAGTATAATATATAAAAATTATATATAAGGATATGTAAACAAATCAAAAAACAAAAAAACAGAGGATGTACCGACGCACTATTCACACTAAAACAGCTTGCAGAAAAAACGACAGAACACAACCAAAACTTATACATAGCCTTCATTGACCAGGAAAAAGCATTCGACAGAGTAAACAGAGAACAACTGTGGGAGATACTAACAACATACGGAGTAAGCCAACATCTAACCAACATTATTAAAAGTCTCTACGCCAACAGCAGCTGCAGGGTCAGAACAGCAACAGGCTACACAGACCACTTCGAAGTTAGATCAGGTGTAAGACAGGGGTGCGTACTATCCCCCCTACTGTTTATTACATACATGGACCATATATGCAAGCTAGCCAACCCATCAGAGACAGAGGAGATCAACGAGCTTCTATTTGCAGACGACCAGGCACTAATACATGAACCAATAGAAGACCTACAAGAACACTTAAACAAACTCAACATCTCAGGCACAAAATACAACATGAAAATCAACATCAACAAAACAGAAGTCATGAATGTCGCCAAAAATAAACAGAACATCAACATAACTATAGAAGGCAGACAACTAAAACAAGTAGAGGAATTCAAATACCTAGGAAGTCTAATGACAAACGACAATTCCCAAACAGCAGAGATAGAATCAAGATGCAACAAAGCTTGTCAAATCATCGGACAGTTATCACCACTATTGTCCAACAAGGAAATAACTCTGGAGGCAAAACGAGCACTCTACAATACAATCTTCATTCCAACGTTGTGCTACCAATGCCAGACCTGGACTCTAGATGCAAGAACAATAAGAAAAATAACCTCTACAGAGATGAAATGTGTTAGACGAATGACAGGAAACAGTCTGAGAGATAAGATCAGAAATGTAGAACTGAGAAAAAAGCTAGGAATAGCCCCAGCCATAGAATATATAAGGAAACAACAAATAAAATGGTTCGGCCACGTGACAAGGCAGAAAGAACAAAACACAACACAACGAGCCTTCAACAAACGTTGTGAGAACAACAGACCCAAGGGTCGACCACGAAAAAGATGGATCGATGGAATATTAGAAGCACTAGGAAACATAACAGCAGCAGAGGCGAACAGAAGAGCAAAAGACCGCAAATTATATCTCCCCTCGACGCTGAAAGGCAGATGAGGAAGGAAAGAAGAAGAAGAAGAAGTAAACAAATCTAACTACACAGGTTTACATATCGTTATATATATATATATATATATATATATATATATATATATATATATATATATATATATATATATATATTATATCACAGGTTTACATATCCTTATTTATAATTTTTTTGTATTTATTGTTTGTTCCAGCTTAAGGCCAACTTGGCCGAAACGTCGACCTTTGTTTTGTCCATTACCACGTAAAGCTGTCACCATACCACTTTTTTCTTTTTTTTTTAGTACTGCCATTATCATCAGCTTTACAGCAACTTCGTATCTCTACGCATCTTGATGTCTTTACTTCATTTCTTTACTACTCTAGTGTGTATGTGTGAGTTCCTCAGCAAATTTCCGTTTGAATATGCTCTAGAAATTGTTCTTAAATTTTTGCCATCGATTCTGAATTTTCTTCCTTTATGTTATGTTATGTTAAAGTAGAACCGTCATCATAGCAGTCCGGAAACACTCATAGGTGCTCCGATCTTCTCAAAATGTTCATCAGCAGTCAGCGACTAATAATACCAGTTCCGTGTTGGTTGACAAATCTTCTCAATCTTTCTCAACGTCGGTCTTCACTCCCAGTTTACATAGTCTCAATAGCTATACATTTGTACTTCTCTCATAGCCCTATAGTAAATATAATATTAATTATAAAACATATGTAATAAATATAATTATAATTTTACTAATAGTAAAAAGACAAAAGTAATGGTAGCATCAAAGAAAAAGACTTCACCGCAATGCACAATAATGACAAGTAGAACAATATTAAAACAGGTAAATTAATTTAAATATCTGGAAACAATGTTAACCTCGGAGGGTTCTTGAATATTTCTTCATTTTCCTTTAACCTGTATAAATTGTCCATGTTTCACTTCCCGTGCGGACATCTCCAAGATTTAGGCCCGCGTATTCACTGCATCCTTTGCTGCTGTATGATCCCTGCTTTACGTTTGTTCTGTCCATAACTTGCAATAGGCACAACCGAACTAAAGTTCCACCAGCTACAACGAGCAGAAATGAACCACGTTATTTTAATAGAACTTACTATTCGAATCTACGATAGAGGAACAGGACATATTTCATCAAGCCGTAAAAAGCATCATGATGGCACTGGCGAAATCGAGGCATTTAAACAATCCCAGAATAATCTGATGCTCAGACGATTAGGCGACTCATTTACACATCGACCACACCGGACTCCCACGTAAGTTAACAACACAGCAACAGTTTAATTCCTAAATATAAGAGGCGCGGACGATAAGCAATAAGAAATCATCGACCGTGGGGTAGCCACATCGCAGAATATATTGTAAGGTTTAGAGTTCAATGCAGCAGGAGGTCGACGCCTGGGAATCATGACCCAGGCGAGCCCAACTCCCTTAAAGTGTTAAGAAGCTAAAGGGCCGAAACCCTTGCTAGGAGTCGTTTCTGATGATCAGATTGCCTCCTGCTGTGAATCTCTGTATACAAATGTTCCTATTATTGCCATCTTTTTTCAGTCGCCTTACATAATTGTCAAAAAAACATTTTACCCTACATGACGATAGACCTGTATTGACGTGTCAGTAGTATATCAGGAAGGATTTGACCCGCATTTGGACCGTAAATTAACAAAGATATATAGTAGGTGCGCGGCGCACCTAATGTACCGTAGGTGCAGGGGGAGTTAACCATGATAGCTCGTTTCGAGGTGTTGACCTCTAGTCCCGGTGACCCCGGAAGTGACGTGTTTATGTTTGGTATAGGCTGACTTTGGTGTACTTGAGCGATAGTGATAGGTTAGTAGATTATACAACATCAGGTTTCTCATAATGAGGTTTCTTCTGGGCGCCTAATGTACTGTAGGCGCAGGGGGAGTTAACTGTAACATTTCGTGTCGGGATGTTGACTGGGGGTGTCTGTCGGCGTGACCTCGGCGCTCCGTATTTTAAAAATTCCGAATTATTTTTTAACTGTGACATTTCGTGTCGGGATGTTGACTGGGGGTGTCTGTCGGCGTGACCTCGGCGCTCCGTATTTTAAAAATTCCGAATTATTTTAAAAAAAACAGTCTCCATCTGATTTCGAACACGGGTCTACGGCGTGCCAGGCCAGACACTTACCACTATGCTACAGGCGATCACAGAATTAGAGGCTGAATGAGACAGGTGAATCGTGATGCTTTTGTTGGTACCTGACAGCTAGCTAGTAGTAGAGAAAGATTGACCCGCATTTAGGAGCTAAATTAACGAAGATATATAGGGCGGCGCCCCGCGCGCATAACGCGTGCGGCGGAGGGGGAGTTAACCGTGATATTTCATGTCGGGATACCCGGTGACCTCTCGTTGACCTCTCAACCTCTCGGCGCCATGGTCGGGGTGAGCTCTCGCCGTATGTATGTCATGTCGAGGTAGTAGACACGTATGTCATGTCATTGTAACAGGCATGTCAATGTAACAGTCATTTCGTTGTAATAGTCATCTCGTTGTAACAGTCACGTGTGTCATGTCGTTTTATCAGAGACGTATGGTATGTCGTTGTAACAGTCATTTCGTTGTAATAGGCATCTCGTTGTAACAGTCACGCATGGCATGTCGTTTTATCAGACACGTATGGTATGTCGTTGTAACAGACATGTTGTTGTATCAGTCATGTCGATGTAGTAGACACGTATATCATGTCATTGTAACAGTCATGTCAATGTAACAGTCATGTCAATGTAACAGACATTTCGTTGTAATAGTCATCTCGTTGTAACAGTCACGTATGTCATGTCGTTCTATCAGACACGTATGGTATGTCGTTGTAAAAGACATGTCGTTGTATCAGTGATGTCGTTGTAGTAGACACGTATGTCATGTCATTGTAACAGACACGTATGGTATGTCGTTGTAACAGACATGTCAATGTAACAGTCATGTCAATGTAACAGGCATTTCGTTGTAATAGTCATCTCGTTGTAACAGTCACGTATGTCATGTCGTTTTAACAGACACGTATGACATGTCGTTGTAACAGACATGTCGTTGTATCAGTCATGTTGATGTAGTAGACACGTATGTCATGTCATTGTAACAGTCATGTCAATGTAAAAGTCATGACAATGTAACAGGCATTTCGTTGTAATAGTCATCTCGTTATAACAGTCACGTATGTCATGTCGTTTTATCAGAGACGTAAGGCATGTCGTTGTAACAGACATGTCGTTGCATCAGTCATGTCGATGTAGTAGACACGTATGTCATGTCGTTGTAACAGACACGTATGGTATGTCGTTGTAACAGACATGTCGTTGTATCAGGCATGTCGATGTAGTAGACACGTATCATGTCATTGTAACAGTCATGTCAATGTAACAGTCATGTCAATGTAACAGGCATTTCGTTGTAATAGTCATCTCGTTGTAACAGTCACGTATGTCATGTCGTTTTATCAGACACGTATGGCATGTCGTTGTAACATACATGTCGTTGTAATCAGTCATGTCGATGTAGTAGACACGTATGTCATGTCATTGTAACAGTCATGTCAATGTAACAGTCATGTCAATGTAACAGTCATTTCGTTGTAATAGTCATCTCGTTTTAACAGTCACGTATGTCATGTCGTTTTATCAGACACGTATGGTATATCGTTGTAACAGACATGTCGTTGTATCAGTCATGTCGATGTAGTAGACATGTATGGCATGTCAATGTAACAGTCATGTCAATGTAACAGTCATTTTCAATGTAACAGTCATTTCGTTGTAATAGTCATCTCGTTGTAACAGTCACGTATGTCATGTTGTTTTATCAGACACGTATGGTATATCGTTGTAACAGACATGTCGTTGTATCAGTCATGTCGATGTAGTAGACATGTATGGCATGTCAATGTAACAGTCATGTCAATGTAACAGTCATTTTCAATGTAACAGTCATTTCGTTGTAATCGTCATCTCGTTGTAACAGTGACGTATGTCATGTTGTTTTATCAGAGACGTATGGTATGTCGTTGTAGCAGACATGTCGTTGTATCAGGCATGTCGATGTAGTAGACACGTATGTCATGTCATTGTAACAGTCATGTCAATGTAACAGTCATTTCGTTGTAATAGGCATCTCTTTGTAACAGACACGTATGTCATGTAGTTTTATCAGACACGTATGGTATGTCGTTGTAACAGACATGTCGTTGTATCAGGCATGTCGATGTAGTAGACACGTATGTCATGTCATTGTAACAGTCATGTCAATGTAACAGTCATATCAATGTAACAGACATTTCGTTGTAATAGTCATCTCGTTGTAACAGTCACAGATGGCATGTCGTTTTATCAGACACGTATGGTATGTCGTTGTAACAGACATGTCGTTGTATCAGTCATGTCGATGTAGTAGATACGTATGTCATGTCATTGTAACAGTCATGTCAATGTAACAGTCTTGTCAATGTAACAGTCATTTCGTTGTAATAGTCATCTCGTTGTAACAGGCACGTATGTCATGTCGTTTTATCAGAGACGTATGGTATGTCGTTGTAACAGACATGTCGTATCAGTCATGTCGATGTAGTAGACACGTATGTCATGTCATTGTAACAGTCCTGTCAATGTAACAGTCATGTCAATGTAACAGTCATTTCGTTGTAATAGTCATCTCGTTGTAACAGTCACGTATGGCATGTCGTTTTATCAGACACGTATGGCATGTCGTTGTAACAGACATGTCGTTGTATCAGTCATGTCGACGTAGTAGACACGTATGTCATGTCATTGTAACAGTCATGTCAATGTAACAGTCATGTAAATGTAACAGTCATTTCGTTGTAATAGTCATCTCGTTGTAACAGTCACGTATGTCATGTCGTTTTATCAGAGACGTATGGTATGTCGTTGTAACAGACATGTCGTTGTATCAGTCATGTCGATGTAGTAGACATGTATGGCATGTCAATGTAACAGTCATGTCAATGTAACAGTCATTTCAATGTAACAGTCATTTCGTTGTAATAGTCATCTCGTTGTAACAGTCACGTATGTCATGTCGTTTTATCAGAGACGTATGGTATGTCGTTGTAACAGACATGTCGTTGCATCAGTTACATCTCGATGTAGTAGACACGTATGTCATGTCGTTGTAACAGACACGTATGGTATGTCGTTGTAACAGACATGTCGTTGTATCAGGCATGTCGATGTAGTAGACACCTATGTCATGCCATTGTAACAGTCATGTCAATGTAACAGTCATGACAATGTAACAGGCATTTCGTTGTAATAGTCATCTCGTTGTAACAGTCACGTATGTCATGTCGTTTTATCAGACACGTATGGTATATCGTTGTAACAGACATGTCGTTGTATCAGGCATGTCGATGTAGTAGACACGTATGGCATGTCATTGTAACAGTCATGTCAATGTAACAGTCATGTCAATGTAACAGTCATTGCGTTGTAATAGTAATCTCGTTGTAACAGGCACGTATGTCATGTCGTTTTATCAGAGACGTATGGTATGTCGTTGTAACAGACATGTCGTTGTAGCAGGCATGTCGATGTAGTAGACACCTATGTCATGTCATTGTAACAGTCATGTCAATGTAACAGTCATTTCGTTGTAATAGTCATCTCGTTGTAACAGACACGTATGTCATGTCGTTTTATCAGACACGTATGGTATGTCATTGTAACAGACATGTCGTTGTATCAGTCATGTCGATGTAGTAGACACGTATGTCATGTCATTGTAACAGTCATGTCAATGTAACAGTCATGTCAATGTAACAGTCATTTCGTTGTAATAGTCATCTCGTTGTAACAGTCACGTATGTCATGTCGTTTTATCAGAGACGTATGGTATGTCGTTGTAACAGACATGTCGTTGTATCAGTCATGTCGATGTAGTAGACACGTATGTCATGTCATTGTAACAGTCATGTCAATGTAACAGTCATTTCGTTGTAATAGTCGGCTCGTTGTAACAGACACGTTGGTCACCAGTACAATGAGTATTCTGTTATTGGATCATAGGTCACAATCTATTTTTAGTAACTAATCAGGTATTGCATCAGAGATCAAAATCTATTTTTAGTAACTCAACATCCCCATTATAGGGGAACTGAGTAACACCATCTCTTTTTGCGCCAGCATTGAAATCTGAAATTTTCACAAAAAGAGATGGTGTTACTCAGTTCCCCTATAATGGGGATGTTGAGTTACTAAAAATAGATTTTGATCTCTGATGCAATACCTGATTAGTTACTAAAAATAGATTGTGACCTATGATCCAATAACAGAATACTCATTGTACTGGTGACCAACGTGTCTGTTACAACGAGCCGACTATTACAACGAAATGACTGTTACATTGACATGACTGTTACAATGACATGACATACGTGTCTACTACATCGACATGACTGATACAACGACATGTCTGTTACAACGACATACCATACGTCTCTGATAAAACGACATGACATACGTGACTTACAACGAGATGACTATTACAACGAAATGACTGTTATATTGACATGACTGTTACATTGACATGACTGTTACAATGATATGACATACGTGTCTACTACATCGACATGACTGATACAACGACATGTCTGTTACAACGACATACCATACGTGTCTGATAAAACGACATGACATACGTGACTGTTACAACGAGATGACTATTACAACGAAATGACTGTTACATTGACATGACTGTTACATTGACATGACTGTTACAATGACATGACATACGTGTCTACTACATCGACATGACTGATACAACGACATGTCTGTTACAATGACATACCATACGTGTCTGATAAAACGACATGACATACGTGTCTGTTACAACGAGATGACTATTACAACGAAATGACTGTTACATTGACATGACTGTTACAATGACATGACATAGGTGTCTACTACATCGACATGCCTGCTACAACGACATGTCTGTTACAACGACATACCATACGTCTCTGATAAAACGACATGACATACGTGCCTGTTACAACGAGATTACTATTACAACGCAATGACTGTTACATTGACATGACTGTTACATTGACATGACTGTTACAATGACATGCCATACGTGTCTACTACATCGACATGCCTGATACAACGACATGTCTGTTACAACGATATACCATACGTGTCTGATAAAACGACATGACATACGTGACTGTTACAACGAGATGACTATTACAACGAAATGCCTGTTACATTGTCATGACTGTTACATTGACATGACTGTTACAATGACATGACATAGGTGTCTACTACATCGACATGCCTGATACAACGACATGTCTGTTACAACGACATACCATACGTGTCTGTTACAACGACATGAAATACGTGTCTACTACATCGAGATGACTGATGCAACGACATGTCTGTTACAACGACATACCATACGTCTCTGATAAAACGACATGACATACGTGACTGTTACAACGAGATGACTATTACAACGAAATGCCTGTTACATTGTCATGACTGTTACATTGACATGCCTGTTACAATGACATGACATAAGTGTCTACTACATCGACATGACTGATACAACGACATGTATGTTACAACGACATGTCATACGTATCTGATAAAAAGACATGACATACGTGACTGTTACAACGAGATGACTATTGCAACGAAATGCCTGTTACATTGTCATGACTGTTACATTGACATGACTGTTACAATGACATGACATACGTGTCTACTACATCGACATGCCTGATACAACGACATGTCTGTTACAACGACATACCATACAACGACGTAACATACGTGTCTACTACATCGACATGCCTGATGCAACGACATGTCTGTTACAACGACAAACCATACGTCTCTGATAAAACGACATGACATACGTGACTGTTACAACGAGATGACTATTACAACGAAATGACTGTTACATTTACATGATTGTTACATTGACATGACTGTTACAATGACATGGCATACGTGTCTACTACGTCGACATGACTGATACAACGACATGTCTGTTACAACGACATGCCATACGTGTCTGATAAAACGACATGCCATACGTGACTGTTACAACGAGATGACTATTACAACGAAATGACTGTTACATTGACATGACTGTTACATTGACAGGACTGTTACAATGACATGACATACGTGTCTACTACATCGACATGACTGATACAACGACATGTCTGTTACAACGACATACCATACGTCTCTGATAAAACGACATGACATACGTGCCTGTTACAACGAGATGACTATTACAACGAAATGACTGTTACATTGACAAGACTGTTACATTGACATGACTGTTACAATGACATGACATACGTATCTACTACATCGACATGACTGATACAACGACATGTCTGTTACAACGACATACCATACGTGTCTGATTAAACGACATGCCATCTGTGACTGTTACAACGAGATGACTATTACAACGAAATGTCTGTTACATTGATATGACTGTTACATTGACATGACTGTTACAATGACATGACATACGTGTCTACTACATCGACATGCCTGATACAACGACATGTCTGTTACAACGACATACCATACGTGTCTGATAAAACTACATGACATACGTGTCTGTTACAAAGAGATGCCTATTACAACGAAATGACTGTTACATTGACATGACTGTTACAATGACATGACATACGTGTCTACTACATCGACATGCCTGATACAACGACATGTCTGCTACAACGACATACCATACGTCTCTGATAAAACAACATGACATACGTGACTGTTACAACGAGATGACGATTACAACGAAATGACTGTTACATTGAAAATGACTGTTACATTGACATGACTGTTACATTGACATGCCATACATGTCTACTACATCGACATGACTGATACAACGACATGTCTGTTACAACGATATACCATACGTGTCTGATAAAACGACATGACATACGTGACTGTTAAAACGAGATGACTATTACAACGAAATGCCTGTTACATTGTCATGACTGTTACATTGACATGACTGTTACAATGACATGACATACGTGTCTACTACATCAACATGCCTGATACAACGACATGTCTGTTACAACGACATACCATACGTGTCTGCTACAACGACATGACATACGTGTCTACTACATCGACATGACTGATGCAACGACATGTCTGTTACAACAACATACCCTACGTCTCTGATAAAACGACATGACATACGTGACTGTTACAACGAGATGACTATTACAACGAAATGACTGTTACATTGACATGACTGTTACATTGACATGACTGTTACAATGACATGACATACGTGTCTACTACATCGACATGACTGATACAACGACATGTATGTTACAACGACATGCCATACGTGTCTGATAAAACGACATGACATACGTGACTGTTACAACGAGATGACTATTACAACGAAATGCCTGTTACATTGTCATGACTGTTACATTGACATGACTGTTACAATGACATGATATACGTGTCTACTACATCGACATGCCTGATACAACGACATGTCTGTTACAACGACATACCATACGTGTCTGTTACAACGACATGACATACGTGTCTACTACATCGACATGACTGATGCAACGACATGTCTGTTACAACGACATACCTTACGTCTCTGATAAAGCGACATGACATACGTGACTGTTATAACGAGATGACTATTACAACGAAATGACTGTTACATTGACATGACTTTTACATTGACATGACTGTTACAATGACATGACATACGTGTCTACTACATCAACATGACTGATACAACGACATGTCTGTTACAACGACATGTCATACGTGTCTGATAAAACGACATGACATACGTGACTGTTACAACGAGATGACTATTACAACGAAATGTCTGTTACATTGACATGACTGTTACATTGACATGACTGTTACAATGACATGATATACGTGTCTACTACATCGACATGACTGATACAACAACATGTCTGTTACAACGACATACCATACGTGTCTGATAAAACGACATGCCATGCGTGACTGTTACAACGAGATGCCTATTACAACGAAATGACTGTTACAACGACATACCATACGTCTCTGATAAAACGACATGACACACGTGACTGTTACAACGAGATGACTATTACAACGAAATGACTGTTACATTGACATGCCTGTTACAATGACATGACATACGTGTCTACTACCTCGACATGACATACATACGGCGAGAGCTCACCCCGACCATGGCGCCGAGAGGTTGAGAGGTCAACGAGAGGTCACCGGGTATCCCGACATGAAATATCACGGTTAACTCCCCCTCCGCCGCACGCGTTATGCGCGCGGGGCGCCGCCCTATATATCTTCGTTAATTTAGCTCCTAAATGCGGGTCAATCTTTCTCTACTACTAGCTAGCTGTCAGGTACCAACAAAAGCATCACGATTCACCTGTCTCATTCAGCCTCTAATTCTGTGATCGCCTGTAGCATAGTGGTAAGTGTCTGGCCTGGCACGCCGTAGACCCGTGTTCGAAATCAGATGGAGACTGTTTTTTTAAAATAATTCGGAATTTTTAAAATACGGAGCGCCGAGGTCACGCCGACAGACACCCCCAGTCAACATCCCGACACGAAATGTCACAGTTAAAAAATAATTCGGAATTTTTAAAATACGGAGCGCCGAGGTCACGCCGACAGACACCCCCAGTCAACATCCCGACACGAAATGTTACAGTTAACTCCCCCTGCGCCTACAGTACATTAGGCGCCCAGAAGAAACCTCATTATGAGAAACCTGATGTTGTATAATCTACTAACCTATCACTATCGCTCAAGTACACCAAAGTCAGCCTATACCAAACATAAACACGTCACTTCCGGGGTCACCGGGACTAGAGGTCAACACCTCGAAACGAGCTATCATGGTTAACTCCCCCTGCACCTACGGTACATTAGGTGCGCCGCGCACCTACTATATATCTTTGTTAATTTACGGTCCAAATGCGGGTCAAATCCTTCCTGATATACTACTCGTGTCAACGTAACTTCCTGCCGGGGATTACTGAATGGATGTTATCGAAGTTCGTGTAGAAACTGAAAACAATTATTTCCTGTTCTCTTGACCCCGTTACATCTGAGTGCTGCTACTTCACTCTTGACCCCGTTACATCTGAGTGCTGGTACTTCACTCTTGACCCCGTTACATATGATTGTTGCTACTTCACTCTTGACCCCGTTAGTAGTATGTAAATGTACCCTACGTGATTTTATAGGGAATATATAAGAAAAATAGGGTGGTGGAGACTGGTGTAATGGTGAACCGCTATATAGGGAATGTATAATAAAAATAGACTAGTGAAGGGATCGCCTCTCTCTCTCTCTCTCTCTCTTTCGACAGCAGCAGCGGCACCCGTGACCCTGCCGTTGACCTTTGACCTTGCAGCTATGGTCATCCTGTATACAAATGATAGAGATAAATCACAGCCTACTCTATATATAGCCAAATGGCAGAGTTGGGAAATACCCTGTGACGTCACGGGGTCCGGCGGTAAAGATTGTGAGTCCTGACATTGCTTTTGTTAGCATTTTAACCAGTCGGTTATGTTTTAACTCAATTGTGTTTGCACGCTAAATCATAAATGCATTCACACATTATTATTTTAATGTAGAAATTAAATTATAATACATTTTAACAAATTACAGTTAGCAAGCTTTTCACAGGACATAGGTAAAATGTTTGCAGATAACAAATATTTACTGTGAAAATTTGGCTAATTTTCTTTTCCGTGAGGTGCTGGTTTTTCTACTATTGATGTCATCATTTCTAACTTTTCTGTAGTTGTTCAGAAATATATTAGCTAGTGTTGGTACTGACATTAAAAGTGTGCTGATCTTTGATTTGCCACACTTACATTTTTCCATATTCTCAGACTTGCAGTACTGAAGGTAGCTTGCAGTAACAAGCTTAACAACAATGTCTCTGTGGTTTGTACTGGCCAAAAATTTTGGTTCAAAATCTGATGAGAGAAGTTTTTGCATCACCGCATAGGAAATGAATGTTAACGTGGTCAGAGACTTTGTTGGGTACTTTAGATCACCTCGATCCAAAAATTTAGTAAAGTCACAGCAAGCAACATCTAATTCAATTTCTGCATGCATGTCATTTAATTGGTGAAAAAATATAGCACATGATGTACATTTAAGTCTTTTACACATTTTGTGAGCTACATAGCCACTGATATAGACCAGAACATGATCAGCGCCTTCTGAAGAAAAGATGTTACAATCATGTATATTTATAATGAACCATTCTTGTGTAAAACTAGCATCAATAATGTGGGAATTAGATGTACTATGCTCAGTGTCAACATTACAGACCACAGAAAGGTCACTAATTGGTACTTCACCACAACTTTGAGATGACATTCTCAAAATAGAATAAATTTTCAGTTTGCGCTCTGCTTCTAGAATCTGTTGTACAGAGATCAGGTAATTGCATCCTGAAAGTTGCCTGTATTCACCAAATCTGGCCTCTAGATTATCAGTTTGTAGCTTGCCTAGCAAAATATATTCTACTTTTAGAGTGTCCAGGGCATAAGTTGCAAACTCAGCGACAGCATTCATAGTGTGTTTGAGGGCATAGAATGTCTCATCTGTTAGTTTACCTGCTTTTCCTGTCAATTTCTGCCAAGTCTCCAGCCACAGTACAAAGCGTTTAATAAATATAAGATTGCTGCGATCAGTGGATGTGATTGGATTACCAAAAACATTGCGTGATCTAACGCCACAGAATTTGTGTTTCACATTGACAATGGTCCACCATTGCAATATTATGGTAATAAAATCAGCAGTTTTGTTCATGCGGTCATCTCTGTAAAGTTTAAGAGCTGCAGTATTGTAGTCACTGAATATTGCAATGCCAGAGCTACATTCTGTCTGTCAAAAGTTGAAGGGAACAATGCTTTGTTTGTCAATGAGGGTGCCAATTTCATAGTCTGTTTCTGCTCACTTCTATATAAAGATTTTATATGTGAAAATTTAGCAGAAATTGTGGTAACATATGTTGTGCTGGCATCATCAGAAGGAAATGTTGGAAAATTAAAGCATTGATCAATATCTTTCTGATTAACCCAGTTATGCCAAATGCATTTCAGTAAATGTACTGAATCATGTAAAAGAAAAATTGGAGTACCTGGTATTTGTGGATTATCAAAATGATATTTGTCAGAGGACCCAGCCAAAAGTTCTTTGTAGACCTTTCTATTCACAGCATTATTATCTGACAGTACAACTAACACAGTAAATCCAGCTGATTGAACATTTGAAATTGCTTGTAACAGGCCTTGCTTTAAATCAGTAGCTGACATTTTTATCATAGGTATTAAACCAACTACATCAGTGTAACTTCCAAATATAGAAGAGATGAGGAAAGCCTGTACTGTTATGGCTGTTTCATTAGAATTTGATGCAGATCCTACTAGTTTCCCTCCTGTGTAATTTAATGCAGTTTTAACATGGATCTCATCCATTTGTATAGCAACAAACTGTTCCCGTGAAGATAATTGTTTACTCTTTACCGTCAAATATTTTATTATACAAGTTTCTGACGTTTTGGAAGCAACTAAACTTTTGAGAGTACTTGGGTGCGGTAAACATAATAATTCTGAGTTTCTAAGAAACCTATAACAAGATGGAGATTTAATGTAGGCCATGAAAGCAAAACAAAGTATGCTACTAGAGTAACGTTTTCTATTATCAGGATGTGACATCAAATGAAGTTGCTCATCTAAAAATTGCAATGCCTTGTTATGTTGTTCGTTGCTACTTAATGTGATGGCTTTTACAAGATTTTCGTGTGCTTTTAACACAAAGTCTAAAGCTGTGACATCTGCAGAGTCTACATGCTGGTAATGGGCCATCAAATTTTGTATCTGCGACCATCGCTCAAGCTTTCTATTGTTGGTAATCCAAGTTAAATTTTTGAAGCTGACTTCATCTCCCTTATCATAAACAAAAAATGATAAGTCTGGCAGTATTTTCATGCTAATTCCTAAACAAGGGGCACAGTTTGCTTCTACTTTAACTTTGTACAAAAGTACATACTCATTGTCCATACTAATGTGCTTCCAAAATTTAAGAGAGTCCTTCAGTTCAACTTCAAACTTTGCTTGAAATCTACAGAAATCAATAAACATATCGGAAGCCAACCATTTGTCAACACTTGCTTCATATCTATCATTAATTTCTGCAGCTCTTGTTTTAGGGTCTTTTCTCAAGACAGTTGGCTCAGTTGATAAATATGTTGGCAAATTGGGGAAAATAGTTGGAACTGCATCTAATTTTAATACTGGGCATCTTCTATTAAATATGTGCACAGCACCAGCAGTGTCTGTGTATTTATCAAATGTAGTAATTTCATCTTGACGAAAATGTTTAGCACATACAACACTTCTATCAGTTGGAACCCAATCTTTGCGAGGAATATTTTTCATCCACTTTTGTCTAACAGTGTCTGCCTGAGGAAACCTGAACACAGTGACATATCCTTCTTCTTGTCTATAGTTAGATCTACATCCAGGAACACAACACTTGTCAGGCATATTTTCAAAAACAAGTATGAACTTGTGTTATTAATAATAAAACACAAACTGTTATTAGCTAATTAATCATGAATTAATTTAGTAAACTTAATAAAAATCCACGACATGTGTCAGACATCTTGAGTTCGTTGAGCCGAACGATTAGAGTGATGTCCCTTAGTCCTATGGCTATATATAGAGTAGGCTGTGGATAAATCATCATCGGCAGCCAACAACGGCAGCCTATACTTTGCCGCTATGACATCATCAAGGTCATCTGATGTCATCATCAAGGGGGAGACAATAGAGAGTTGTCTCTCTTGTTTTTAGTAACAATATATACAGACGAGTTATCTAACCCTGTGTTTTACTACGGAAAGTTACATTTGATGGGTCGGGGTAGACAATAATAGTGGGTGCATAAGACCCTCGCACCGGCTCGATATATCTACTGGACTTTACCCAATCAGAATGCGTATATTTGTAAATTTGAAAAAAGCTAGGAACGGTGACAGCAGTCAGAATGTCACTGTCTATCAGTCATAAAGAACCCGCCTAAATTCGGAGACGCTGTATCATCGATTTAGAATCAGTCAGGCGGTGTGCAGGAAACATAGTCCGGAATCATCGCGCGGTTGGAAACTGATGGAGACTGGTATAATGCACCAATATATAGGGAATATGTAAGACAAATAGACTAGTAGAGACTGGTGAAGGGAATCGACCCCTCTCTGTCTCTCTAATTCATAAACAAATCTCTCTCTCTCTCTCTCTCTCTCTCTCTCTCTCTCTCTCTCTCTCTAGACAACAAGGAAGGTTAAACATAAAAAATAGTATCGCAATATATGTATGACACATTTTTTTCTTCAAAAAATGAGAGATGATAGTACAACACGGAGTAGTGTCAATATAAGTTATTACAAGAATGCATATACATACAAAATATTAGATTAGACAGTGGCGATGTGGTCAGCTGGGTTTGATGGAGAGGTGTGTGTGGTGTTGGTATAACAGGTGGGTGTGCGTGTGTGTGTGGTTCGTAGTGCAGGTGGACGGGTGTGTTGCTATGGATAGATGAGTGTGGATGGACAGGATAGATGCTTGGTGGATGAATGTATATGAGTTTGTGTGCGTGTATGTGTGTGAGTGTGTGTGTGTGTGTGGATGCTCTCTCTCTCTCTCTCTCTCTCTCTCTCTCTCTCTAACTTTCAATATATCGATCTATAGTTGAGTTTTATCTCCAATGTCTTATACTCCTGTTAGGAATAAGTGTTATGGTTTTCTCGCTCTCATTTTCGGTTCTAGTGCGTGCTAACTCTTATATTATGACAAATACACTCCTTGTCTTCTGAGTCTTCTCCCTTTCTCTTCCTTCTCTGGATCTCTCTCCACCGCAGAATGAACAAGTTGTATTCGTGGTACCTGACCTCATCTCCATTCTCCGGCGCCTTCTGTCCTCTTAATTTATTGACATCACTGTCTTATAGGTGGTGTGCCAATTTTTAAATTTATATTCTCCCTACGCTACGATCTGCAACCAAATTTTCCCAGTTTCCTTCCCTCTTAGATAAATCACCCAACGAAGCAGTGCAACCATCCTTATATCTCACTACTATCGAAATAACTTTCAAAATCATAAGTTAACCGAAGAGGGTATATGAAATTATTGGGAACATCGATACCGTGAGAGGCCACCGTTTCCCAAATCGTGGGGAGTGGTGTGTAGAAACAAAGCCTTGTAAACATTTTTTCTTGTCCTCCCTTGCACATTTTCTGGTGTCTGCTCATAAGATTGGAAAACTTCTATAACTTCCCCATTTTCGACAACTAGAAGAGTGAGAGGCCGCGTCAATGTCAGAAATATACATGCAATGGTCTTTAAAATACAACAACCGTAAAATGTCCTTATAACTATTACTACCACTGAGTTGTAGCGTGAGAACGTCTTGTTGGCACATTCGAAGATGCCAATGTTTATACTAGAACAATTTTCTAATGCTGGGATCTGGTGTCAACTAACACCTGTGAAATCTTCTATTGCCCCTAATCCCTGATAATCTAACTACTGTTTCAGGAGAGACTGCGCGGGTTTCCTTAACATATTTCATATCGGTGGAAGTAAGTTTTCTCACTGCTTTGCCTCTAGAAACATGTCAATGATAATCACAACTCAAAGATCGAACGAAGAATTTAACGTAGAGTGAACAGTTGGACGTCAGTTGTGATATATATTTGAGGCTGCGACACATTTTGCTGCATCATGAGTCTATGTCGGGCACCGATTCGATCTCGTGTCTTATTAGACTTCCTAAGTAGTTCATTTTAATCAGAGGTGAGGATATGGAAAAAAAAAAACTACATAATCAGTTGCGTCATGACACACGGGTGGTAGCAAGCAGTCATAGTATGTCGGTAGTTTAGTAACATATTAGTGTCATATGCTGGAGGCTGTTTTAATGAACAGCTTCTCTTGTGGTTGAGCCAATATTTGATAGACAGATCCGACTGTAGAATGAACAAGATGTATTCGTGGTTTCTGGCCTCATCTCCATTCTCCTGCGCCTTTTGGCTTCTGAATTTAATAGCAGCACTGCTTCAAATGTTGGTGTGCCGTCTTTTTCATGTTCTCCGTGTGCTACGATATGCAGCCATATTGCCGCTGTTTCGGTCACCCTTAGATATTCACCCAGATAAGCACTGCAAACATCCTTATATCTCATCACTGGTCTGGTCCCTCGTCTCTTTCCATCTCTACGTTCTCCTTACGAAATTTGTGTGGGAATGCAATTGTTTGCATTCTTCTCGCATGACCAAGTCACAGTAGTCTCCAACTTCTAAGAGTTACCAGGATGGATGGGAATTTCGCTCTTTATGAAACGTTAGAGGTGGTTACATTGTCCCGTCATATGATGTTCATAAGCGGCGAAGACGGCGCATATAACAACTGTGTAATCTGATATCCTTCACGCACATAGGTAGTCCAAGTATCTGATCCATATAAACGTGTACCATGTACACAGCTGTGATCAATTACATCCTCATGGTCAAAATTTTAGTGTTGTGTTAACCCATGCTCTATGTTTAAGTTTACCATATCTCGAAGCTGCTTTTTAGAGTCGCATTTAACTCTTCATCAAGTGAGATGGCGGTTGTGAACATGAAAAGTTATGACATCGATGATAAGTTTATGTTAAAAAATAACGTTAATTTTCTAAATGTTTGAATACGTAAAACACTACCCGACTGCTGAAAACGTGTATATTTGTTATGATTTCTTAAATAGTACTGGCAATGAGAAAACTGTATAACTAGTAACACGTCATGTTAGTTATTATCTTGTGGTTTCTTGGTAAGTGATTTTGCATATGTGAAATAAGCAGACATCGCTTATGTTATGTGACTAATATGTGACCACTTCGCGTTTTTTTTTTTCAATTATAACTTGGTTAAAAACAATCACACATAAACATTATAACCAACCTGTGCTAGAGCTTAAAATCTGCGATAATGAACGATGTGCCAGCTACTTGTTGTCGAAAAATAATCCATGAAAATTCCCCTCCCAAATCATTCAAGAATGTTCGCGATGATAGCACTTAGACACTGACTGTCATCATTCCGAGTGCTTAGCGAGTAGTAGCTTTCAGCGTTGTGAGAACACGATTTTCTTTCAGAACATTGCGTTGTTGGAAATCTTGAAATTTGACTTGAGAAAGCTTGCAGTATTCACAAACTCCATATACCAAAATACAACGCTTCAACCTCAATGTACTGCGTAATAAAGGTTTCCTGGAACTAAATTCAGAGTCCACGGATCTTCGTGACCAACTTAATCAGACTTTTGAAACCCTGGTAGACCACTGACACAAACTGACCACTGACACCGACAGGAACCTTATGTGTCACCTATTCTCAGTGGGTCAGCTTAGTGGTCAGTTTGTGTCAGTGGTCAATTTGTGTCAGTGGTCTTTTTGGGTCATCCATGTGCAATCTCACACTTAGGCAGTGGCGCTGGAGTAAGAGTGTTGCAAAGATATGTTTACGGTTCGTCTCTGGACATTCGCTTGTGAATGAACGTGCTCCAAGCTTGGTTGGAACGGATGCGTTGGATGGTGGTCGTATTATGGTTTGTTCTTAACGTCTCGCCGTGTTTGTGGGTCCTCAGAATAGTTTCGTAACCAACTTTTGCAAGTGTTGTAAGTCTTAAAACTTGATCTATGTGTTGGTTGAAAGCAAGACTTCAATCAAATTGTGTTCCGAAGCATCGTATTGTATGTGTCCTCGCGATAGTTTCTGAACTCATTTATACAACTGTTGTAGATGTCTTGACAATATGTTTTTTTTTTCAGAGAAATCCAATTTGCAGTTGTCTTCGTCTGGTACATCAGTGCTCCCTTCTCATAGCTTCGTCTAAACAATCGAGCAAATTCAGCCTGGTGTTCACGTATATCATGTCCCCTATATCTACCTTCGCGGTAGAACAAAAAGCGTCAGTGAAGGACAGTACGCTATCTATACCCTCAGTCGACTCATCTGTTACTTTTAAAAGTGTAGATGTTGAAAAGTAGCGGGTTCATGTCAAATTATTCGACAGATGTCACCATTAGACCCGTGGCTATATTGGTTTCCCATCAGATTCTCATGTCTTGTTTGCGTAAGGAGTCCACACACAGAAAAAGAGCTCTTAATTAACAGTCAAAAGAAACAATCTACATTTTTAGGGCACATTATGAAAAAAATAAAGTTTGAATACTTGGGTACAACTGGCAAAGTTTATGGAAGGTGAGATCCCGTGCGATAAAGAGAGAAGATGCTAGATAGCTTTGTGTTTTGGTATGGAAAACACTCAACAACTGAAGTGATAAGTTTCATTGTAGACAGACAAATGTGACCGGGGTTGATGATTGCCTACGCCAGTTGGTATTGTATATGATAATCATGGTCTTATCACTGATATCCACATAACCCTAGGATTCCGTCGTCATGTCTGTTTTCAGGATCGTTAACCAATTATGACATTCAGCGCAGGTATCATCTATCTAGAATGAGATCTCTACATGCCATAACTATACCCAGAAAATGACAAAAAGGCTCCCAAGATATACAGGTCTATCGACCTCTTCCATTGTGTAGGACAACTGCTGGAGAAGATGGCGAATATAGGGTTTATCTGGAAAATTAAAACCAACTCACTCCACACATACGATATAAAAAAAAAAAATAATTTCAGATGACATATCTCACAAAAAAACGTCACCGGTCTCAGTGACGGTGATCTGGTTATTCTGTCCCGACCAAGAGTACAAACTCTCTCCACATTACAGAAGTTTCAGAGGTCGTTGCATATCGATATTGCAAATGACATTATCTCGATACCAATAAATACATCACAAAGTGTTTACATGTGTCACCGACATTACAGTCTAGTGTGTCGGATCTTCGACATTTTGATCTCTCACAACAAGAAAAAGTATCGACTACAAGAACACATCTTTTTTTTTTTTAATGGTTCACTGACATTATAATGCAGTGTACTAGCTCTTTCAGGTCGACGTCGTGGTCTTTCACATGCTTATCAGCACAAACTTTGTTGTCAACAACAATAAAGACAACAGTATCTGTCATGTCGATAACATGCTCACACAGACTTCACAATGTTTCGAAAACAAATCACCACCATCATTGTCACATGTGTCACCGACAGCACATCCTAGTGTTTCGACTTGACCTGTCATGGTAGTGTCACGCTTGATTCTGGGCTTCTCTGGATATCCAATATTGAAAAGAGTCCAAGTTCAACCATACTTAAACTGTCCATCACGGAAATTGCACTTAGAGATTTGAAGTCACCTATACTACAAATATGACAGGCAACTACTTCCGGGATAGGCAAAGCATTAGAGGGCCTGCGGGTGGGGGTAGGGGGTGGGGGACATTCTTTGATGAATTTCGGCTAATGAAAATATAAGAAACGATTCGTGATACCGAAAGTTTTTTTAAATATAAGAACAATCCTTTGTTGTTGTTGTGTGCTAACCGGCGGCAATTTTGAGAACATTTAGCTCACAGGTCACTGGATGGACCTGATGGTCTTGTTTCTGCGAAATGTGTACAAGAAAACTGACGCACGAAGCGAATCGATTGGTTTCTATCACGACAAATGTATAATGTATGTAAAAAGTCCAGATAGACATGTTGGCTTTATTATGGACCCTGATTATATTTTTTAAAAATCTATATCTCTTGTAGTACATTTTAGTTTACAAAAGACGTTTTCATTACAAATGATCTTTTTACCGTGTGTTTATGTGCAATAGAACTAACATTTTATTGATACAAATTTAAGTAGGTGGAACTGAAATATGTTCCCTACCTGAGAGACAAATAAAAGAGGATTACTGAATGAGGAGAGCACCTACATTCAAAGTGAGATTTTAGTTACATTTAGACACAACATTTTTAGAAAATTCTGCATCTCAATTACTTTGGTATGCTAAAATATAAAGCCATCTATGAAATATCACAGAGCACGCCTTACACGGAGATCTTCGGTAAGCAAATCACATCCCCACAACGCCGAAAGCGACTACTTGCTAAAACACATGATGTTCATGTTTTGTGTCTAAGTGAGTACGAGTAAACATTCTTGAATGATCTAGGGAAACGTTTCAGAAATTACTTTTCGACAACAATTAGAGATACCACGTCCATTATCGCAAATCTCTAGCGCTAGCACATTTTTGCATGGTCTTTCTGTTTCGCGTTTCTGTTTATGTGATTATAGCTACCCGTTGGTATCATGACACTCTTTAAGTTTCTCTCTAGATTTGAACACCGCACATCGAGCTTTGATAAAGACATATTTCAGTAGACTTCTTTAAACTTCCCAAAAACTTTCTTCGGAGAGCGAGTCACATCTTCATAACGGCGAAGCAACTTTCCGCTCAACACCCGAAACGATGAGTTCCTTGGGGCTATGTGGGTATCAGGGAACGAATTTGAATGTGCTAGGGTCTACCAGGGTTTCAAAAGTCTGATTATGTTGGTCACGAAGATCCGTGGACTCTGAATTTAGTTCCAGGAAACCTTTATTACGCAGTACATTGAGGTTGAAGCGTTGTATTTTGGTATATGGAGTTTGTGAATACTGCAAGCTTTCTCAAGTCAAATTTCAAGATTTCCAACAACGCAATGTTCTGAAAGAAAATCGTGTTCTCACAACGCTGAAAGCTACTACTCGCTAAGCACTCGGAATGATGACAGTCAGTGTCTAAGTGCTATCATCGCGAACATTCTTGAATGATTTGGGAGGGGAATTTTCATGGATTATTTTTCGACAACAAGTAGCTGGCACATCGTTCATTATCGCAGATTTTAAGCTCTAGCACAGGTTGGTTATAATGTTTATGTGTGATTGTTTTTAACCAAGTTATAATTGAAAAAAAAAAAACGCGAAGTGGTCACATATTAGTCACATAACATAAGCGATGTCTGCTTATTTCACATATGCAAAATCACTTACCAAGAAACCACAAGATAATAACTAACATGACGTGTTACTAGTTATACAGTTTTCTCATTGCCAGTACTATTTAAGAAATCATAACAAATATACACGTTTTCAGCAGTCGGGTAGTGTTTTACGTATTCAAACATTTAGAAAATTAACGTTATTTTTTAACATAAACTTATCATCGATGTCATAACTTTTCATGTTCACAACCGCCATCTCACTTGATGAAGAGTTAAATGCGACTCTAAAAAGCAGCTTCGAGATATGGTAAACTTAAACATAGAGCATGGGTTAACACAACACTAAAATTTTGACCATGAGGATGTAATTGATCACAGCTGTGTACATGGTACACGTTTATATGGATCAGATACTTGGACTACCTATGTGCGTGAAGGATATCAGATTACACAGTTGTTATATGCGCCGTCTTCGCCGCTTATGAACATCATATGACGGGACAATGTAACCACCTCTAACGTTTCATAAAGAGCGAAATTCCCATCCATCCTGGTAACTCTTAGAAGTTGGAGACTACTGTGACTTGGTCATGCGAGAAGAATGCAAACAATTGCATTCCCACACAAATTTCGTAAGGAGAACGTAGAGATAGAAAGAGACGAGGGACCAGACCAGTGATGAGATATAAGGATGTTTGCAGTGCTTATCTGGGTGAATATCTAAGGGTGACCGAAACAGCGGCAATATGGCTGCATATCGTAGCACACGGAGAACATGAAAAAGACGGCACACCAACATTCGAAGCAGTGCTGCTATTAAATTCAGAAGCCAAAAGGCGCAGGAGAATGGAGATGAGGCCAGAAACCACGAATACATCTTGTTCATTCTACAGTCAGATCTGTCTATCAAATATTGGCTCAACCACAAGAGAAGCTGTTCATTAAAACAGCCTCCAGCATATGACACTAATATGTTACTAAACTACCGACATACTATGACTGCTTGCTACCACCCGTGTGTCATGACGCAACTGATTATGTAGTTTTTTTTTCCATATGCTCACCTCTGATTAAAATGAACTACTTAGGAAGTCTAATAAGACACGAGATCGAATCGGTGCCCGACATAGACTCATGATGCAGCAAAATGTGTCGCAGCCTCAAATATATATCACAACTGACGTCCAACTGTTCACTCTACGTTAAATTCTTCGTTCGATCTTTGAGTTGTGATTATCATTGACATGTTTCTAGAGGCAAAGCAGTGAGAAAACTTACTTCCACCGATATGAAATATGTTAAGGAAACCCGCGCAATCTCTCCTGAAACAGTAGTTAGATTATCAGGGATTAGGGGCAATAGAAGATTTCACAGGTGTTAGTTGACACCAGATCCCAGCATTAGAAAATTGTTCTAGTATAAACATTGGCATCTTCGAATGTGCCAACAAGACGTTCTCACGCTACAACTCAGTGGTAGTAATAGTTATAAGGACATTTTACGGTTGTTGTATTTTAAAGACCATTGCATGTATATTTCTGACATTGACGCGGCCTCTCACTCTTCTAGTTGTCGAAAATGGGGAAGTTATAGAAGTTTTCCAATCTTATGAGCAAACACCAGAAAATGTGCAAGGGAGGACAAGAAAAAATGTTTACAAGGCTTTGTTTCTACACACCACTCCCCACGATTTGGGAAACGGTGGCCTCTCACGGTATCGATGTTCCCAATAATTTCATATACCCTCTTCGGTTAACTTATGATTTTGAAAGTTATTTCGATAGTAGTGAGATATAAGGATGGTTGCACTGCTTCGTTGGGTGATTTATCTAAGAGGGAAGGAAACTGGGAAAATTTGGTTGCAGATCGTAGCGTAGGGAGAATATAAATTTAAAAATTGGCACACCACCTATAAGACAGTGATGTCAATAAATTAAGAGGACAGAAGGCGCCGGAGAATGGAGATGAGGTCAGGTACCACGAATACAACTTGTTCATTCTGCGGTGGAGAGAGATCCAGAGAAGGAAGAGAAAGGGAGAAGACTCAGAAGACAAGGAGTGTATTTGTCATAATATAAGAGTTAGCACGCACTAGAACCGAAAATGAGAGCGAGAAAACCATAACACTTATTCCTAACAGGAGTATAAGACATTGGAGATAAAACTCAACTATAGATCGATATATTGAAAGTTAGAGAGAGAGAGAGAGAGAGAGCATCCACACACACACTCACACACATACATGCACACAAACTCATATACATTCATCCACCAAGCATCTATCCTGTCCATCCACACTCATCTATCCATAGCAACACACCCGTCCACCTGCACTACGAACCACACACACACGCACACCCACCTGTTATACCAACACACACACACACCTCTCCATCAAACCCAGCTGACCACATCGCCACTGTCTAATCTAATATTTTGTATGTATATGCATTCTTGTAATAACTTATATTGACACTACTCCGTGTTGTACTATCATCTCTCATTTTTTGAAGAAAAAAATGTGTCATATACATATATTGCGATACTATTTTTTATGTTTAACCTTCCTTGTTGTCTAGAGAGAGAGAGAGAGAGAGAGAGAGAGATTTGTTTATGAATTAGAGAGACAGAGAGGGGTCGATTCCCTTCACCAGTCTCTACTAGTCTATTTTTCTTACATATTCCCTATATATTGGTGCATTATACCAGTCTCCATAAGTTTCCAACCGCGCGATGATTCCGGACTATGTTTCCTGCACACCGCCTGACTGATTCTAAATCGATGATACAGCGTCTCCGAATTTAGGCGGGTTCTTTATGACTGATAGACAGTGACATTCTGACTGTCACCGTTCCTAGCTTTTTTTTCAAATTTACAAATATACGCATTCTGATTGAGTAAAGTCCAGTAGATATATCGAGCCGGTGCGAGGGTCTTATGCACCCACTATTATTGTCTACCCCGACCCATCAAATGTAACTTTCCGTAGTAAAACACAGGGTTAGATAACTCGTCTGTATATATTGTTACTAAAAACAAGAGAGACAACTCTCTATTGTCTCCCCCTTGATGATGACATCAGATGACCTTGATGATGTCATAGCGGCAAAGTATAGGCTGCCGTTGTTGGCTGCCGATGATGATTATCTCTATCATTTGTATACAGGATGACCATGTTGACCATAGCTGCAAGGTCAAAGGTCAACGGCAGGGTCACGGGTGCCGCTGCTGCTGTCGAAAGAGAGAGAGAGAGGCGATCCCTTCACTAGTCTATTTTTATTATATATTCCCTATATAGTGGTTCACCATTACACCAGTCTCCACCACTCTCCACCACCCTATTTTTCTTATATATTCCCTATAAAATCAAAAATAGGTACGTAGGGAACATTTACATACTACTCCCGTTACATATGAGTGCTGCTACTTCACTCTTGACCCCGTTACATATGAGTGCTGCTACTTCACTCTTGACCCCGTTACATATGAGTGTTGCTACTTCACTCTTGACCCCGTTACATCTGAGTGCCGCTACTTCACTCTTGACCCCGTTACATATGAGTGCCGCTACTTCACTCTTGCCCCCGTTACATCTGAGTGCCGCTACTTCACTCTTGACCCCGTTACATAAGAGTGCTGCTATTTCACTCTTGACCCCGTTACATCTGAGTGCTGCTATTTCACTCTTGACCCCGTTACATAAGAGTGCTGCTACTTCACTCTTGACCCCGTTACATCTGAGTGCTGTCACTTCTCCCTTGACCTCGTTACATCTGAGTGCTGTCACTTCTCCCTTGACCTCGTTACCTCTGAAGTGCTGCCACTTCTCCCTTGACCTCGTTACCTCTGAAGTGCTGCCACTTCTCCCTTGACCTCGTTACATGTTATTATTCTTCCCCGAGGGTTGACGCTAGGCTAGATAAATGTAACTGTGTAACACATAATAACACCTGGATATAAGTATATGTTCCGACTTTTATTCCTGTCACATCGGACTCTCGTTCCACAATGGATATGGCAGGTCACACACTTGCAGTGCATTCTCGCACACAGCGAGGCCAACAGCAAGTACACTCGCACACAGCGAGGCCAATAGCAAGTACACTCGCACACAGCTAGTCCAACAGCAAGTACACTCGCACACAGCGAGTCCAACAGCAAGTACACTCGCACACAGCGAGTCCAACAGCAAGTACACTCGCACACAGCTAGTCCAACAGCAAGTACACTCGCACACAGCGAGTCCAACAGCAAGTACACTCGCACACTGCTAGTCCAACAGCAAGTACACTCGCACACAGCGAGTCCAACAGCATCAGCAAGCCAACCAGGTCTCGCCAACGTTCTCGGCACAAATGAAGGTGTTTTTAAAATTGAAACATCCCTTTCTATGTTGAATTATCTACTTTGAAGTCTATCCTTTATCTATGCTTTCTGAAAAACGGATTGCCTATTGTCCTGAACTTCAAGATTTTCGTGATGATATCTCCACGATTGTCGAGATTTATTTATGTTTGTACTCCGCGACAACCCATGACGTTGACTAGGTCTCATGGCATCATTTGAAGGTGGTCTTTCTTTAAAGATTTCTTTTCTCTTCTTGCTTGTGAAATATGCATTCTGAAGGAATCTCTTTATGATGTAATTTGAAGGATCTTCTTGAATTTGTATTTTTGAAGGTGTACTATCTGTTCCTTCTTGTACTCGCTATCTCATTCAATCCTTTGTTCTACCTTTCATACTCAACGCGAACACTGTCTCTTTTACCTGGAGCCGCTTTCTTTATTTATTTATTTGTTTTTCTTTTCTCTTCTGTTTGTTTCTGTTATTCATAAGACACATGAAGTTATTTATCGATTACTTTGTAATTTGCAATCATTCTCTCTATCCCTGTCTAGCGATCTATCTATTTTGTAGTCTCCTTCTTGTGACAGTTAACCTACTCTGGTACGTTCCCATCGAACGCACCATCATATTCTGTCTATCCCTATCTATTGATCTATCTACTTTGTGTAATAATCTTTATTTTCAAGTATCTCTTTGGATTCATCTTTGTGTTCAAGCAACACTCTGTCATCATCTTTGTGTTCTCCATTGACCGCTGCCCTCTATTTTTCAGGTAGTGAATGTTGATCTAATTGCAAGGATACAAGGAGGCGGATCTTTCTTATCATTAAACGTCAATTGAAGGAATGTGTGGTGTTGATCACCTGCCGGAGTGCCAATTTAAAGGAAATGTTTTTCTTCATCCTTATTCGTATCTTGTTGACCAATTTGTAAGAAAGCGTTTCTTTGTATAATGTTACTTTTTAAATGTCATCTTGGAGGAGTACCATCTGAAAGAAGTTCCTTTTAACGCATTTATACTCAACTCTGAATACTGAACTCTTTTATTTTTTTACTTGGAGCCATTTTTCTTTATTTATTCTTCCGTTCACTTCTAATTTCATGTTACAAATGATGCTATTGACAATATCTATCTAAAATTGCAATCCTCTTATTCTCCCTAACCTTGTCTATCGTTGATCCTTGTCTATCGTTCTTTGTCTAACAATCTATCTACATTATCGGCCGTTTCCCTACTTTGGTACGTTCCCCATCGAACGCACCGCCCTAACCTATCTATCTATCCCTATCTATCGGCCTGTTTACATTATATTCTTCTATCTCTCTCTAATCCTATCTACTTCTTACAACGGTTCGTCTCTATGATGTTGTTCACACTTCCAGTACGTCCTCTCTCTTCGATGGTCCGGCTCCCAGTGGCTAGTCTTCTCTAGTTCCCTTGCAACCGTAACTCTCTGCCACGTCATGCCCCTTTCTTTACGTCATTTTCTTTTCTGTATAAGTGTACCGTTTTTTTTATTATTTATTTACATCTTTCCTTTGATGTTGTATTTTTATTCTTCCTTCAAGATGCACTATTTTGTAAGGTATTCCGAATCACACATCCGCAACAACAATTTGTATGTATCTTCCAAAGACACAACACTCTCTGTATGGATCAGGGATAGCACCGTTTTCATATACTCAACTCAACAATGTTTCTAATTTTTACTTGGAGCCCTTTTGTTTATTTCTTTAATCTTCACTTCTCTTGTAATCCTATGACATCAATGATGCTATTTATTAAAATCCAATTAAAAATCACAGTTCCTCTCACACTCCTTAACCTATTCTACCTTAGACCTTCGTCCGTCGTCCTTTACCTAAACTTTCTAAACTACGTTGTCGGCCGTTTCCCTAATTCGGTACGTTCCCCATCGAACGCACCGGCCTAGCCTATTCTATCTATCTCTAACTATCGGCCTGCCTGCATTCCATTCTCCTATCCTCACTAGCTATATCTACTTAAATATCTAACGGTTCATCTCCCTTCTGATGTTGTTCACTCCTCCGGCATGTCTTCTCCGCTCGATGGTCCGGCTCCAAGTGACTAGTCTTCTCTAGTTCCCTTGCAACCGTAACCCCTGCCACGTCATGTCCCTTTCTTTACGTCATTTTCTCTCCTGTATAAGTAAGTGCCTAATTTGTATTTCCCTATTCTCTATCTCCTGGTGTGTACTTTCTTTCACACCATACCCCTCTATTATACATTCCTATCCGTACCTTCTCTGCTATATAAGTATGTGCTTAATTTATATTTCCCTATTCTTAATCTCTTGGTGTGTACTTTCCTTCACACCATTCCCCGCTATTATATACCCTTAGCCGTACTTCCTCTGCTATACAGGGTGTTTTTAAAGTTGCAGTGCAGTGAATTTATACTCTCTAAAGAAAAAACGTCACCAGAAATGCGGTTAACTAATGCGTCACACAAATTGTAAAATAAATGGTATTATTCAAATATACTTGACTGCTATCGGCGAGCTTATAATGGGTAATGTTGGTATTAACACAATAAAGTTGTGCCTAAAGCATATGTTGAAAATGTCCACCACGGGCCTCAAGACATGTCGTGATTCGCCTTTCCATATTTGCGAAAACCTTCAGAATAATGTCTGGTGATATTTGTTTAATCTTGTCTACTATTTCAGTCTTTAGGTCATTAATTGTCTGCGGATTATTTTCTTAAACTTTCCCCTTCAATGCCCCCCACAGATAATAATCTGGGGGTGTTAGATCTGGTGAACGAGCAGGCCAGATTCCACGTGAAATAATGTGATTTGCAAATATACTTTCTAAATAATTGAGTGTTGTTGTGGCTGTGTGTGCTGTTGCCCCATCCTGCTGAAACCAGGATTCCATAATTTCCCGTTCTGTAAGGTGTGCTATGAACGGTTCCAGAATTAAAGTACGGTAACGTTCTGCAATTATTGTTTCATTAAAAAAATATAATTCCTATTATCCGCATACGACTTATAGCGCACCACACTACGACTTTTTGATCGTAAAGCGGCACTTGATGAAATTCATGGGGGTTTTCACTGCTCCACAGCCGATTGTTCTGACTGTTCACATAACCGGATAAATGAAACCAGGCCTCATCAGTGAAAAAAGTGACGTCAAGGATGGCAGCGCCATGTTCATAAATAAAATTCTGAAACCACATGCAGTAGTTTAAACGGGATTAATAATATCTTTCTTGGAGTTGAGACACTTCAGTTAATTTGTATGGACGATAGTGTAGTTCACTTCTTAAAACCTTGTGAACAGAACTCTTAGATATTTGCACCTGTTGAGACAAGTGGTTTAAAGATGCATTTGGACTCATTGTAATTCTGTCTTGGAGTTCCATAATTTGGTCTTGTGAAATTGAAGGTCTTCCAGATCGGTGGGTGTTTCTTTAATGACTGTGCATTATTTGAAAATCTAGTTGTTCCAATTTATTTATGTAAATCACGCATCATGTACTGCTGTAGCTTGTTCCTTTTTCGGTAAAGTTAAACATATAACATCACTATTCACAAAAGGTATTCGAAATATCCACCACGTTTTAGTTGGCAAATGTTGATACGTTTTTTCATATTGTCAAAAACCTTACGCAGTATGGGCTGAGTAACATTATTAATGTTGTTGGCGATTGAAACCTGCAGCTCATCGAGTGTGTGGTGATTGTTTTCGTACACTTTTCCTTTCAGTTCACCCCAGAGATAGTAGTCCATGGGAGTAAGATCAGGAGACCGTGCAGGCCAAATTCCGCGAGAGATTATACGATTAGCAAAAATTTCATATAAAAATTCCAGTGATTTTACAGCAGTGTGAGCAGTTGCGCCATCTTGTTGAAACCAAGCTTTTTCAATTTCTGGCTCAGAAAGTTGGGTTACGAATCGCTCCAGTATGTTAATCCTGTATCTTTCTGAATTTATTGTGTCATAGAAGAAAATTGGGCCGATTATCCGCTGACGACTCATTGCACACCACACTCCTACTTTCTGATCGTGGAGAGGCACTGAGTGCAATGCATGTGGATTTTCATCACTCCAAAGACGATCATTCTGCCTATTCACGTACCCAGACAAATGGAACCATGCTTCATCTGTGAAGAAAGTGAAATCAAGGATTTCCTCACCTTCTTGGGCTAGAAAATTCTCAAACCACATACAATAATTAATTCTGGATTGGTGATCTAATTCTTTTAATTGAGGAACGACGGAAAATTTGTACGGATGTAACTTTAATTTTTTTTTCAGAACTCTATGAACAGTACTGCTTGATTTGTGTACTTGTTGAGCCAGCTTTCTTATTGATTTGCCAGGACTCATTAGAATGCTGTCCTGGATGTTGAGAGATGTTACTTCAAGAACAGATGGTCTACCAGGACGGCTAACATCATGTACACTACCGGTGTTTTGAAATTTGATTATTAAATTACTCACTGTATTTCGATGAGGCACTGGTGTATCAGGAAATCTATTCACAAATTGTTCAACAACCCCATTCGAATACTTGCCGCCGTTACGGAACACATGCTCCACTATAAATACTCTTTCTTCAATCGTTAACACCATTGTAAGCCAGATCTATCATGTAGCAGTGATGTTTAAATGAACACGTAAATGGTGCTTGAACTATTACGTCATACATAGATAAAATTTAGGTGCGTAATTATTTCAACAACAAAAAATGCACAGTCATTAAAGAGACTAAACAATACTGGGAGCCCTGTGCTTAGTCGTTGTACCATTCAAACGACTATTCTCATCTCCCATTCCTGGGTACCCCCCTAAATTTCCATTCTCCCAATATTATTTCAACTCGTTCTGTTTTGACTCTCTTATCCATACAAATTCAACTATAACGTTCATTCAACTAAGAACTCTTAACTTAATAAGTCGTAATTAACCTTTCCGTCCCTTCAATTAATAACCCTTAAATTAATAACTTTGAAATTGATAATTCTTAACTAACCATTCCGTGCATTTAATTAATAACTGTTAAATTAATAACTCTTTACTAACCATTCCGTACATTGCATTCCGCAATATCTCCTTCTCTACCTCCACTCACACCTACCCTCTTCATAACCCATTCCGGGTTTTCTTCTCCGTTCATTGCATTCCGCAATATCTCCAACCCTTCATTACCTATTTTTCTTACTTCTCCTGCTATTTCTTATATGCCTATTTTTGTACTTCCCGTTTCATCCTTCCTCCTTCTTTCGATTTTCTCCACCTTCTCTTCTTTTCTTTAACATTGTGATTAGTCATATCATATTCCCTCCACTCATCTTCTTCGTCACTCGCCCTCTTGAAGGAGGTGCAAATTGAAGCTTTGTTCATTGAAGGCGGTGGATATTTATTTGAAGGCCGTGCTATATTGCGTATTAATTTTTGGTCATTATCTTTCTTCCGTTATTATGCCGCGACAACCTCCGTTGACCTTCTTCTTGACCGTTAACTCAAGTCATTCTTCCTCAACTCCGGTGAAACCTATGATGTGACAAGACCCCTAAATAAACAAACTATATTAAAATCATCAACTCACAATATCGTCATATTTCTTCATTGGCAGCCTTTATTACTTAATTCTCTTCTGTCTGTTCAATTACAGTTATTTATATTCCAGTCTCACACTTTCATCCTACTCTATCTAAATGGAGCTAACTTAATCTAATAATAGGAAAGTACAAATATACAATTTATTTCCGGTCTGTGATCGTTACCCTATGCTATAGTCATTGAGAACGCCTTTCGTGCAAGATACTGCTGCAATAGCCAATTTTTTTAGTTGGCTGCGTGGCAGTGTGCCAAGCGTTCGGCTTCTCGTGGCAAGGCGCGGTGCCACTGAGTACGGGTTCGATCCCACTTCGGACCATATATTGTTCTTCGTTTTTTTCTATTGTTGTTTGTCTGTCAATTTTTCCGAGTGCTAACACATACTTCTTTATTCTATTATTTCCTAACTTACTCTAACCTTGATGATGCCCTATTCTATACTGGTCCGTTCCCATCGAACGTCCCAAATTACCCTTCCTAATACTAAATTCCGGCTTCTACTTGTTCCTGGTCCACTCCGGATCTGCTAATATCGTCTAGTTCCCTACCGATCATTCTACGTCTCTGGCCACCAGTGGTAATCCAATCTCAGTCGACTTCTATCTTTGTCAATGTCTCCACCGCTCCATATTAACAAATTCTCTGCTCCATATGTTTCCGTCTGCTCATCTCCGCTGCCAATCGAGAAGTCTTCTACCTTTGTGGTCCCTTCTCAACCGTCTCCTAGCCCACGTCATACCCAATTTCGTCATAGGTTCCTATTTCGTCATTTCTTCTTCAGTATACTTCTGTGCTTAACTTGTTTCTTCCCTTTCTTTCATCCTTTAGTGTGCAATTCCCTGTCAAACTATTTTCTCTGCTATACTCTTCCTTTTTCCCCACTCTCCTTTTGATTGTTGCGTTTGCTCTGGGTCTACTATTCTTCCTTCCCTGTCTTTTAATCTTGTTCTTTTCTTTGGTAAGGTTCTTATTGTTGCATCTGGTGTCGTTATTTTGTCTTTATTTGTACCTCCGTTTTTATTTGGTGTCTTCCAGCTTCCTGTGCTTTGATATGGGACCTCTATTTCCTTTTCACCACTAGTTTCGCTGATATTGGACAGTGACTCCCGGGATTCCCTCTGTTCTAATCTCTCCTCTTCTGTGGTAATTACACTTTCTTCTGCGGAAATTATACTTTCTTCTGTGGCCATAATATTTTCTTCTGTGGTAATTATATTTTCTGTCTGTACGTCGCATTTCCTATCAACTTCGCTTTCTTCTGTAGATTCTCTCATACTCCGTGTGCATTTCCTTTGTGGTCTACTTGTTTGTGCGTCTGTCTGTACGTTGCATTTCATATCAACTTCGCTTTCTTCTGTAGATTCTCTCATACTCCGTGTGCATTTCCTTTGTGGTCTACCTATCTGTGCTTCTTTCCCTTGTGCATCCTCCTGTTCTGACCCAAGGGTCTCGCCTTTTCTTATATTTCTGCCATGGGTTCTTATTTCCGACTTACCATATATGTGTTTAATCACATAATTGGTTACTCCTGTTTTCCCTATTACTATATATCCTTCTCTCCATTTAGGACTTAGTTTGGAAATAGCTGTATGATTCTTATAAAATACTCTGTCTCCCACATTATATTGAATATTCACTTTATTTTTATCCTTTTTCATGTTCTTACGTTCTGCTCTTTTTAAATTCCTCCACACCAGTCTTTGAGTTTCATGCATCTGTTGTATAATTATCTCTTAAATTCCCCCACACCAGTCTTTGAGTTTCGTTCATCTGTTGTATAATTATCTCTTAAATTCATCCACACCAGTCTTTGAGTTTCGTTCATCTGTTGTATAATTATCTCTTAAATTCATCCACACCAGTCTTTGAGTTTCGTTCATCTGTTGTATAATTATCTCTTAAATTCATCCACACCAGTCTTTGAGTTTTATGCATCTGTTGTATAATTATCTCATGAATTTCTTCTACTACGTACCTTCTTCGTGGTTGTAGTAAATTATAATCCAGCGGTAACATTGGATGCCTATGTCTCATCTTTATTTATATATTATTAATTTCGTCCTCTCCGGTTGACTGCTTCCTAGAGGTCACGGCACTATTTGTATCATGCCGTCTCTATGTCATTATATTTCAAAACTTTGTCTTCCATCATTTACTGCCATCGACGATCATTAGAAGAACAATCTACCCTTTGCTCGAGCCAGTGTATCATCATTAACATCTATAGTATTTTCTCGGCCACTGTACCAGTACATCCGTACCGTTTCTAGCGACCTTCAACGGTCTCACGTGTCCTTCAATGGACTCAGTTCCTCTTCATCATCTCAATAATGCTATGTCATCAACACAACAGCCAGTCGACATGACACAATCAACTTATCAAAAACTCATCGATTACTTGGAGCCTTTCTCTTTAATTTTCAATTCTTTACATCTTCATAACATAATGATATATTTACACTTTTATTTCCACGCCTCATTCATTCATCTGTCCCTATCCTTATCTGTTTCTTGGTGATTATCTATTTTCTTCGTCTAACTAACTATGCTTGGCCGTTACCCTAAATTGGTACGTTCCCCATCGAACGCACCGCCCTAAATTATTCATCAATTCCTAACTATCTATCGGCCTGTTACATTATGAACTTGTGTCCTCTCTACTCTATCTACTTCATATATGACCGTTATCTCCCTGATGTTGCTCAATACTCCGACAGGTCTTATCAGTCTGATGTTCTGGCTCTAAGTGGCTAGCTTCTCTAGTCACTTGCCAACCGTAACTCCCCTAACACGTCATGCCCCTTTTCTTTACGTCACTTTCTCTTCTGCATGAGAAAGTGCTCAATCTATAATTCCCTATACTCTATCTCTTGGTGTGTACCTTCCTTCACACCCTTCCCCGCGCAAGTGCTTGGTTTATATTTCCCTATTCTCCCTTCTCCGCTATTATCTACTCCTAATCTCCATTCTCCGTTATTATCTACTCCTAATCTCCATTCTCCGTTATTATCTACTCCTATTCTCCATTCTCTGCTATACCTACCGTATAAAAGAAAAAATGGGGAAAAACCTGTACCCTCATTCCTATTCACCCGTAATGCTGACAACGCATGGTTTAACCTATCCTCCCATTCATCCTCTCTGCCTCTTGTCACTTTCGAAAGTATATCGTTTAATGTCCGATGTTGTCTCTCGTTGATTGAATTACTTTGGGGGTGATATGTAGAAGTTAAAATGTGTTTTATGTTCAATTGTTTCAAGGTATCTTTAAAATTTTGGCTGGTAAACTCTCCTCCATTATCCGTAAGTATACATTGTGGACAACTATATCTAGGGATGAATTCGTTTAGTAATATGTTAATAATTGTATCCGTCGATTTATTAGGTATGGGAATGCTCTCTGGCCATCTACTATAACAGTCAGTTATATGTAGGATATATTTGTTTCCTGATATTGTGGTGGGAAATGGTCCTGTTTTGTCCATACTAATCGTTTGCATTGCAAAGTATTGTTTATCCATACTTTGCATTGGTCCCGAATTGTCTATCAAATTTCTCGTTTTACATAATCTGCACTTTCCAGTATATTGTTCGACATCTCCATATATTCCCGGCCAGTAGTATTTTATCTTAATAGCGTCTATCACTTTATCCCTACCCATGTGTCCGTTTTGATAATGATATGCCCTCAGTACCTGCATCTTGAGGTGAACTGGTATATATATTTTAGGCTGTTTGCCCTCTTTTGGATCTATATATGTTAGTACTCCATCCTTCTGATCTATATGGAAATGTTTCCATTTGCAGTTCACTCCTCTATTTAACTCATCTATGATGATCTTCAATCCTTCGTCTTTCTGTTGTTCCTCTCTGGTTATGCATATTGGGTAATCCTGATTTACCTGTTCCATGTCACTCAATGTGTGTTCATCAATGTCTGTTATCCCCCCAGGTCGTATTTGGTTCGTATTTATTATGTTAACTTGAAATGTTCTGTCATCTATATCAGTGCATGAATCTGTGTTCTCTTTCCCATTCTCTCTTATCGTTGCTAATCTGGACAACCAGTCTGCACATATATTCTTTGCCCCTTCTATATATTCAATTATTGCTCCACTATTTTGTATTGATAATGACCACATATCTATCTTCCTGTTGTTTATAGGCCCGTCTAGGATTGATTTCAGCGGCTTGTGGTCCGTCCTTATATCTACTGTATTTCCATATAAATAAAAATGTAATTTCTGTATTGCATAATGTATGGCATAGGCTTCTTTTTCAATCGTGGCCCACTTCACTTGTGTTCGACTTAATTTATGCGATAAGAAATATATTGGGTGTTCTTGAATGGTTGGCTTTTCAATGGACTTGTCGATGTCTATGTCTTCATTCACTAAACACACCCCTATGGCTGTATCTGATGCATCTGTATATAGTATCATTCTACCTTCTTTGTTTGGGTGTGCCAGCATCGGTATTCTCGTTAGCCTTTCCTTCAGCGTTTCAAACGCCTTCTGACATTGTGGCGTCCATTTGAACCTCTGAAACTTTCTAGTTAGTGTAGTTAATGGTTCATCAATTTCCGCGAATCTCTGTATAAATCTTCTGTAGTAGCCGCACATTCCCAAGAAACTTCTTACTTCTTTTACCCTCGTAGGTGGTGTCATATCTTTAATGGCTTTGATCTTTACATCATCTGGCATAATTCCCTTGTCATTTATCCTAAACCCTAAGTATTTTACTTCGTGTTTCAAAAATTGACATTTACTTATTTTCAATTTTATATTGTGTTGCCTCAATCTGTCAAACACTCGTTATAAATGTTGTAGGTGCTCATGTTTTGATCCCTTGGTGAATATAATGATATCATCTATGTAGGCCTGTGCAAATGTATCATACCCTTGTAGTACTTGGTTCATAAGTCCCATATAAGTGGCCGGCGCTCCTTTTAAACCAAAAGGCATGACATTCCAAGTGAACGTTCCCACATGTGTATTAAACGCCAGTTTATGTTTTACTGCTTCTTTTACCTCAATGGCCCAGAATCCGGCCTTACAATCCATTATACTGTACCAATTTATGCCCTGGAATAAAGCTATTATGTCGTCTACTCGAGGCATTTGATAACTGATATTTTTCGTAATCTTATTCAATGCTCTGTAATCACAGCAGAACCTTTGTGATCCGTCTTTTTTCTTTACTATTACTACAGGTGACGACCATTGGGAAGTTATTCTATAGTCCGTTCAGATTCGTTTGCCGAGATGTTATGATTTATAATTCAAAAAGTTCTTGATGATTTCACATGATTTTTGGCATACCGTGTTAAAATGTCCATGTCACGAGAACATATGTGTTACTCGATGTCTAGCTATAACGGTTTTCTTAAAGCGGCGAATTCCTTTGATCTTTGCCCATGTAACTATTATTTTGACCCTAATCAAAATGTTTTACAGTAATCTAGTGCAACGATGACCCATAGGCGTGTTCATAAAATTTTACTTGGTGGCAAGTATACAAATTTTAAATTATATATAGAACTTTTGTTCGTAGAGTCAATTTGATATAGTTCCATGCTCTTGGTGTGATTTTCCCAAATGTTGTCGCTGCCTTTCAAATACGTACATTTAGTTCCTCATCTAAGGAAAGTGTGGCTGTAATAGTGGATCCAAGATAGCTGAACTTCTGTACTGACTCAAGCAGGCTTCCATTCAAAGTAATGGTTGTTGGTTTGCTTATAACATATTTTGATTGCTTGGGTGGTCTTGAACAATAAACTGTTTAACAAATCAACTAGGAAATTTTGCAAATCAAACTATTTATCTGCAGACTTAATCAGAGTAATGATCATTCAGAATCAGACGAGTCAAATAGGTCGATTACTGCTTTCGGCTGAACAAACAACAAACCATCCTTTTTCCAATATTCCTCTTCTTGTCGTAACACATGATCCTCACATTTTACCCAGTAGTCTTTATTTATATTTGATAGAGCCTGATTTGTAAGTGTCTCAACATCGCATAATTTGAAAGTTTTATTTGTATATGCTACGTGTCCTTTAACTTTTGCCCAAACTAGTTCTATAGGATTTAAGTGCGCATGATATGGAGGTAGTCTCAAACATCTATGGCCATGTTCTTGAATTAACTTGTCTATTTTAAATATCTTTGTACGTTGTGTCTGTTTTACAAGGCTAAGCAATTCGGGTTTCAAGTAGCTGTCGTTAACTTGTATGTGTTCTTTTATGAGCCACGTTTTGATTGCATCTTTTGTACTTGATGATGTTGGGATTCTATCTTCTACGTTAACTACGTTATGGTATGAAGCATTGTCCATTATCAGACAAGAAGGTCGATCTAATATTGGAAGGATACTTTTCTCGATCCAGTCTTTAAATATGTGCCCATTCATTTCGGAGTGGTAGTCTCTATTGTCTATGGATTTTGAAATGAAAACGAGATGAGCATTCTGCAACAACCCATTATGTCTGCTACCTGCATGTGCAACTATCAAACGTTGCCCTTTACTGCTTGGTACTGATCTTTTAATACTTCCATCTGCTAACTGTCATTCCTTTTCATTTGTATGATGAGCGTTGATCCAAGTTTCATCTAAATAAACAATATCATAATCATTTTCGCGCATTTCCTTCACTTCACGTAAATACTTGCTTCTAAGAGCTACTAGATGTGGCTTCTCACAAATAATGTTTTTTCCACCAGCATACTTTCTAAAGGTGAAGCCTGCACTTCTTAATATTTTCCATAATGAAGTTTTTGATATTTCAATGTCGTTGTTAGTTTTCAGCCAAAGCTTCAACTTTCTAAGTGTCACTTCTTCGTTTATATCAAACATTCGACAGATTTCTCTTTTTACTAGGTCCTTATCAAAACTGTCTAACGTTTCTTTCCTTCCTTGCTTTCTTGCATTTGTTGGCAATAAATATCCGCTTCCTTTAACTATTCGATCAAATGAACGTTTACACAAACCTAAAATATGCATTGTTCTCTTCTCAGGGTTTGATAAAGAACAATAAAGATATCCCTTTTTACGCTCTCTGCAGAAGTATTGATAAATCTTTATAGCAATGTTATGCTCAGTAAAATATGTTGCCTTTATATTCATTCTCACATAGACTTGCAGAAGATAATATGGATAGTGCCGCCTCCTTTCTGTAAATATTGAGATTTGCCTCTGAATTATGACTCGAACTCGAGTCTACGGCCGTGATTTTGACGTCACATAATTTCCGGTTTCGGCTAAAATGTCATTTTGTGCTAAACGGGAAATTTCATATGTAACATTTCTTTATAATAATTTATAGTGGAAACATAACTATTTTAGGACGGTGCGCATTCAGCCGTGAAGGTCATGCCTATATGTTAAAGAATCAGCTGTGAGATGTAATCATCTACATAATCCCGCCGGTGTTTATAATATCGATTAACTTTTTTTTAATATAGGTTAAATAAGGCATCTTTGAAACTGGATCACATTTCTTTGATAAAAAGATATTTTTATAGCGACATTAGTATTCTAAACCTAACTTCAAAAGATCAATGCAAATGACCAATAAGTTTTTGAAAAAAATAAATTAATGTCTAGGCAAACGAATCTGAACGGACTATAGTTATTATTCCTGCCTTTAACATATCCTCTATAGCTTTCTCTACTATCTCTCTGCTTCTTAGAGGTGTTCTATATGTTCTTATCTTGGTTGGTTCTGCCCCTCCTGTGTCTATATCCATTTGTACTGTGTTCGTTCTTCCCAGTTCAAAATCTGTCAATGCAAAGATATCGTGGTTATTCAGCACCAACTCTTGCATTATTTGTTTGTTATCTTCATGAGGCTGTATTTGTTGTATTAATTCCTTCTCTCGTTCTTCTGACAATGTGATTATCTTCTCTTGTATGTCCTTGATAAGTTTATGTGTACCCGATACCTTCTCTTTCCGCAGCGTCGTTCCTTCTAGTGTGTCCGCCACCGTGTTTACATCCTTCCTTTGATGTTGTAAGTGAATCTGCGCTATAACCTTACCCTTCTTTATCTTTATTGTCCTGCCCGTTGGCGATGGTTTATTACCATCACCGGAATTATCTGATTTTCCGTCATTTTCACTATACCATCAATTATCTGTATGTTTGGATCTTCCATTATGTCCCGGTTATCTCTTGTCGTATTGAGCACTTGATCTGGTGTAACGTAGTCGTTTTTCTTCATTTTAGTTAATACTATATGTACTTTTTGAGGGTTCAACGTTATATCTTTCTCTGCCCTGTCTAAGGTTACTACTATATGTATGTCGTCCTCCATCTGTATCTCTTTATCTCCTATATGTAGTTTTTGTGTCCCATAGTTGACTATGACTTTATCTCTATTCATCCAATCTCTTTCCAATATCATAGCACGGTTCATCCCTTCTATTACCATAAATTTTTGCCTCATAGATCGTCCACCTACTCTTATCTGCAACAACGCCTTACCTATCACGTTTAAGATTTGTCCATTTACGGCTTCTAACCTACTCTGCGTTCTGTGAAGAGGAATATTCTTCCCTAGTGATCTAAATATACTCCCTTTCATCACACTGACACTTGCTCCAGTATCTATTAACGCTCTACATTTTTGTTTACCAATCTGTACAAGACATGAGCATGGGTCACTGTAGAAAACACATTTTTATTTGATGCCTGTTGTATGAAACCAATTTTTGTATGAAGCCGCTTCTTTCATCTGTAATTCATAAAGTTGACCACTTCGTAAGAAAGCCAAAGAATTCACAACACGAAACTCTTTTGTTACTTGGAGCCCTTCGTTTATTCATTCCTCTGTTTATTTATAATTTCATGGCACCACTGATATTATCTACCAAATCTAATTAAAAATTACAATCATCTCGTACTCCCTAACCTAGCCTATCTTTAAATCCTCGTCCATATTTCTTTATCTAAACCTTCTAATTACGTTATCGGCCGTTTCTCTACTTCGGTACGTTCCCCATTGAACGCACCAGCCTAACCTAACCTATCTTTCCCTAACTACCGGCCTTTTTACATTCCATTCTCCTATCCTCTCTAATTCTATCTAATTCATATAACGGTTGGTCTCCCTGATGTTGTTCACTCCTCCAGCATGTCTTCTCCCTTCGATGGTCTGGCTCCAAGTGACTAGTCTTCTCTAGTCTCCTTGCAACCGTAACCCCTGCCACGTCATGCCCCTTTCTTTACGTCATTTTCTCTTCTGTATTAGTAAGTGCTCAATCTATATTTCCCTATACTCTATCTCTTGGTGTGTACCTTCCCCGCGCAAGTGCTTAATTTATATTTCCCTATTATCTATTCCCCGCTATTATATACTCCTATCCGTACCTTCTCTGCTATATCACGAGCACCCCTGACGTTTCCCGAACTCGGACCATCTCTCCTCTTCTCCTCCCTATGATAATTTCCTCTTCTCCTCCCTATGATAATTTCCTCTTCTCCTCCCTATGATAATTTCCTCGTCTCCTCCCTATGATAATTTCCTCTTCTCCTCCCTATGATAATTTCCTCTTCTCCTCCCTATGATAATTTCCTCTTCTCCTCCCTATGATAATTTCCTCGTCTCCTCCCTATGATAATTTCCTCTTCTCCTCCCTATGATAATTTCCTCTTCTTTCTGCTGCTGTATATTTCTCTCCACTTCCTGTCGTTGAATATCTGCCTCCCCCTTCCACCATTTGATGTTCTCCTTGTGTCATCACCGACGGATATCTTCCCTGCCTCCCCCTTCCACCATTTGATGTTCTCCTTGTGTCATCACCGACGGATATCTTCCCTGCCTCCCCCTTCCACCATTTGATGTTCTCCTTGTGTCATCACCGACGGATATCTTCCCTGCCTCCCCCTTCCACCATTTGATGTTCTCCTTGTGTCATCACCGACGGATATCTTCCCTGCCTCCCCCTTCCACCATTTGATGTTCTCCTTGTGTCATCACCGACGGATATCTTCCCTGCCTCCCCCTTCCACCATTTGATGTTCTCCTTGTGTCATCACCGACGGATATCTTCCCTGCCTCCCCCTTCCACCATTTGATGTTCTCCTTGTGTCATCACCGACGGATATCTTCCCTGCCTCCCCCTTCCACCATTTGATGTTCTCCTTGTGTCATCACCGACGGATATCTTCCCTGCCTCCCCCTTCCACCATTTGATGTTCTCCTTGTGTCATCACCGACGGATATCTTCCCTGCCTCCCCTTCCACCATTTGATGTTCTCCTTGTGTCATCACCGACGGATATCTTCCCTGCCTCCCCCTTCCACCATTTGATGTTCTCCTTGTGTCATCACCGACGGATATCTTCCCTGCCTCCCCCTTCCACCATTTGATGTTCTCCTTGTGTCATCACCGACGGATATCTTCCCTGTCTACCCTGTCTATCGTTTATCAACTGACATGGTATTGCAATGTGTCCTATTGTTCCACATTTATAACATCTCCTGGTCTCCTGTATGGTATTTAATGCTTGACTATAGTGTCGTTCTCTCTCTATCCCCCTCGTCTGATTTGTGTCCGTTTGGTTATTTGGTCTGCTAGGACTATTTAACTCGAAACGTACTGGTTGGTTGTCATTAAATCTCTGAACCAAGCTCTCTTCCTCTATTGCCGCGTTTATAATTTTCGACAGTGTAGCATTCGACTTCCTGGCTAAATGTAACTTCAGTCCTCTACTTCTTAATCCTATAATGAATGATGCCACCAATATCTTGTCCACCTGTTCAGTATTAGTGCTCCGCCCAAAACCTTGATCTGCTATTGCCATTATGCGGTCTCCATAATCCTGAATAGATTCATTTCTTTGTTGTTGCACTGTCCTTAACGCTATCATTGCATGTTGTTCATCTTTATACTGTGCGTATCGTCTTGCAAGATGGGTAATGAAGTCTCGCCACGTTTCATCTCCCATTTCTTCAATCCTCCTCCGAATACAATTTGTCACCCCTCCGCTACTGGTAGCCAATGCTATGTCCTTCCATTCTGCTTGCGGTAGTTTCTTATTTCGGCACCAAAATTCAACTGCCTTTGCCCACGCATTAAAATTTTCTGCTTCACCGGAAAAAATAGGAATTCTTTTAGTTATCTCCTGAGATTGTAGATTCTCTTCCAGCCTCTCTATCGCCTTTCCTAACATCTGCATTGTTTGGCTCATGGTCTCTTCTTGGCTCAATGACTCAATCCCTCTGTTTCCTCTCCTTGCCATTTATAGCTCGTTTCAAATCACGTGCCCAACTTCAAAACGCTATTACTCTCTAACCGTTTGTTAAAAACTGTTGAAATTTTCCAAATGTTATTAGAATGCAAAAGACCCTTTAAATGTATATTTAACAAATATCTTGCAGCTGCAATTTTCTGAAAGCGGCGAATTTCTTTGATGTTTGTCAAAATTGTAAATTGTGAACCCCTAAATAATAGAAATTACCGTAGTTGCTGGTCTATGATTAATTTTCACTAGGTAAAGGCGTGGCCGTAATGGGGAAATAACTGGATAAGACAAAACACCAGGAGAATTATTGTCTGCTCAGGTCGAGGACGGACGATAATATCAAGGTATACCTGTATGTCTAATTTTCATAGTTGTGTGGTCCTGAAAAGGACCGTTTGTTGAACTAATTTAAGGTAATATAGGGGCCAACATTGTGGGGGCTATATACTTTCATTCTGAATCAGACGAGTCTAAAAGATTAATAACTGTTTGGGGTTGAACATTCCACAAACCATCATTTTTCCAATATTCCTCTTCCTGTATTAAGACGTGGTCTTCACATTTAGCCCAATAATCTTTGTCTATATTTAATAAAGCGAGATTAGCAAGAGTCTTTACATCGCATATTTTGAATGTTGTATTTTCATCTGCCACTTGTCCTTTTAATTTTGCCCATATTAGTTCTATTGGATTTAAATGAGCATGGTAAGGTGGCAGCCTCAAACTTATATGACCGTGCTCTTGGATAATCTTATCTATTTGAAAAATCTTTGTCCTTTGTTTTTGCTTTACTAGAGATAGTAATTCAAGTTTTAAGTACATGTTATTAAATTGTATGTGCCCCTTTGTGAGCCATATCTTAATAGCATCTTTTGTACTGGATGACGTCGGGACTTTATCTTCAAGTGCAACAATGTTGTGGTACGCTGCATTGTTCATTATTAGGCATAATGGTCGATCTAGTGATGGGAGAAGAGAATTTTCAATCCAATGTCTAAATATGTGACCATTCATCTCAGAGTGATAATCCCGATTGTCTATGGATTTTGAAAGAAAAATGAGCTCTGCATTCTGTATTAGTCCATGTTGTCGACTACCTGCATGAGCAATTATCAAGCGCTGTCCTTTGCTGCTAGGTATTAATCTCTTAATCTTTCCATCTGATGACTGCCATTCCCTTTGGTTAGTGTGGTGAGCATTGATCCATGTTTCATCCAAGTACACAATATCATAACCTTGCTTGCGCACCTCTTTTACTTCACGTAAGTACTTGCTTCTCATGACTACTATATGTGGCTTCTCACAGATGATGTTTCGTTCATTGGAATACTTTCTGAATGTAAAGCCTGCAGCTCTCACATTCCTCCATAATGTAGACTTTGATATTTCAATACTGTTGTTCTTTTTCAGCGATACTTTTAATTTTCTTATTGTAACAGTTTCATTCATACCCAACATTTTGCGAATTTCACTTCTAATAAGTTCACTGTCGAAATTATCCAACATTTTTGCTCTTCCTTGTGATTTTGTGTATTTTGAACATTGACGGTCACGTGCTTGAATCCAGCGATTAAATGACCGTTTAGATAAATCCAAAATGTGTATTGTCCTATTCTCAGGGTTTTCTAAAGAATGAAATAATCTTCCTCGTTTAGCCTCTTTGCAAAAATAGTCATACATTTTTATTGCGATGTTTTGTAAACTGCAGAATTTCATTTTAAGACTCATGATAAATGTTATCGTTCCACGTCTCCATCTCTGAATGAACGGAAATGGAACACACAATTTCTCGTGTTTTTTACAAGTGTCTAATTGTGTCAAAAAACCACGATGAAAGCGCGCAAACACGTCAATTTTACAGTGTATGGATTTTTACTCGCTATTTTTAACTTAAAATACTGTAAACATTAAGTTTTGACTACATCAATGGGTCGTTATAAATTTATATAAATCAAATAAGCAACAATAATAACCAAATGTTTTTTTTTTTTTTTGAAATTAATTCCCTGTTGGGTTCTAATCATTATAACTTTACATGCAAATTTTGAACAACTTATAACAAGCGGTTAAAAAGCTATCGATTTTAAAAGTTGGGCACGAGTTATGAAACAAGCTATAGATAGATTATCCTACCTATCTCAGTGATATTTACTATTATATTTACTATGTAGCCTTTAATATCGATTTGTATCCAAAATTTTCCAACTTTCTATATTTGTTATTCATATATCCCTACTTACTATACCTCTGTCTACCAATTCTACAATATCTCTTTCATTCCTTCAATACACTTACTTATTTTATGTATTTTATATTACACGTGTCCCTGATCAGAGTCCCTAGCTTAATCTACCTCCCTTCCTTTTTAACCACTCCCAGTCCTACACTATTAGGCCTCAATTGCCTTCGCTAAAAAAATTTTATCAAGGACACGTCTAATATTTACAATGATCGGCTTGTTTCCGTTCACACACAATTTTTAATATAACATCTACTTAATTAATTAACTGTAATACAATATTAATTTTCCTAACTACCCTGTGGATAAAAACATTTAATTTTTATATTCAACTTTCTTATTAATCCTTAATTAATTACCTTACAACTTAACAACTATAGTTTGTTTCAGATTGTTTGCCTCCCTAATTCCAGTAATATCTCGAAAACCGTCTGATAGAATACCATGATTTTTTGCATGCGACCTTAGATTTTCAATGACGTAACGAATTTATCATTTAAATTATCGTATGTGTTACCGTTTCCTCAAAGCGGCAACTTCCTTTGATCTCCTTCATATTTGTATTTATTTTGACACAAAAAACAGAATGTACGGTAAATGATCTTTTACACTTTTTAGAGGAAAAGGCGTAACTTTTATTTTATATAAGGGACATTATTACTTTATAATAAGAGAGTAAGTAAGTAAGTGTTCCTGTCATGCCTGAAGGTGTATAGGGGAATAAACCGCCACAATTGCACTTTTTCACAACATGCTACCCATTTGGATTGGGCTCTTTTAATTATACAACTAATATTGAATCAAATCAAAATAGGCCGAACATTCACCGAATAGAAATTATTTATTTTAAGAACACAGAATACATCGTCAACTCACTAAAAAAACAGTTCCTGAAGTGGTCCGTATCCAGAGTTTCCAACTCCAACAAAGTCACTTCAGTAAGTTCAAACAAATGAGTTTTATTCAGAATCTGCCGAATCTAATAGACGTATTACCATTTTTGGTTGAATAACCCACAGACCATCGTTTCTCCAATACTTATCTTCCTCAACCATAACATGGTCTTCACAACTAGCCCAATAATCTTTGTCTATGTTTGAAATAGCAACATTGGTAAGCTCTTTAACATCAGATAATTTGAAAGTTTTATTTTCGGATGCTACTTGCCCTTTGATCTTTGCCCAAACTAATTCAATAGGATTTAGGTGTGAGTGATATGGAGGCAGCCTCAAACATCTATGACCATGTTCTTCAATTAATTTATCTATTTGAAATATCTTTGGCCGTTGTATCTGTTTTACAAGTGAAAGTAATTCAGGCTTGAGATACATATCGTTAAATGGTATTTGTTCCCTTGTCAGCCATGTCTTTATTTCAGCTTTAGTGCTTGATGATGTTGGAACTTTATCTTCTTGTGCCACTTTGTTATGGTAAGATGCATTATCCATGATCAAACAAGATGGTCGATCTAATAAAGGCAAAAGAGTGTCTTTAATCCAATCTCTGAACATATGACTGTTCATCTCTGAATGATAATCCTGGTTATCAGTTGACTTTGCAATAAAAACAAGTTCAGCATTCTCCACCAGGCCATTATTTTTGCTCCCAGCATGTGCCACTATAAGGCGCTTTCCTTTGCTGCTAGGTACATACCTTTAATAGTCCCATCTAATGACTGCCATTCTTTTTCATTTGTGTGGTGGGCATTAATCCATGTTTCGTCCAAGTACACAATGTCATAATCTTCATTACGCATTTGTCTAACTTCACGTAAATATTTGCTTCTTGCAGCTACTAAATGAGGTTTCTCGCAAATGATGTTTCTTCCACAAGAATATTTTCTAAAAGTGAAGCCTAAACTCCGCACACTTCTCCATAGTGTAGTTTTTGATACATCAATACTGGTGTTCTTTTTAAGCCAAATCTTACGTTTCCTTATGGTAACTTCTTCCCCTAAGTCGAACATTTTACAAATCTCTCTGCGGACAAGTTCTCTGTCAAAACTGTCTAACAAATGTTTTCTTCCTCGACTTCTTTCTTTCCTTGAACATTCACATTGAACATTTTTCACTGATCTATGAAACGACCGTTTACTTAAACCTAACACGTGCATCGTTCTCTTTTCAGGATTTGATATGCTGTGATATAGACTCCCTCGTTTTGCCTCTCGACAAAAATATAAATATAATTTCTTTGTAATATTTTGTTCAGTAACAAATTTCAACTTTAAACTCATTGTTAAGGGCACAACTCACAAAACACGCCTATGTAAATAATTTGATTTTGTATTTTTGGTGACGTTATACTAATGACGTGATACAAAAAGTTGACAATTTTAATCCAGTAAGTGCAAAACCAGAATTGCGCACCGAATATAAGAGAAATTTGCTACACATATGTGCAAATATTGACAAAAATCTGACATTTGCAATTCAATAGTGTAAACCGGTGCCTTTACCCACCAACATATAAAGGAAATTCCCAAATGAAGATGTTTAAATCATTCTTGAAGTGATATGGAAGGGGTAAATACTCTTAAATTTTGATTCAAATGTGCCCAAGTTTAATCATACTTTTATCCTCCTGGTAAGCAAGCGCACAAGAAAAACCAGCAGTTTGTTTGCAATGAATTTATTTTTTCTATTACGTTATGAGATTCAATAGGTTACATGCAAAATATCAGCACTGTAGCACAAATGGTTGCTGAGCTGTGGTTTTTTGAAGTGAGGCAAAAAATCTGAAGCGAACTATAAAATGTTCAACACAACTTATTGAAATTTACTCCTGGAATTCTTACTTTAATTTTCACTTTTCTCACACTGTTTTTACATGTCCTATTCGTCTCACTTTAAGGTTGTTCTGTTGGTTTTCGCCGACCGGCTTGTCCCTGTTGAGTCTAGTGTTGCCTGGTTTCTTGACGACAGGTCTGTACCCTCAATCTCCGAGCTGCTCTCAGGTTCACGACGTCTCGCAGGAATCAGGATGGCTCTCAGGAATCAGGATGGCTCTCAGGAATCAGGATGGCCCACAGGAATCAGGATGGCTCTCAGGAATCAGGATGGCTCTCAGGAATCAGAATGGCTCTCAGGAATCAGGATGGCTCTCATGTATCAGGACGTCTCTTAGGAATCAGGATGGCCCACAGGAATCAGGATGGCTCTCAGGAATCAGGACGTCTCTCAGGAATCAGGATGGCTCTCATGTATCAGGACGTCTCTCAGGAATCAGGATGGCTCTCATGTATCAGGACGTCTCTTAGGAATCAGGATGGCTCTCAGGAATCAGTACGTCTCTCAAGAATCAATTTAGACGTCCCTCGTGACTTCATTTTTTTAGAACGGTTTTCGTGACTTCATTTTAGAATTGACTTCATATTAGAACGGCTTTCTTGACTTCATTTTAGGACGGCTTTCGTGACTTCATTTTTAAAACGGCTTTCTTGACTTCACTTTAGGACGTACTTCGCGTTTTGAATCAACCCAAGTTCTAACGGTCACGGCACCAATTTGTATGAATGTGTGCATCTGAAAGTATTTCCTTTTAACACATTCATACTCAGAACTCTTATTTTTTTTTTTACTTGGAGCCATTTTTTCTTTATTTATTCTTCCGTTCACTTCTAATTTCATGGTACAAATGATGCTATTGACAATATCTATCTAAAATTGCAATCCTCTTATTCTCCCTAACCTTGTCTATCGTTGATCCTTGTCTATCGTTCTTTGTCTAAACATCTATCTACATTATCGGCCGTTTCCCTACTTTGGTACGTTCCCCATCGAACGCACCGCCCTAACCTATCTATCTATCCCTATCTATCGGCCTGTTTACATTATATTATTCTATCTCTCTCTAATCCTATCTACTTCTTACAACGGTTCGTCTCTATGTTGTTGTTCACACTTCCAGTACGTCCTCTCTCTTCGACGGTCCGGCTCCAAGTGACTAGTCTTCTCTAGTTCCCTTGCAACCGTAACTCTCTGCCACGTCATGCCCCTTTCTTTACGTCATTTTCTTTTCTGTATAATTATGTGCTTAATTTGTATTTCCCTATTCTTAATCCAATCCCTTGGTGTGTACTTTCCTTCACACCATTCCCCGCTATTATATACTCTTAGCCGTACTTCCTCTGCTATACAATTACTTTGCAATAATAACCTCACTTAGGACTTCACTGAAAGAGGGTTGTGTTTCATTGTTATATTTATTGACACTGTTATCACATAACAATCCATTATTTATTATTTGTTTGTTTGTTTGTTGGTGAGACTGATGGAGAATGTCCGTAGTGAACCATTCACATTGAAAACCATCGACGTTTGAAACCGTTCTCCATCTGAACCAGAAATGTCTCCTCAATAATTTGCATATGCACTTCATCAAAATATGTACTTCGCGCTGTTCTGATATGCCCTATCCATCACCGTCTCCCTCCAGATTAATGGTCCGAGATCAAACTGTTCTCTCTCACCGTTAGAAACAACGTCGTTGTATGACACATACGTAAATCTCTCAATTTCCCATCTGTCCGCACGTCTTCAAATCCTTTACTATTTCTAACTCGTAGATTCCATTATATCATTAGCTGGAAGCTTCAGCTAACAGTTACAGTCCCTCTATAGGACAACATTCTGCATTCCTCATCCAATGTAACCGAACAATAATAAGTTCACAATGCAAACTCTTCTTTTTATACTTGGAGCCTTAGTTTATTTCTTTATTTCTTTACATCTGCAATTCATTACAATTTCCATACATCATAACCTACTGTCACTTCCATTTTCATGTAGCATTCATTCTCCTAACCCTATCACTATCTATTTCTTGATGATATCTCTACTATTACACCTATCTCAAATCTACTTGGCCGTTTTCCCTAATTTTGGTCTGTTCCCATCGAACGTCCCACCCTAATCTATCTATCTATACCTATCCTATCTATTGGCCTCTTACATTGTGAACTCGTGTCTTCTCTAATTCTCCTATCTCTACTAATCGACCGTTATCGCTCTGGTGGTTTCTCCGTACTCCGATAGGTCTTGTCGTTCTGATGTTCTGACTCCAAGTGACTAGACACTCTAGTCACTTGCCAACCGTAACTCTGCTAACGCGTCATCCCCTTTTCTTTACGTCACTTTCTCTTCTGCATAAGAAAGTGCTCAATCTATAATTCCCCATACTCCATCTCTTGGTGTGTACCTTCCTTCACACCCTTCCCGTGCAAGTGCTTGGTTTATAATTCCCTACTCTCCTTTCTCCCTATTACTTATTCCTAATCTCTATTCCCTGTCTGTTTCTACTCCCTTTCTACCTTCTCTGCTACACAATACGCCCTCCCTGTGCTTAGTCGTTGTACCATTCCAAACGACTACTCTTATATCCCTTGTCGGTTATATCCCTAAATTACCTCATCTCAATAGTATTACACTCATTATGTTTTGTCTCTGTTATCATTAATACTGGTATACATCAATTAATACTATCATTCAACTATAACAACTCTTAACTTAATGAAAACTACTTAACTCTTTCATCTGTTCATTTAACTGTTAACCTTGAAATCAATAATTTTGAATTTACAAGAATTTAATTTCTTATAATAATACTTAACTATATTCCTTCCACCCTTTCCACTCTGTATCTAACTCTCTTTCAATATATTTCCACATATCTTCAACTTTCCACTACTCCTCTAGGTTTTCTCCCTCGTTCATTGCATATTGCTCTATCTTCAACTCTCCACTTATTGCATTCCGCAATATCCTCCACTCCTCCTCTCATTGTATTCCACAATATCTTCTACTCCTCCTCTTATTGCAATCCGCAATATCTCTACTCTTAACTCATTGCATTCCGCAATATCTATACTCCTTGACTTATTGCCTTCCGCAATATCTCTACTCTTCCTCTCATTGCATTCCGCAATATGTCTACTCTTCAGATATTGCCTTCCGCAATATCTCTACTCTTCCTCTCATTGCATTCCGCAATATGTCTACTCTTCACTTATTGCCTTCCGCAATATCTCTACTCTTCCTCTCATTGCATTCCGCAATATGTCTACTCTTCACTTATTGCCTTCCGCAATATCTCTACTCTTCCTCTCATTGCATTCCGCAATATGTCTACTCTTCACTTATTGCCTTCCGCAATATCTCTACTCTTCCTCTCATTGCATTCCGCAATATGTCTACTCTTCACTTATTGCCTTCCGCAATATCTCTACTCTTCCTTTCATTGCATTCCGCAATATGTCTACTCTTCACTTATTGCCTTCCGCAATATCTCTACTCTTCCTCTCATTGCATTCCGCAATATGTCTACTCTTCACTTATTGCCTTCCGCAATATCTCTACTCTTCCTCTCATTGCATTCCGCAATATGTCTACTCTTCACTTATTGCCTTCCGCAATATCTCTACTCTCCCTCTCATTGCATTCCGCAATATGTCTACTCTTCACTTATTGCCTTCCGCAATATCTCTACTCTTCACTTATTGCCTTCCGCAATATCTCTACTCCTTTACTTATTGCATTCCGCAATATCTATACTCTTAACTTATTGCATTCCGCAATATCTATACTCCTTCGCTTATTGCATTCCGCAATATCTCTACTCTTAACTTATTGCATTCCGCAATATCTCTACTCTTCACTTATTGCATTCCCTACTTCTTCTGCTTATTTATTATATATACCTATTATTTTAACTATTTATTATTATTATTATTTTTTTTTTTTCATACTTCCGTTTCATCTTTCCTTCGACTTTCTGTTTACTCCACCTTCTCTTCTTTACTTGAACATGATGATTCTTCAATTCGTATTCTCTCCACTCATCGTCTTCGTCACTCGCTCTCTCCTTTTTCTTTTTGATTGTTGCGGTTGTTCTGTAACTACTATTCTTCTTTCCTTGTCTTTTAATCTTATACTTTTGTTTGGTAATGGTCTTTTAATCTTATACTTTTGTTTGGTAATGTTCTTGTTGTTGTATCTGATGACGTTCTTGTTTTTCTATTTATATCTCGTTTTTGTATTTGTATCCGACAGCTTCTTGTGTTTCGATACGGGGGCTCTATTTCCCTCTCACTACCAGATTCGCTGATATTGGAAAGTAACTTCTGTGATGCCCCTTCTCCCAATCTCTCTTCTTCTGTAGTCATTGTACTTTCTTCCGCTGAAATTATATTTTCATCTGTGGCCATTCTATTTTCTTCCGTGGTAATCATAATTTCTGTCTGTGTATCATCATTAACATCATGTTTCCTATCTTCTTCGCTTTCAGATGTATATGCCCTCATACTCCGTGTGTATTTCCTTCGGGTTCTGTCTGTTTGTACTTCTGTCTGTATGTTACCTTTCCTATCATCTTCGCTTTCTTCTGTAGAATCTCTCATACTCCGTGTGCATTTCCTTCGCGGTCTGTCTGTCTGCATCTCTGCCTGTTCCGACCAAAGGGTGTCGTCTTTTCGTATATTTCTTACATGTGTTCTTATTTCTGCCTTACCATATATGTGTTTAATTACATAATTGGATATTCCTGTTTTCTTCAAGACTAAGTATCCTTCCCTCCATTTAGGACTTAGTTTGGAAATGGCCGTATGATTCTTATAAAACACTCTATCCCCCACGTTATACTGAATATTTACTTTATTTTATTTTTTTTTCATGTTTCGCTGTTCTGCTCTTTTTAAATTCTTCCACACCAATCTCTGAGTTTCATGCATCTGTTGTAAGATTATTTCATGAATTTCCTCTCCTAGGTATCTTCTTCTTGGTTGTAGTAAATTATCTAATGGCAGCACTGGATGTCTACCATATAATAGAAAAAATGGGGAAAAACCTGTACTTTCGTTCTTATTCATCCGTAATGCTGATAACGTTTGGTTTAACCTATCCTCCCATTCATCCTCTCTGCCTCTTGTCATTTTTGACAGTATATCGTTTAATGTTCGGTGTTGTCTCTCATTGATTGCATTACTTTGGGGATGATATGTAGAAGTCAAAATGTGTTTTATGTTCAATTGTTTCAAGGTATCTTTAAAATTTAGGCTGGTGAACTCCCCTCCATTATCAGTGAGTATACATTCTGGACAACTAAATCTGGGAATAAATTCGTTTAGCAATATCTTAACAATGGTGTCTGTCGATTTATCTGGTATGGGAAAACTTTCTGGCCATCTACTATAACAATCAGTTATATGTAAGATATATTTGTTTCCTGCTATTTGTTTGGGAATGGTCCTGTTATGTCCATGCTAATCTTTTGCATTGCAAAGTACTGTTTATCCATGCTTTGCATCGGTCCCGAACTTTCTATCAAATTTCTCGTTTTACATAATCTGCTCTTTCTAGTGTATTGATCGACATCTCTATATATTCCTGGCCAGTAGTATTTTATTTTAATAGCGTCTATTACTTTATCTCTACCCATGTGTCCGTTTTGATCATGATATGCTTTCAGTACCTGTGTCTTGAGGTGGACTGGTATGTATATTTTGGGTTGTTTCCCCTCCCTTGGATCTATATATGTTAGTACTCCATCCATCTGATCTATATGGAATTGTTTCCATTTACAGTTCATTCCTCTATGTAACTCATCTATGATGATTTTCAATCTTCCTCTTTCTGTTGTTCCTCCTGGTTATGCATATCGGATAATCCTGAGTTACCTGTTCCATACCACTCAATGTGTGTTCATCTATGTCTGTTATTCCCCGGGTCGTCTTCGGTTCGTATTTATTATGTTCACCTGAAACGTTCTGTCATCTATTTCAGTGCATGAATCTGTGTCCTCCTTCTCGGTCTCTCTTGTCGTTGGTAATCGGGACAACCAGTCTGCACATATATTCTTTGCGCCTTCTATATATTCAATTACTGCTCCAGTATTCTGTATTGATAATGACCACATATCTATCTTCCTGTTGTTGATAGGACCGTCAAGGATGGATTTAGCGGCTTGTGGTCCGTTCTTATCACTATTGTATTTCCATATAAATAAAAATGCAATTTCTGTATTGCATAATGTATAGCATAAGCTTCTTTTCAATCGTGGCCCACTTCACTTGTGTTCGACTTAATTTATGCGATAGGAAATAATTGGGTGTTCCTGAATGGTTGGTTTTTCAATGGATTTGTTGATGTCTATGTTTCATTCACTAAACACGCCCCTATGGCTGTATCTGATGCATCTGTATATAGTATCATTCTACCTTCTTTGTTTGGGTGTGCCAGCATCGGTATCTTCGTAAGCCCTTCTTTCAGCATCTCAAACGCCTTTTGACATAGTGGTGTCCATTTAAACCTCTGAAACTTTCTAGTTAGTGTAGTTAATGGTTCCGCAATTTCCGCGAATCTCTGTATAAATCTTCTGTAGTAACCACACATTCCCAAAAAACTTCTTATTTCTTTTACCCTCGTAGGTGGTGTCATTATTGAAATGATGTCTTTAAAAATGCAATGATGCCTTGTTAGTGCAAAGAAGCCTTTTTTTTTCTTATTATGTGCTCCTTCTCCATCACTAGTTTCATCGTATTGTAACGAGGCACACTGACTTCTTTCACAATCATCGTTCATCAATCAACATCGAATTTCGTAATGAAGCCTTTAAAAACAACATCCATCATTCATTAACGCCAACGCTTCTTTATATAATTCTTGGAGCCTTTTATTTACTTCTCTTCATGTCTTCTATATCATACTACTGCTAATGACAATCTCTCTATGTTCTCCATGATATTACTTTCTTTCCATTCGCCTTACCCTATCGCTAATCTCTGTCGTTAATCTAACATCTTCTAAACTAGCTACATTCGGCCGTTTCCCTAATTTGGTACGTTCCCCATCGAACGCACCACCCTAACCTATTCTATCTATAGCTAACTATCGGCCTATTTCATTGTAGTTTCTTGTCTTCCCTAACCTATCTACTCTGTATGACTGTCCCTTTCCCTGATGTTGACCACTTCTCTTCTCACGTCCTCTCAGTACGATGTTCCGGCTCCAAGTGACTAGTCTCTTCTAGTCACCTCACTACCGTAACCCCCTGCCACGTCATGCCCCTTACTTTACGTCATTTTCTCTTCTGTACAAGTAAGTGCTCAATCTATATTTCCCTATACTCTATCTCACGGTGTGTACTTTCTTTCACACCCTTCCTCGCGCAAGTGCTTAATCTATATTTCCCTATTCTCCATTCCCCTCTATTATATACTCCTATCCGTACCTTCTCTGCTATACAATACGCCCTCCCTGTGCTTAGTCGTTGTCCTATTCTAAACGACTAACTAATCTCCCATTGTAGGGTGTCTCCCTAAATTACCATTTTCCCAATAATATTTCATTCATTCTATTTTGACTCTTATCAATAATACTCTCGTATAATTCAATAATAAACTATCATTCAACCAAGAACTCTTAACATAATGGATTCTAATTAACCTTTCCATTCCTTAAATTAATAATTTTCAATCTTTAAATTAATAACATTATATTGATAACTCTCAACTAACTAACTATTCCGCAATATATCCAACTCTCCGTTCATTGCATTCAACATCTTCAACTCTTCATTGCCCATTCCGGGTTTTCTTCTCCGCTCATTGCATTCCGCAATATCTCTAGCTCTTCACTACCCATTCCGGGTTTTCTTCTCCGTTCCTTGCATTCCGCCATGTTTTCTACTCTTTACTACCCATTCCGGGTTTTTCTTCTCTGCTCATTGTATTCCGCAATGTTTTCTACTCTTTACTACCCATTCCGGGTTTGTTTTTTTTTTCTTCTCTGCTCATTGCATTCCGCAATGTTTTCTACTCTTCTCTACCCATTCCGGGTTTTTCTTCTCCGTTCATTGCATTCCGCAATGTTTTCTACTCTTCTCTACCCATTCCGGGTTTTTCTTCTCCGTTCATTGCATTCTGCAATGTTTTCTACTCTACTCTTCACTACCCATTCCGGGTTTCTTCTCCGCTCATTGCATTCCGCAATATCTCTAACTTTTCACCGCCCATTCCGAGTTTTTTTTTTTTTTTTTTCTTCTCCGTTCATTGCATTCTGCAATGTTTTCTACTCTACTCTTCACTACCCATTCCGGGTTTTCTTCTCCGCTCATTGCATTCCGCAATATCTCTAACTTTTCACCGCCCATTCCGGGTTTCTTCTCCGTTCATTGCATTCTGCAATTTTTCTACTCTTCATACCCATTCCGGGTTTTTCTTCTCCGTTCATTGCATTCCGCAATGTTTTCTACTCTTTACTACCCATTCCGGGTTTTTCTTCTCTGCTCATTGTATTCCGCAATGTTTTCTACTCTTTACTACCCATTCCGGGTTTGTTTTTTTTTCTTCTCTGCTCATTGCATTCCGCAATGTTTTCTACTCTTCTCTACCCATTCCGGGTTTTCTTCTCGTTCATTGCATTCCGCAATGTTTTCTACTCTTCTCTACCCATTCCGGGTTTTTTTCTTCTCCGTTCATGCATTCAACATCTTCAACTCTTCATTGCCCATTCCGGGTTTTCTTCTCCGCTCATTGCATTCCGCAATATCTCTAGCTCTTCACTACCCATTCCGGGTTTTCTTCTCCGTTCCTTGCATTCCGCCATGTTTTCTACTCTTTACTACCCATTCCGGGTTTTTCTTCTCTGCTCATTGTATTCCGCAATGTTTTCTACTCTTTACTACCCATTCCGGTTTTTTTTTTTTTTCTTCTCTGCTCATTGCATCCGCAATGTTTTCTACTCTTCTCTACCCATCCGGGTTTTTCTTCTCCGTTCATTGCATTCCGCAATGTTTTCTACTCTTCACTACCCATTTCGGGTTTTTCTTCTCCGTTCATTGCATTCCGCAATGTTTTCTACTCTTCACTACCCATTCCGGGTTTTTCTTCTCCGTTCATTGCATTCCGCAATGTTTTCTACTCTTCACTACCCATTCCGGGTTTTTTTTTTTCTTCTCCGTTCATTGCATTCTGCAATGTTTTCTACTCTTCACTACCCATTTCGGGTTTTTCTTCTCCGTTCATTGCATTCCGCAATGTTTTCTACTCTTCACTACCATTCCGGGTTTTCTTCTCCGTTCATTGCATTCTGCAATGTTTTCTACTCTGCTCTCACTACCCATTCCGGGTTTTCTTCTCCGTTCATTGCATTCTGCAATGTTTTCTACTCTACTCTTCACTACCCATTCCGGGTTTTCTTCTCCGCTCATTGCATTCCGCAATATCTCTAACTTTTCACCGCCCATTCCGAGTTTTTTTTTTTTTCTTCTCTGCTCATTGCATTCCGCAATGTTTTCTACTCTTCTCTACCCATTCCGGGTTTTTCTTCTCCGTTCATTGCATTCTGCAATGTTTTCTACTCTACTCTTCACTACCCATTCCGAGTTTTTTTTTTTTTTTTTCTTCTCCGTTCATTGCATTCTGCAATGTTTTCTACTCTACTCTTCACTACCATTCCGGGTTTTCTTCTCCGCTCATTGCATTCCGCAATATCTCTAACTTTCACGCCCATTCCGGGTTTTCTTCTCCTTTCATTGCATTCCGCAATGTTCTCTACTCTTCTCTATCCATTTTTCTTACTTATCCTACTATTTAATTCTAAACCTATTTTTGTACTTCCGTTTTTATCCTTCCTTCATCTTTCGGTTTACTCCACTTTCTCTTCTTTTCTCATCATTGTGATTTAATGTATCACATTCTCTCCATTCCTCTTCTTCGTTCCTCTCTCTTCCTTTTCCCCACTCTCTTTTTGATTGTTGTGATTGCTCTGTAACTACTATTCTTCCTTCTCTATCTTTTAATCTTGTACTTTTCTTTGGTAATGTTCTTGTTGTTGTATCTGATGTTGCTGTTGTCTCTTTACTTGTATCACGTTTTTGCTCTAGTATCTTCCAGCTTCTTGTGTTTTGATATGGGGCCTCTATTTCCCTCTCATCACTAGTTTCACTTATATTGGACATTGACTTCCTGGATTCCCTTTTTCCTAATCTCTCCTCTTCGTGTTGATTATACTTTCCTCCGCGGAAATTATACTCTCGTCTGTGGCCGTCATATTTTCTTTTGTGGTAATTATAATTTCTGTCTGTACGTCGTGTTTCTTATCAACTTCACTTTCCTCTGTAGATTCTCTCATACACCTTGTGCATTTCCTTCGTGGTCTGTCCGTTTGTGCTTCTGACTGTTCTGACCAGAGGTCTCGTCTTTCCTTATATTTCTCACATGGGTTCTTATTTCCGACTTACCATATATGTGTTTAATCACATAATGGATACTCCTGTTTTCTTTAATACTATATATCCTTCTCTCCATTTAGGGCTTAGTTTGGGAAATGGCCGTATGATTCTTATAAAACACTCTGTCCCCACGTTATATGAATATTCACTTTATTTTCATCCTTTTTCATGTTGCGATGTTCTGCTCTTTTAAATTCCTCCATACCAGTCTTTGAGATTCATGCATGTGTTGTATAATTATTTCATGAATTTCTTCTCCTAGGTATCTTCTTCGTGGTTGTAGTAAATTATCCAATGGTAACATTGGTTGCCTACCGTATAAAAGAAAAAATGGGGAAAAACCTGTCCCCTCGTTCCTATTCACCCTTAATGCTGATAACGCTGGTTTAACTTATCCTCCCATTCATCCTCTCTTCCTCTCGTCACTTTTGATAGTATATCGTTTAATGTCCGATGTTGTCTCTCGTTGATTGCATTACTTTGGGGGTGATATGTAGAAGTTAGAATGTGTTTTATGTTCAATTGTGTCAAAGTATCCTTAAAATTTTGGCTGGTAAACTCCCTCCATTATCCGTAAGTATACATTCTGGAAACTAAATCTAGGAATGAATTCGTTTAGTAATATTTTAATAATTGTGTCTGTCGATTATTCGGTATGGGAAAGCTTTCTGGCCATCTACTATAACAGTCGGTTATATGTAGGATATATTTGTTTCCTGATATTGTGGTGGGAAATGGTCCTGTTATGTCCATGCTATCTTTTGCATTGCAAAGTACTGTTTATCCATACTTTGCATTGGTCCCGATTTTTCTATCAAATTCTAGTTTTTACATAATCTGCACTTTCCAGTATATTGTTCGACATCTCTATATATTCCTGGCCAGTAGTATTTTATTTTAATAGCGTCTATCACTTTATCCCTACCCATGTGTCGTTTTGATCATGATATGCCTTCAGTACCTGCGTCTTGAGGTGAACTGGTATATATATTTTGGGCTGTTTCCCTCTCTTGGATCTATATAAGTTAGTACTCCATCCATCTGATCTGTATGGAGATGTTTCCATTTACAGTTCATTCCTCTATTTAACTCATCTATGATGATTTTCAATCTTCCGTCTTTCTGTTGTTCCTCCCTGGTAATGCATATTGGATAATCCTGAGTTACCTGTTCCATACCACTCAATGTGTGTTCATCTATGTCTGTTATTCCCCCCCCGGGTCGTCTTCGGTTCGTATTATTATGTTCACCTGAAACGTTCTGTCATCTATTATGAAGTGCATGAATCTGTGTCCTCCTTCTCGGTCTCCTTGTCGTTGGTAATCGAGACAACCAGTCTGCACATATATTCTTTGCGCCTTCTATATATTCAATTACTGCTCCAGTATTCTGTATTGATAATGACCACATATCTATCTTCCTGTTGTTGATAGGCCCGTCAAGGATGGATTTTAGCGGCTTGTGGTCCGTCCTTATCACTATTGTATTTCCATATAAATAAAAATGCAATTTCTGTATTGCATAATGTATGGCATAAGCTTCTTTTTCAATCGTGGCCCACTTCACTTGTGTTCGACTTAATTTATGCGATAGGAAATATATTGGGTGTTCCTGAATGGTTGGTTTTTCAATGGATTTGTTGATGTCTATGTCTTCATTCACTAAACATGCCCCTATGGCTGTATCTGATGCATCTGTATATAGTATCATTCTACCTTCTTTGTTTGGGTGTGCCAGCATCGGTATTCTCGTTAGCCCTTCCTTTAGCGTTTCAAACGCCTTCTGACATTGTGGTGTCCATTTGAACCTCTGAAACTTTCTAGTTAATGTGGTTAATGGTTCAGCAATTTCCGCGAATCTCTGTATAAATCTTCTGTAGTAACCGCACATTCCCAAGAAACTTCTTACTTCTTTTACCCTCGTAGGTGGTGTCATATCTTTAATGGCTTTGATCTTTTCATCATCCGGCATAATTCCCTTGTCATTTATCCTAAACCCTAAGTATTTTACTTCGTGTTTCAAAAATTGACATTTACTTATTTTCAATCTTATATTGTGTTGCCTCAATCTGTCAAACACTCGTTCTAAATGTTGTAGGTGCTCATGTTTCGATCCCTTGGTGAATATAATGATATCATCTATGTAGGCCTGTGCAAATGTATCCAACCCTTGTAGTACTTGGTTCATAAGTCCCATATAAGTGGCTGGCGCTCCTTTTAAACCAAAAGGCATGACATTCCACGTAAATGTTCCCACATGTGTATTGAACGCAAGTTTATGTTTTACTGATTCCTTTACTTCAATGGCCCAGAAACCGGCTTTACAATCCATTATACTGTACCAATTTATTCCCTGGAATAAAGCTATTATGTCGTCTACTCGAGGCATTTGATAACTAATATTTTTCGTAATTTTATTCAATGCCCTGTAATCACAGCAGAACCTTTGTGATCCATCTTTTTCTTTACTATTACTACCGGTGACGACCAATGGGAAGTTATTCTAGTTATTATTCCTGCCTTTAACATATCCTCTATGGCTTTCTCTACTATCTCTCTGCTTCTTAGAGGTGTTCTATATGTTCTTATCTTGGTTGGTTCTGCCCCTCCTGTGTCTATATCCATTTGTACTGTGTTCGTTCTTCCTAGTTCAAAATCTGTCAATGCAAAGATATCGTGGTTATTCAGCACCAACTCCTGTATTATTTGTTTGTTATCTTCATGAGGTTGTATTTGTTGTATTAATTCCTTCTCTCGTTCTTCTGACAATGAGATTCTCTTTTCTTGTATGTCTTTGTTAAGTTTACGCGTACCCAATACCTTCTCTTTCCGCAGCATCGTTCCATCTCGTGTGTCCGCCACCGTGTTTACATCCTTCCTTTGATGTTGTAAGTGAATCTGCGCTATGACCTTGCCCTTCTTTATCTTTATTGTCCTGCCTGATTGATTTATTACCATCACAGGGATTATCTGATTGTCCGTTATTTCTACTATACCATCAATTATCTGTATGTTTGGATCTTCCATTATGTCCCGGCTGGCTCTTGTCGTATTGATCACTTGACCTGGTATAATATAGTCGTTTTTCTTCATTTTAGTTAATACTATATGTACTTTTTGAGGGTTCAACGTTATATCTTTCTCTGCCCTGGCTAAGGTTACTATATGTATGTCGTCCTCCATCTGTATCTCTTTATCTCCTATATGCAGTTTGTGTGTCCCATAGTCGACTATGACTTTATTTCTACGCATCCAATCTCTTCCCAATATCATAGCACGGTTCATCCCTTCTATTATCATAAATGTTTGTTTCATGGTACGCCCACCTACTCTTATCTGCAACACCGCCCTACCTATCACGTTTAAGGTTTGTCCATTTATGGCTTCTAGCCTACTCTGCGTTCTGTGAAGAGGGACATTCTTCCCTAGTGATCTAAATATACTCCATTTCATCACACTAATACTTGCTCCGGTATCTATTAACGCTCTACATTTTTGTTTGCCAATCTGTACAAGACATGAGCATGGGTCACTCCACACTTTCATCCTCTTCGTATCTGGCATTCTTCTGGTGCTCACGGTCGCCTTTCCCCTTGAGCACCCCTGACGTTTCCCGGACTCGGACCATCTCTCCTCTTCTCTTCCCTATGATAATTTCCTCTTCTTTCTGTTGCTGTATATTTCTCTCCACTTCCTATTGTTGAATATCTGCCTCCCTCTTCCGCCTTTTGATGTTCTCTTCGTGTCGTCACCGACGGATATCTTCTCTGTCTTCCCTGTCCATCGATTATCGACTGACACTGTATTGCAATGTGTCCTATTCTTCCACATTTGTAACATCTCCTGGTTTCCTGTATGGTATTCAATGGTTGACTATAGTGTCGTTCTCTCTCTATCCCCTCGTCAGATTTGTGTCCCTTTGGCTTTGGTTATTTGGTCTGCTAGGACTATTTAACCCGAAACGTGCTGGTTGGTTGTCATCAAATCTCTGTACTAGGCTCTCTTCTTCTATTGCTGCGTTTATAATTTTCGACAGGTTAGCATTCGACTTCCTGGCTAAATGTAACTTCAGTCCTCTACTTCTTAATCCTGTAATGAATGATGCCACCAATATCTTGTCAACTTGTTCAGTAGTAGTGTTCCGCCCAAAACCTTGATCTGCTATTGTCATTATGCGGTCTCCATAATCCTGAATAGATTCATTTCTCTGCTGTTGCACTGTCCTTAATGCTATAATTGCATGTTGTTCATCTTTATACTGTGCGTATCGCCTTGCAAGATGGGAAATAAAGTCTTGCCACGTTTCATCTCCCATTTCTTCAATCCTTCTCCTAATACAATTTGTCACCCCTCCGCTACTGGTAGCCAATGCTATGTCCTTCCATTCTGCTTGCGGTAGTTTCTTATTTCGGCACCAAAATTCAACTGCCTTTGCCCACGCATTAAAATTTTCTGCTTCACCGGAAAAAATAGGAATTCTTTTAGTTATCTCCTGAGATTGTAAATTCTCTCCTAGCCTCTCCATCGCCCTTCCTAACATCTGCATTGTTTGGCGCATAGTCTCTTCCTGGCTCAATGACTCAATCCCTCTGTTTCCTCTCCTTGCCATTTAGATAGATTATCCTTTCTCCGTGATATTTACTCCTATATTTACTATCCCTCTGTCTACCAATTGTATAATATCTTTTTCATTCTTTCACTACACTTATTTATTTCATTGATTTTTTTTTTTTTTTTTTTTTTTTTTTTTTTTTTTTTCTCTTCTCTTCTCTTTTTTTTTTTTTATATTACACGTGTCCCTGATCAGAGTCTCTAACTTAATCTACCTCCCTTCTTTTATAACCACCCCCAGTCCTACACTATAATGCATCAATTGCTTTCGCTAAAAAAAATTTAGAAAAATCAAGGACACGTCTAATATTTACAATATTTGTCCTGTCTCCGCTCACACACACTATATAATATTACATCTACTTAGTTAATTATAATAGAATATTACACTTCCTAACTACTCTGTGAATAAAAACACTTAATTTAAATCAAAACTAAAATGTTCAGCAATTTATTGAATGTCCTCCCGGAACTCCCACTTTAATTGAAATGTTTTATTCGTCTCACCTTGGAGGTTGTTCTGTTGGTTTTCGCCGACCGGCTTGTTCCTGTTGGGTCCAGCGTTGCCCGGTTTTTTTTTTTTCTTTCGACGACAGGTCTGTACTCTCAATCTCAGAGCCGCTCCCAGGTTCACGACGCACAGGAATCAGGTAGCTCCAACTTGAAAATGGCTTAGCTCCAGTGTATCAGGACGTCTCACAGGAATACAGAATAGCCCACAGGAATCAGGATAGCTCCCACTTGAAAATGGCTTACTTGACTACAACTTGAAATTGTACTTCTTGACTTCAACTTTGAAAAATGTACTTCTTGACTTCAATCTTGAAAATGTCTTTCTTGACTACAACCTTGAAATTGTACTTCTTGACTTCAATCTTGAAAATGTACTTCTTAACTTCGACTTTGAAAATGTCTTTCTTGACTACAACCTTGAAAATGTCTTTCTTGACTTCAATCTTGAAAATGTCTTTCTTGACTACAACTTTGAAAATGTCTTTCTTGACTACAATCTTGAAAATGTCTTTCTTGACTACAACTTTGAAAATGTCTTTCTTGACTTCAATCTTGAAAATGTCTTTCTTGACTTCAATCTTGACAACGTACTTCTTAACTTCAACCTTGAAAATGTCTTTCTTGACTACAACTTTGAAAATGTCTTTCTTGACTTCAATCTTGAAAATGTCTTTCTTGACTACAACTTTGAAAATGTCTTTCTTGACTTCAATCTTGAAAATGTCTTTCTTGACTACAACTTTGAAAATGTCTTTCTTGACTTCAATCTTGAAAATGTCTTTCTTGACTACAACTTTGAAAATGTCTTTCTTGACTTCAATCTTGAAAATGTCTTTCTTGACTACAACTTTGAAAGTGTCTTTCTTGACTTCAATCTTGAAAATGTCTTTCTTGACTACAACCTTGAAATTGTCTTTCTTGACTTCAATCTTGAAAATGTCTTTCTTGACTACAACTTGAAAATGTCTTTCTTGACTTCAATCTTGAAAATGTCTTTCTTGACTACAACCTTGAAAGTGTCTTTCTTGACTTCAATCTTGAAAATGTCTTTCTTGACTTCAATCTTGCAAATGTACTTCGCATTTACAGGTTCGAACGGTCACGACACCATTTTATTGTAATGATGTCTTTAACAAATTGCAAAGATGATATCAAGATGTGCTCCTTCTCCATCACTAGTTTCATCGTATTGTAACGAGGCACACTGACTTCTTTCACAATCATCGTTCATCAATCAACATCGAATTTCGTAATGAAGCCTTTAAAAACAACATCCATCATTCATTAACGCCAACGCTTCTTTATATAATTCTTGGAGCCTTTTATTTACTTCACTTCATGTCTTCTATATCATACTACTGCTAATGACAATCTCTCTATGTTCTCCATGATATTACTTTCTTTCCATTCGCCTTACCCTATCGCTAATCTCTGTCGTTAATCTAACATCTTCTAAACTAGCTACATTCGGCCGTTTCCCTAATTTGGTACGTTCCCCATCGAACGCACCACCCTAACCTATTCTATCTATAGCTAACTATCGGCCTATTTCATTGTAGTTTCTTGTCTTCCCTAACCTATCTACTCTGTATGACTGTCCCTTTCCCTGATGTTGACCACTTCTCTTCTCACGTCCTCTCAGTACGATGTTCCGGCTCCAAGTGACTAGTCTCTTCTAGTCACCTCACTACCGTAACCCCCTGCCACGTCATGCCCCTTACTTTACGTCATTTTCTCTTCTGTACAAGTAAGTGCTCAATCTATATTTCCCTATACTCTATCTCACGGTGTGTACTTTCTTTCACACCCTTCCTCGCGCAAGTGCTTAATCTATATTTCCCTATTCTCCATTCCCCTCTATTATATACTCCTATCCGTACCTTCTCTGCTATCATATCTTTAATGGCTTTGATCTTTACATCGTCTGGCATAATTCCCTGTCATTTATCCTAAACCCTAAGTATTTTACTTCATGTTTCAAAAATTGACATTTACCTATTTTCAATCTTATTTTGTGTTGCCTCAATCTGTCAAATACTTGTTCTAGTTGTTGTAGGTGTTCATGCTTCGATCCTTTGGTGAATATAATGATGTCATCTATGTAGGCTTGTGCAAATGTATCTAATCCCTGCAATACCTGATTCATAAGTCCCATATAAGTAGCAGGCGCTCCTTTTAAACCGAAAGGCATAACATTCCATGTGAACGTTCCTATATGTGTATTGAATGCAAGTTTATGTTTTGCTGTTTCTTTTACCTGAATGGCCCAGAAGCCAGCCTTACAATCCATTATACTGTACCAATTTACACCCTGAAACAACGCTATTATATCGTCCACTCGAGGCATTTGATAACTTATATTTTTCGTAATCTTATTTAATGCCCTGTAATCACAACAGAATCTATGTGATCCATCTTTTTTCTTAACTATCACTATAGGTGACGACCATTGCGAGGTTATTCTAGTTATTATTCCTGCCTTTAACATATCTTCAATAGCTTTTTCTACTATCTCTCTACTTCGTAGTGGTGTTCTATATGTTCTTATCTTGGTTGGTTCTGCCCCTCCTGTATCTATATCCATTTGTACTGTGTTCGTTCTTCCTAGTTCAAAATCTGTCAATGCAAATATATCGTGGTTATTCAGCACTAATTCTTGTATTATTTGTTTGTTATCTTCATGATGTTGTAATTGTTGTATTAATTCTTTCCTTCGTTCTTCCGTTAATGAAATTCTCTTCTCTTGTGTGCTCTTGGTAAGTTTATGCGTATCCGATATCTTCTTATTCCCTGTCAACGTTTTCACTGGTGTGTCCGCCACTGAGTTTATATCTTTCCCATGATGTTGTAAGTGAATCTGTGCTATAACTCTACCTTTCTTAATCTTAATAGTTCTACCTGATTGGTTTATTACCATTACTGGGATTATTTGGTTTTCTGTCATCTCCACTATACCATCAATTATCTGTATGTTTGGATCTTCCATTATGTCGCGATCATCTCTTGTTGTATTGAGCACTTGTCCTGGTGCAATATAATCATTTTTCTTTATTTTAGTTAGTACTATATATACTTTTTGCGGGTGTAACGTTATATCCTTCTCTGCCCTAGCTAAGGTTACTATATGTGTGTCATCCTCCATCTGTATATTTTTATTTCCTATATGTATTCTTTGTGTCCCATAGTTGACTATAACTTTATTCCTACGCATCCAATCTCTTCCCAATATCATAGCACGGTTCATCTTTTCTATTACCACAAATGTTTGTTTCATATGGTGTCCACCTATTCTTATCCGTAACCTTGTCTTACCTACCACACTCAAAGTTTGTCCATTTACTGTTTACTCTGTGTTCTAAGAAGCGGCATATTCTTCCCTAGTGATCTAAATACACTCTTTTTCAACACACTAACACCCGCTCCAGTATCTATCAACGCTCTACATTTATGATGACCCATTTGAACCAGACATGAACAAGGGTCCTTTACTGCTTTTGCTCTTCCTGCATCTGTTATTCTTTTAGTGCCCCAGGTTGTCTGCCACCTCGAGCACCTCTGGCGTTTTCCGTAGTTTGACTCTCTTTCCTTTTTACTTCCCCTGAGTATCTATTTTGTTTGTCCCAGGTTGGGTATCTATCTTGTTTATCCTTTCCGTTTTGGCATTGGGTTGCAATGTGACCCAATATACCACAATTATAGCATCTTCTTGTTTTATCGTGTCTACCCTCTCCTCTTTGGCTTTGACATTGGTTTGCAATGTGACCCAATATACCACAATTATAGCATCTTCTGGTTTCTTGTATATTATTTATTGGTTGTCTGTTGTATTGCTCTCTATCCATGCTCCTCCTCTGATTCATATTCCCCCCATTCATCTGTTGATCTGGTCGTTGTAACTTAATTCTTGATGGATTATTATTGTCCTCAAATCGTTTAACTACACTTTCTTCTTCTATTGCCGCATTAATTATTTGTGAAAAAGTTGCCTTCGTTCTTCTTGCCAGGTGTAATTTCAGTGTCCTACTTTTTAGTCCTGAGATAAATGTCGCTACTAACATTTTGTCCACATATTCGCTGTTTATACCCCTTCCGAAGCCTTGATCAGCTACTGCTATCATTCGGTCTCCGAACTCCTGTATTGACTCATCTTCTGCCTGTTGCAATGTTCTCAATGACATTATGGCATGCTGTTCATCTCTATATTGTGCGTATCTCTTAGCCAAATAATTAGTAAACTCATGCCATGGTTCATCTCTCATTTCTTCGATTCTTCTTCTTATGCTATTGGTCACTCCCCCGCTACTTGTAGCCAATGCTATATCTTTCCATTCTGATAATTGTAGTTCTTTATTCTTACACCAGAATTCGACGGCTTTTATCCATGTGTTATATTGTTCAGTCTTCCCTGAAAAAATTGGAATTCTTTTGGTAATTTCCTGGGTTTGTAAACTGTCCCCTAGTTTTTCAATGGCTCTTCCCATCATCTGTAATGTTTGGCGCATGTTTTCTTCCTGGTTCACTATTTCTACTCCTCTATTTCCTTTTCTTGCCATTTTTAGATCTTATTATATTTTTTTTTTTTTTTTTATGTTATCTATCCAGTCTTTATCTATTAAAATTTGTTACAACATTTTATTATAACATCGGACGTGTCTTTACTCTTAAATTACTTTGTCTTAATTTACCTTTACGTTCCCTATAGTACCAAAAAAAAAAAAAAACGATCTTCCCGTATTTAAAGTGTCGATACTTATCAATACTGAAAATTTTCATTCACTGACACGTCAGATATTTTTACATATTGGTCTCAACTTAATTATTGTAAAATTTAAACTTATCTAACTATCCTGTGGACAGAATTACACTCAACATGTCTTGTCCCACACCATACCACGGTCCTCTTTGCTACCCTATCCCCCTTTACTAGATTGTGAGCCAACAAGTTCTACACATTTACATATACAGGGTGTTTATAAAGTCTCACTACACTTGGTATCTAGGTCAATTTGAAAAAAATGTTTATGACGTCATCACAATATGTGCTCAACAAAGTGCTTCTTTTCAGTAGCAATAGTAACTGCTACGGTACAGTGTATATCGATGTTTTGAGGAAGCTGGAAAGTAACAATGACATAAACATTATAACAGGTGTTGGAAATGTCCACCACGGGCTTCAAGACATGTCTGTACACGCCTCTTCATATTGTCAAATACCTTGCGCAAGGTGTCTGTTGTTATTTCTTGAATGGCATTTCTGATTGCTTCTTTCAGCTCCTCAATTGTGTGCACATTAGTTTTGTAAACTTTGCCTTTCAAGAACCCCCATAGATAATAATCTAATGGAGTAAGTTCTGGAGACCGAGCAGGCCAAATTCCTTTAGATATTATGCGATTGGAGAAAATTTCTTCCAAAAAACGAAGTGATGCTCTAGCTGTGTGTGCAGTTGCACCATCTTGTTGGAACCAAGCTTCTTCAATTTCACGTTCATTCAGCTGTTCTAAAAAAGGTTCCAGAATTTCAGTAACATACCGATGGGCATTTATAGTGTTGTTGAAGAAAATGGGTCCAATTATACGCCTTCTACTGACGGCACACCATACCCCAATTTTCGCATCGTGTATAGGCGCTGCATGAAATGCATTGGGATTGAAACTGCTCCAAATACGATTATTTTGGCTATTAACGTATCCAGATAGATGAAACCATGCTTCATCTGAGAAGAATGTTACATCGAGAATTGACTCGTCTTCTTCAGCTAAAAATGATTGAAACCACGTGCAGTAGTTGACTCTGGATTGATTGTCACGCTCTTTTAGTTCATGCACAACAGAAATCCTGTATGGATGGAAATGTAACCGCTGTTTTAGAACTTTGTGCAATGTGCTCAATGGTAAGTTCACTTGTTGCGACAGTTTTCTTAATGACTTGTCTGGACTTTTAAGGATTCTGTCTTGGATATCTAAACATATTTCATCATTCACAGCAGGCCTACCAGATCGTGGAGCATCTTCCACATTTCCAGTAGCAATAAACTTATTCAACAAATTTCTAACCGTAATGCGATGAGGAGGTTGTTTATCAGGAAATCTTGCTATAAATCTTTGAACAACTACCCGTGTGTATCGACCACCATTTCTAAACACTTGTTCAACCAGAAAAATTCGTTCTTCTCTTGATAACACCATTCTGCTTTGAGTGCAAAGAATTACTCCAGCAGACGACAGCCATTCACTGCACAATTGACAGTGGGAGCACATATTGTGATGACGTCATAAACTTTTTTTTTTCAAATTGACCTAGATACCAAGTGTAGTGAGACTTTATAAACACCCTGTATAACGTACTTATGATGCTTCACCCAGCAGACCACCGCAGAGCGTTGTTCCGTATAGCAGGTCACCACATCGATGCTCCAGTATAGCCGGTTACCACAGCGATGCTCCAGTATAGCAGGTTCCCACAGCGATGCTCCAGTATAGCAGGTTCCCACAGCGATGCTCCAGTATAGCAGGTTCCCACAGCGATGCTCCAGTATGGCAGGTTCCCACAGCGATGCTCCAGTATAGCAGGTTCCCACAGCGATGCTCCAGTATAGCAGGTTACCACAGCAGTCCTCTCACACACTTTGAGGGTAGCAGCAAATGCGTATCTTCACATACAGTGAGTCAGCAGCAAACACGTATACTCACACACAGTGAGTCAGCAGCAAACACGTATACTCACACACAGTGAGTCAGCAGCAAACACGTATACTCACACACAGTGAGTCAGCAGCAAACACGTATTATTTCCCACGCCTAATTTGTGGATGGTCACAATGTGTTCAACAACGATGTTAAGCGGTGCGATTGTAAACGGTCACGGCGCCAATTGTTATCACCTTACAATCCATTATTTATTATTTGTTTGTTTGTTTGTTGGTGAGACTGATGGAGAATGTCCGTAGTGTACCATTCACATTGAAAACCATCGACAACCATCGACGTTTGAAACCGTTCTCAATCTGAACCAGAAATGTCTCCTCAATAATTTGCATATGCACTTCATCAAAATATGTACTTCGCGCTGTTCTGATATGCCCTATCCATCACCGTCTCCCTCCAGATTAATGGTCCGAGATCAAACTGTTCTCTCTCACCGTTAGAAACAACGTCGTTGTATGCCACATACGTAAATCTCTCAATTTCCCATCTGTCCGCACGTCTTCAAATCCTTTACTATTTCTAACTCGTAGATTCCATTATATCATTAGCTGGAAGCTTCAGCTAACAGTTACAGTCCCTCTATAGGACAACATTCTGCATTCCTCATCCAATGTAACCGAACAATAATAAGTTCACAACGCAAACTCTTCTTTTTATACTTGGAGCCTTAGTTTATTTCTTTATTTCTTTACATCTGCAATTCATTACAATTTCCATACATCATAACCTACTGTCACTTCCATTTTCATGTATCATTCATTCTCCTAACCCTATCACTATCTATTTCTTGATGATATCTCTACTATTACACCTATCTCAAATCTACTTGGCCGTTTTCCCTAATTTTGGTCCGTTCCCATCGAACGTCCCACCCTAATCTATCTATCTATACCTATCCTATCTATTGGCCTCTTACATTGTGAACTCGTGTCTTCTCTAATTCTCCTATCTCTACTAATCGACCGTTATCGCTCTGGTGGTTTCTCCGTACTCCGATAGGTCTTGTCGTTCTGATGTTCTGACTCCAAGTGACTAGACACTCTAGTCACTTGCCAACCGTAACTCTGCTAACGCGTCATCCCCTTTTCTTTACGTCACTTTCTCTTCTGCATAAGAAAGTGCTCAATCTATAATTCCCCATACTCCATCTCTTGGTGTGTACCTTCCTTCACACCCTTCCCCGTGCAAGTGCTTGGTTTATAATTCCCTACTCTCCTTTCTCCCTATTACTTATTCCTAATCTCTATTCCCTGTCTGTTTCTACTCCCTTTCTACCTTCTCTGCTACAACACCATGGACAGGTATAATCTGAAAACACAAACAAGATCAGTTAACTAGTACTTGTTCTAGAAGCTAAAGCAAACAAACAACGCTAAATCTATTATTTCTTGACTAATTAGAAGCTACAAGTTATCCATCTGTGCGTACTTCCTTTCTTCTTTTCATACATCCATCCGTCTAATCTATCTATCTAATCTACTATCAATCTATTGTCCTTTTGAGACGAAGGCGGCACCTTGGACAGAAATTCTAGACTCTTGTGTCTGACGGGGTTTCAGCTATCAAACCTTGCAGAAGACCAGCATTTTGCCTTGCCACACAGATCTGTTCTGGGCGAGTTACTCAATATCAGCTAGGGGTAGATGCCTGCTGATGTTGCCGCTCGTTCTTTTTAGTACTTCTCTAGTTCGGCGTTTTTTTTAAATTTTACCCTCTGCTTCCCATTTCAGTGCCTACATTGAGATTCTTTTTGCTGCCTCTTCTCATCACGTGGTTTTCATATGCGTTGTTATATACGAACTCGATTGTGTCACCTCTCAATTCTTTGTTGTAAACGAACTCATTAATTCCTCCTCTCAATTCGTTGTTATAGACGAACTCATTAATGTCATCTCTCAATTCGTTGTTATAGACGAACTCATTAATGCCATCTCTCAATTCGTTGTTGGAGACGAACTCATTAATGTCATCTCTCAATTCGTTGTTAGAGACGAACTCATTAATGTCATCTCTCAATTCGTTGTTAGAGACGAAACTCATTAATGTCATCTCTCAATTCGTTGTTAGAGACGAACTCATTAATGTCATCTCTCAATTCGTTGTTATGTAGATGATGTTTTTAAATTGATGTAATAGTATAGACGCTTGTGCCGCTTACAGAAGTTGTTATAAATGCCTCAACCGTCAATCCATAACAAATATATAATCTCAACACTAACTCTTAATTAGTCTCAACACGAACTCTTCTGTTTAATTACTTGGAGCCTTCTATTTACCACTTCATTCTCCCGCTCTAACTTTCTAACTTCATATGTCACACTGCTGCATTTGACAATCTTTATATATTCATAATAGTATTACTTTCTTCTCTTTCTCCCTATCCTTGTCTAATCACTGTCGTTTAACTATTATCTTCTAACTAACTACAATCGGCCGTTACCCTACTTTGGTACGTTCCCCATCGAATGCACCATCCTAACCTATTCTACCTATCACTAACTATCGGCCTGTTACATTGCAATCTCCTGTCCTCCCTAACCTATCTACTCTATACAACTGTTCGTCTCCCTGATGTTGATCACTCCACCGGCATGTCTTCTCAGTACAAATGGGTCAAAGCATACCTGCATAACAGGAGAGCCAGAGTGCAACTGGATGGTCTTAAGAGTAAGAAGGTCTTATTGCGCCAGGGCGTTCCACAAGGAGGGTACTATCTCCAACACTTTTTCTGATCTACATCGATGACCTAGTTACTGAACTACCACATGGCATCAAAGTGGCAATGTATGCAGATGACTTGGTAATGTGGTGCACAGAGGATTATGCAACAGTGGCCTCCAAATTGCTACAAAGAGCTATGAATGCACTGAATTCATGGACAAATAGATGGTGTATCAGCATCAATACAGACAAATGCAGTACTACACTTTCACACTCTCCCCAAAACAAAAAGCAGGAGCCATCTACATAAACAATGAGCCTGTGAAAGAAGACATACAAGCTACATATCTCGGAGTTACATTTGATAACAAACTATCTTGGAAACAGCAGATAAATAAGGCAACCCAAAAAGCAAGGAGGAAATTGGCTATTCTAAGAAAGTTGTGTGGAACCACATGGGGTGCGAGTGGGAAAATACTCAGTAAAGTTTACCAACAGAGTATATGCCCACATTTAGAATATGGATCATCCGCATGGTGCTCAGCATCAAACACCACATTGCAAGAACTGGATAAAGTACAAAACCAGGCACTTAGGGTCATCACAGGAGCAATGAAATCAACACCAATATTGGAGATGGAGAAATTGTGGAGGATACCAGCACTGAGAGAACGGAGAGACACAAAGGTGCTGATACAGGCAGAAAAATTTTTATGCATGCCGAGACATTCAATGAAGGACAGATTCCAAAATCTTGCATTGGGACGACTTAAGAGAAGCAACTTTATCCACCAAGCCAAGCGTATTAGTAGACAAACACCAGACATGCCAAGAGTTGTTAACCCCTTCTGCCCATACCAGAACAGACTCCCTGGACAGATGAATCAGGATTATCAGTTCAAATACGGACAGAAGTGAAAGGAATAGTTGACAAAGAGGAACAAAATAGTCTACAGCGAAAAACAATAACTCTCAGTTTCCTGGATGAAGAATACCCACAAGACCTATGGATCCGTGTGTACACAGATGGATCAGCACAGAATGCAGTAAAGAATGGGGAGCAGGTGCATATATAGAGTACCCAAATAACACTAGGGATATGAATAAAATAGCAACAGGGAAATATTGTCACAATTATGATGCAGAAAGACAAGCAATAAAGTTGGCAATAGAAAACTGCTGAACAGTAATCTTAGCCCACAGCCTGTAGTGTTTTTGACAGATGCAAGATCAGTACTCCAGGCACTACAATCCAGAAAATTACCACATCTGCAGACCTTATTGACTGAACTCTGCAAGCACCACAGGGTTGCCCTGCAGTGGATCCCGTCTCACTGTGGAATACCAGGAAATGAGAAAGCAGATCAGTTGGCAAAGGAAGGTTCAACAGGCACACAACTAGATACACCAGTTACATACCATCATAAGAAACAGATAATCAAATCAATCAGAGGACCACAAGCCCCAAATCAGGATGCCTTTCATAATATGAATAGATATGAACAAGTTATCATTATACGCCTAAGAACAGGACACAATCGACTCCATAGTCACATGTATACAAAATTCAAGATCGGCACATCAGCTACTTGTACATGTGGACAGGCACCCCAGACTGCTGAACACATACTTCAAGACTGCACTGAATATAGTAGACTGAGGAAAATCCATTGGCCCATAGATACAACACTACAGACAAAACTATATGGGCCACTGCAAGAATTACAAAAGACAGTAAAATTTATACAGGAAACGACATTGCAGATATAGACAATACTTCAGGCGAACGAAAGATAGATAGAACACTAACTCTTAATTAGTCTCAACCTGAACTCTTCTGTTTTATTACTTGGAGCCTTTTATTTACCACTTCATTCTCCCGCTCTAACTTTCTAACTTCATATGTCACACTGCTGCATTTGACAATCTTTATATATTCCAAATAGTATTACTTTCTTCTCTTTCTCCCTATCCTTGTCTAATCACTGTCGTTTAACTATTATCTTCTAACTAACTACAATCGGCCGTTACCCTACTTTGGTACGTTCCCCATCGAACGCACCATCCTAACCTATTCTACCTATCACTAACTATCGGCCTGTTACATTGCAATCCCACGTCCTCCCTAACCTATCTACTCTATACAACTGTTCGTCTCCTGATGTTGATCACTCCACCGGCATGTCTTCTCAGTACGATGGTCTGGCTCCAAGTGACTAGTCTCCTCTAGTCACCTCACAACCGTAACCACCCCCTGCTACGTCATGCCCCTTACTTTACGTCATTTCTCTTCTGCATAAGTAAGTGCTCAATCTATATTTCCCTATACTCATCTCCCGGTGTGTACCTTCTTTCACACCCTTCCTCGCGCAAATGCTTAATTTATATTTCCCTATTATCCATTCCTCTCTATTATATACTCCTATCCGTACCTTCTCTGCTATACAATACGCCCTCCCTGTGCTTAGTCGTTGTTCCATTCTAAACGACTAATCTCTTCTCCCGTTGTTGGGTATCCCCTAAATTACCATACTCCCAATAATATTTCACTCGTTCTGCTTTGACACTCTTATCAATAATACTCTAGTATAATTCAACTATAACTATCATTCAACCAAGAACACTTAACATAATGGGTTCTAATGAACCTTTCCATCCCTTCAATTAATAACTCTTAATCCTTAAATTAATAACATTGCATTGATAATTCTCAACTAACTAACCATTCCTTTCATTACATTCCGCAATATCTCCAACTCCCGTTCATTGCATTCCGCAATATCTCTAACTCTTCACTACCCATTCCGGGTTTTCTTCTCCGTTCATTGCATTCCGCAATATCTTCAACTCTTCACTACCCATTCCGTGTTTTCTTCTCCCTTCATTGCATTCCGCAATATCTTCAACTCTTCACTACCCATTCCGTGTTTTCTTCTCCGTTCATTGCATTCCGCAATATCTTTAACTATCTATTTTTTTCTTATTTCTCCTACTATTTATTATAAGCCTATTTTTTGTACTTCCGTTTCATCCTTCCTTCATCTTTCGGTTTACTCCACTTTCTCTTCTTTTCTTTAACATTATGATTACTCATATCATAATCTCTCCACTCCTCTTCTTCGTCACTCGTTCTCTTCCTTTTTCCCCACTCTCTTTTTGATTGTTGCGTTTGCTCTGGAACTACTATTCTTCCTTCCCTGTCTTTTAATCTTGTACTTTTCTTTAGTAATGTTCTTGTTGTTGCATCTGATGTTGTTGATATTAACTTTTATCCACGTGTTATAATGCTCAGACACCCCTGAAAGAATGGGTACTCTTTTAGTAATCTCCTGGGTTTAAACTGTCTCCTAGTTTTTCAATCGCTCTTCCCATCATCTGTAATGTTTGGCGCATGCTCTCTTCTTTGTTCACCATCTCTGATCCTCTATTTCCCCTCCTTGCCATTTATACAGCTTATTCTTTCTCAGTGACAATGCTATATATTCCTTTCTTATCTACAATACCTTTGTCTATCGATCCTACTATATATCTTTCATTCCTTAAGTGTACATCATTTTAATCCTAATATCGCACGTGTCCTTGTTCCATAACCTTACCGTTAATTAAGTTATTAAGTTACCCTTCCCTTCTTTAAAAACAATCTCCCAGTTTACAATTAAGTGGCGTCAATTGCCTTTGCTAAAACTTAATCAAGGACACGTTTAATATTTTACAAATGTTTCCTTATGGTATCATCATATATCAATACACAATCTGTCTTTACTTCTAAAAATTTTAACTAACTACCCATACACTATCCTATACAATTGCTAACTAATTAACACCCTTTCAACACTATTAGTTTCTAGTGAGTACTAAAATTACATCTATAATTACACTACATGCATTGTCTTTAAAATATCTGTCCACTCACTGACGATGATCGGTTTCCTCTGTATTATTCACTTGACTTCGGGGTTGCTAGTGAATCCTTGTTCGGTTATCCGGGACCTAGTGATGTTCACATCCACTCCGGCTAGTCCCAGCACTCCTGGCCTGTTCCACACAGCAAGGTCTCACACAGCAAGGTCTCCCACAGCAAGTTCTGCATGTAACATTTTGTTGTTTCTTCTACATGTGAATGATGTGCTATAGCCGACATGTTTGCACCGCTCTTTTTACTGGTCTTTAGTCGGCGCATGCACTTTCTTATCTTGTATAACGTGTCAAGCAGTTCTTTCGTTGCCTGTGACAAAACGTTCTCTCTTGCCGATGGTAACACCAGTCTTTGATGGCGTCAGGCCTTTATTATCTCTAACTTATATATCTGTTCCTCTATATTATCAGCTGGAAGCTTCAGCCAATAGGTGCAGTCTCTCTGTAGGACAGCATTCTGCATTCACCGTCTCCTGTACTTGTTGTATGTAATTTTACATGACGCTTCTCTATCGTTGTATATTTCATGTGACACCCTCAACTTACAAATAAACGAATATCACATATCACAACATGAATTCTTCTTATTTTTTACTTGGAGCCTTTCCTTTATTTTAATCTTCAATTCTTTACATTTTCAATAACATCATAATATACCGTCACTTCTATCTCATGTCTCATTCATTCTCCTATCCCCATCTCTATCTGTTTCTCGATGATTATCTATTTACTGCACCTAACTAAATATATTTGGCCGTTTCCCTAAATTTGGTACGTTCCCCATCGAACGCACCGCCTACACTATCTATCTATTCCTATCCTATCTATCGGCCTGTTACGTTGTGAACTTGAGTCTTCTCTATTCTATCTATCTCTAATAATTGACCGTTATCTCTCTGTGATGTTGCTCAATACTCCGATAGGTCTTGTCAGTCTGATGTTCTGGCCCAAGTGGCTAGCTTCTCTAGTCACTTGCCAACCGTAACTCTGCTGACACGTCATGCCCCTTTTCTTTACGTCACTTTCTCTTCTGTATAAGAAAGTGCTCAATCTATAATTCCCTATACTCTATCTCTTGGTGTGTACCTTCCTTCATACCCTTCCCCGTGCAAGTGCTTGGTTTATATATTTCCCTGCTCTCCTTTTCCCACTATTATCTATTCCTAATCTCTATTCTTCGCTATTATCTACTCCTATCCTCCATTCTCTGCTACACAATACGCCCTCCCTGTACTTAGTCGTTGTACCATTCTAAACGACTACTCTTATTTTCCCTTGGCGGTTATCTCCCTAAATTACCCTTATCTCAATAATATTACACTCATTCTGTTTTGTCTCTCTTATCATTAATACTGGTATACTTCAAATAGTAACTATCATTCAACTATAACAACTCTTAACTTAATGAGTACCAATGAACCTTTTCATCTGTTCACTAATTAACTGTTAACCTTGAAATCAATAATTTTGAATTGACAACAATTTAATTTCTTATATTAATACTTAAACTTTATTCCTTCCACCACTTTCCGCCCTATCTCTAACTCTCTTTTCGATGCATTTCATCATATCTTCAACTTTTCCCTATCCACTCTGGGTTTTCTCCTTCGTTCATTGCATATTGCCATATCTTCAACTCTCCATTTATTGTAATCCGCAATATATGTACTCCTCACTCATTGCATTCCGTAATATCTCTACCTTTCACTTATTGCCTTCTGCCCTATCTGTGCTCCTCACTCATTGCATTCCGCCATATCCTCTAATCCTCCCTCATTGCATTTCGCAATATCTTCTACTCCTTCTCATTGCATTCCGCAATATCCTCTACTCTTCCTCTTATTGCATTCCGCAATATCTCTACTCCTCCCTCATTGCATTCCGCAATATCTTCTACTCCTCCTCATTGCATTCCGCAATATCCTCTACTCTTCCTCTTATTGCATTCCGCAATATCTCTACTCCTCCCTCATTGCATTCCGCAATATCTCTACTCCTCCCTCATTGCATTCCGCAATATCTTCTACTCCTCATTGCATTCCGCAATATCCTCTACTCTTCCTCTTATTGCATTCCGCAATATCTCTACTCCTCCCTCATTGCATTCCGCAATATCCTCTACTCCTCCCTCATTGCATTCCGCAATATCTTCTACTCCTCCTCATTGCATTCCGCAATATCTTCTACTCCTCATTGCATTCCGCAATATCCTCTACTCTTCCTCTTATTGCATTCCGCAATATCTCTACTCCTCCCTCATTGCATTCCGCAATATCTCTACTCCTCCCTCATTGCATTCCGCAATATCTCTACTCCTCCCTCATTGCATTCCGCAATATCTTCTACTCCTCCTCATTGCATTCCACAATATCTCAACCCTTCTTCTTATTACCTTCCGCAATATCTCTGCTCCTCCCTCATTGCATTCCGCTCCTCCTCATTGCATTCCGCAATATCTTCTACTCCTCCTCATTGCATTCCACAATATCTCTACTCCTCCCTCATTGCATTCCGCAATATCTCTACCTTTCCTCTTATTGCATTCCGCAATATCTCTGCTCCTCCCTCATTGCATTCCGCAATATCTCTACTCTTCACTATCTATTTTTCCTACTTCTTCTACTATTTATTATAAACCTATTTTTATACTTTCGTTTCATCCTCCCTTCAACTTTCGGTTTACTCCACCTTCTCTTCTTTTCTTTAACATGAGGCTTCTTCAAATCGAATTCTCTCCACTCCTCTTCTTCGTCACTCGCTCTCTTCCTTTTTCTTTTTGATTGTTGCGATTGTTCTGTAATTACTATTCTTCCTTCCCTGACTTTTAATCTTGTTCTTTTCTTTGGTAATGTTCTTTTTGTTGTATCCGATGTTGTTATTGTTTCTCTATTTGTATTACGTTTTTGCCTTTGTATCTTATAGCTTCTTGTGTTTTGATATGGAGTTTCTATTTCCTTCTCACCACCAGTTTCGCTGATATTGGATAGTAACTTCTGTGATGCCCCTTTTCCCAATCTCTCTTCTTCTGTGGTCATTGTACTTTCTTCCGCTGAAATTATATTTTCATCTGTGGCCATTCTATTTTCTTCCGTGGTAATCATAATTTCTGTCTGTGTATCATCATTAACATCATGTTTCCTATCCTCATCGCTTTCAGATGTATATGCCCTCATACTCCGTGTGTATTTCCTTCGGGTTCTGTCTGTTTGTACTTCTGTCTGTATGTTACCTTTCCTATCATCTTCGCTTTCTTCTGTAGATTCTCTCATACTCCGTGTGCATTTCCTTCGAGTTCTGTCTGTCTGCATCTCTGCCTGTTCTGACCAAAGGGTGTCGTCTTTTCGTATATTTCTTCCATGGGTTCTTATTTCTGACTTACCATATATGTGTTTAATTACATAATTAGATATTCCTGTTTTCCTCATGACTATATATCCTTCTTTCCATTTAGGACTTAGTTTGGAAATGGCCGTATGATTCTTATAAAATTCATTCAATTCTGTTTGTATGTCTTTTTTTCCTTTCGCTGCCTCTCGACTTATCTCCCCGTCTTCGCCTACTGCGACATCCACATATGTTTTTCTGTCCATTGTTTCCATTTTATTCTGTGTCTTCTTTGGCACAACTGCTGATCTCTCCGTTGTCTCATCAATTTCCTTCATATTTTGTTTTCTAATCCTCTTATTTATTTGCATACTATACCATCTGAAGTTTGTTCTCTTATTTGTTCCATTTCTTCTTTCTCTAATAACATTTAAATAACATGGCCTTGTCTCTAGGTTGTCTTGTCTCCTTGGCCTAAACACATCTACCTTTATCTTATTATTTGATATTTTGTGTCCCTGATTTAGGATCTTATTTACTATTGAGCTCTTTCTGTAGAGCACTATGGCTTCATTTCTGTTGTCCATTCTCTCTCTGAATTTATAAAACATGATCTCCCCAAATTTTCCAAAGTAATTTTTAACCTGTCCTTCTGTAATGTTCTTTCTTAATTCCTTGACTATTATCTTGCAGCTATTTGTTCCATTCTCCACAAACTGACACTGTCTCACTAGGTGTCCTATTTCCTTACATCTATAACATCTCTTCCTTTCCTGTGCCCTATTTATTGCTTTTTGGTTCTGTCCTTTGTCTACTTGCAATATGCAGAAACATGTCTCTTTCTTTCTTCCGTATTTCCCAATTTTATCAGGTTTTTCCTTTGTACTGAAAATTCGCCTGTCTCTCTGGGTACTGTCTGCGTTTCCCGCTCTCTGATACCTTCCTTGTTTATTAAACGTTTCTCGACATTGTCTCATGATATGTCCTCTTCTTCCACATCTATAACATCTCCTTGATTCCTGTACGACATTTATCATTTGTGTCTCTCTCTGTTGTATCCTTCTTTGCCTCATTTGATTTATCTCCTTGGGATTCCTTATTTACCCCAACTATTTTCTTTATATGGTGTATGTTCTTCCTCTAATCTCTTTGTTGTTCCTTCTTCTTCTATTGCTGTATTTTTCTCTCCACTTCCTGTCGTTGAATATCTGCCTCCTGAAAAATTAGGAATTCTTTTGGTAATTTCCTGGGTTTGTAAACTGTCCCCTAGTTTTTCAGTTGCTCTTCCCATCATCTGTAGTGTTTGTGGCATGCTTTCTTCCTGGTTCACTATTTCTGATCCTCTATTTCCCTTCCTTGCCACTTTTACAGTTTATTATATCTCAGTGATACTGCTATATATTTCTTTGTTATCTATAAAGTCTTTATCTATTAAATTTGTTACAACATCTTATTATAACATCGGACGTGTCTTTACTCCATACTTTAAGTTACCTTTTCGTTCCCCAAAGTAACAAAAACCAATCTTCCCGTACTTTAAGTGTCGAAAATTATCAATACTAACAAATTTCAATCGCAGACACGTCTGATATTTTACAATTAATTTTCTTATGGTATATTCATAATTTATACCTATAATGTATTCATGTACAAATTGTTCTCAACTTAATAATTAAGGTACATTAAACTTATTTAACTATCCTGTGGACAAAATTACATTTAACATGCATCATCCCACACCCTACCACATTCCTCTGTGCTACCCAATCCCCATTACTAGATTGTGAGAAAAATTCTACAACAATTCCATATATAACGTACTTATACAAATTTTGTAACTAACTAACCCTACCTATCCTATGTAATTGTTAACTAATCTGCACTCTTTGAACCTATCCATTACTTGTAAGTCTTAAAATCACATTATATTCACACCACATGTATTGTCTTTAACTATCTTTCACTCACTGACGATGATCTCACGTCTACTGCGACTAGTCTTAGCATTCCCGGCCTGTTGCATATAGCAAGGTTCTCTCAGTAAGGTTCCACATAGCAGGTTACCACAGCAATGTTCCTACAGCAAGGCTCCATACAGCAAGTTACCACAGCGAGGTTCCACACAGCAGGTTACCAAAGCAAGGTTCCTACAGCAAGGCTCCGTACAGCAAGTTACCACAGCGAGGTTCCACACAGCAGTGCTTCACACAGCAGGTCACCACAGCAATGCTCTACACAGCAATGCTCCACACAGCAATGTTCCACAGCAATGCTCTACACAGCAATGCTCCACACAGCAATGTTCCACAGCAATGCTCTACACAGCAGGTTACCACAACAATGCTCTATACAGCAGGGCTCCTACAGCAATGTTCCACAGCAATGCTCCATACAGCAATGCTCCACACAGCAGGTTACCACAGCAATGCTCTACACAGCAATGCTCCACACAGCAGTGTTCCACGGCTCTCGTGATCTCTATTTAGTATTTCATCAATTTCAAGTGACAATATTCACAATCGTCCTTCTTATGTCGTCCAGGTCACGACCGTACACGGCACCAATTTGTACCATCTTGTTGTTTAGTAAATGCGTTACGACACCTGGTCACGACGGCACCATTTGTAGCATTTCGTTGTTTCTTAAATGCGCGCCATAGCCGATGTGTTTGTACCGCTCTTTTTACTGGTCTTTAGTCGGCGCATGCACTTTCTTATCTTGTATAGCGTGTCAAGCAGTTCTTTCGTTGCCTGTGACAAAACGTTCTCTCCTGTCGATGGCAACACCAGTCTTTGATGGCGTCAAGCCTTTATTATCTCTAACTTATATATCTGTTCCTCTATATTATCAGCTGGAAGCTTCAGCCAATAGGTGCAGTCTCTCTGTAGGACAGCATTCAGCATTCACCATCTCCTGTACTTGTTGTATGTAATTTTACATGACGCTTCTCTATCGTTGTATATTTCAATGCCACCCTCAACTTACAAATAAACGAATATCACATATCACAACATGAATTCTTCTTTTTACTTGGAGCCTTTCCTTTATTTTTAAATCTTCAATTCTTTACATTTTCAATAACATCATAATATACCGTCACTTCTATCTCATGTCTCATTCATTCTCCTATCCCTATCTCTATCTGTTTCTCGATGATTATCTATTTACTGCACCTAACTAAATATATTTGGCCGTTTTCCTAAATTTGGTACGTTCCCCATCGAACGCACCGCCTACACTATCTATCTATTCCTATCCTATCTATCGGCCTGTTACGTTGTGAACTTGAGTCTTCTCTATTCTATCTATCTCTAATAATTGACCGTTATCTCTCTGTGATGTTGCTCAATACTCCGATAGGTCTTATCCGTCGGATGTTCTGGCTCCAAGTGGCTAGCTTCTCTAGTCACTTGCCAACCGTAAACTCTGCTAACACGTCATGCCCCTTTTCTTTACGTCACTTTCTCTTCTGTATAAGAAAGTGCTCAATCTATAATTCCCTATACTCTATCTCTTAGTGTGTACCTTCCTTCATACCCTTCCCCGTGCAAGTGCTTGGTTTATATATTTCCCTGCTCTCCTTTTCCCACTATATCTATTCCTAATCTCTATTCTTCGCTATTATCTACTCCTATCCTCCATTCTCTGCTACAACTCTACCACATCTATAGCATCTTATTGTTTCCTGTACATTATTTATTGGTTGTCTGCTGTATTGATCTCTATCAACGCTCCTCCTCTGATTCATATCTCTGATATTCATCTGTTGATTTGGCCGATTTAACTCAAATCTCGATGTAGTATTACTGTCCTCAAATCTTTTAACTATAATTTCTTCTTCTATTGCCGCATTAATATTTTTGAAAATGTGGCATTCGTTCTTCTTGCAAGGTGCAATTTCAGAGTCCTACTTCTTAATCCGGAGATAAATGTCGCCACCAACATTTTGTCCACATATTCACTATTTATACCCCTTCCGAAGCCTTGATCAGCTACTGCTATCATTCGGTCTCCGAACTCCTGTATTGACTCATTTCTTAATTGTTGCATTGTTAGCCAAATGATTGGTAAACTCCTGCCATGGTTCATCTCTCATTTCTTCGATTCTTCTTCTTATGCTATTGGTCACTCCCCCGCTACTTGTAGGCAACGCTATATCTTTCCATTCTGTTAGTGGTAGTTCTTTATTCTTGCACCAGAATTCTACGGCTTTTATCCACGTGTTATAATGCTCAGACTCCCCTGAAAAAAATGGGTACTCTTTTAGTAATCTCCTGGGTTTAAACTGTCTCCTAGTTTTTCAATCGCTCTTCCCATCATCTGTAATGTTTGGCGCATGCTCTCTTCTTGGTTCACCATCTCTGATCCTCTATTTCCCCTCCTTGCCATTTATACAGCTTATTCTTTCTCAGTGACAATGCTATATATTCCTTCCTTATCTACAATACCTTTGTCTATCGATCCTACTATATATCTTTCATTCCTTAAGTGTACATCATTTTAATCCTAATATCGCACGTGTCCTTGTTCCATAACCTTACCGTTAATTTAAGTTACCCTTCCCTTCTTTTAAAACAATCTCCCAGTTTACAATTAAGTGGCGTCAATTGCCTTTGCTAAAACTTAATCAAGGACACGTTTAATATTTTACAAATGTTTCCTTATGGTATCATCATATATCAATACACAATCTGTCTTTACTTCTAAAAATTTTAACTAACTACCCATACACTATCCTATACAATTGCTAACTAATTAACACCCTTTCAACACTATTAATTTCTAGTGAGTACTAAAATTACATCTATAATTACACTACATGCATTGTCTTTAAAATATCTGTCCACTCACTGACGATGATCGGTTTCCTCTGTATTATTCACTTGACTTCGGGGTTGCTAGTGAAGCCTTGTTCGGTTATCCGGGACCTAGTGATGTTCACATCCACTCCGGCTAGTCCCAGCACTCCTGGTTTGTTCCACACAGCACGGTTCCACACAGCAAGGTCTCCCACAGCAAGGTCTGCACACAGCAAGGTTTGCGCACAGCAAGGTCTCCCACAGCAAGGTCCGCACACAGCAAGGTCCGCACACATCAAGGTTTGCACGCAGCAAGGTCCGCACACAGCAAGGTCTCCCACAGCAAGGTCTGCACACAGCAAGGTCTCCCACAGCAAGGTCTGCACACAGCAAGGTTTGCGCACAGCAAGGTCTCCCCCAACAAGGTCTGCACACAGCAAGGTCCGCACACAGCAAGGTCTGCACACAGCAAGGTTCTCACAAAGCAAGGTTTCACACAGCAAAGTTTGCTCACAGCAAGGTTTCACTCAGCAAGGTTTGCACACAGCAAGGTTGCACTCAGCGCACGGCTCTCATGATCTCAGTTTAGTACTTCAGTTGCATGGTATTGTACCAACAAGATTGGTTGCCCTCATGTTGTCGACCTGGTCCACGGCATCATTTATAGAAGTTTGTGCCGTTTATAGATGCGGATTACTCTGACCGTATTGAAGCGGACTTTTTCGAGCACCATTTATAGAAGCGGAGCAAGACGCTGAGCAGGTCTCTGACCGATTGTTTTGGTACGAGCTGTCATGATTCTAGACGCTGATGTTGTTTTCGAGATTGGTTCACTGCACCATTTATAGACGCTGTGCCGTTTATAGAAGTTGTTATAAATGCCTCAACCGTCAATCCATAACAAATATATAATCTCAACACTAACTCTTAATTAATCTCAACACGAACTCTTCTGTTTAATTACTTGGAGCCTTTTATTTACCACTTCATTCTCCCGCTCTAACTTTCTAACTTCATATGTCACACTGCTGCATTTGACAATATTTATATATTCATACTAGTATTACTTTCTTCTCTTTCTCCCTATCCTTGTCTAATCACTGTCGTTTAACTATTATCTTCTAACTAACTACAATCGGCCGTTTCCCTACTTTGGTACGTTCCCCATCGAACACACCATCCTAACCTATTCTACCTATCACTAACTATCGGCCTGTTAAATTGCAATCTCACGTCCTCCCTAACCTATCTACTCTATACAACTGTTCGTCTCCCTGATGTTGATCACTCCACCGGCATGTCTTCTCAGTACGATGGTCTGGCTCCAAGTGACTAGTCTCCTCTAGTCACCTTACAACCGTAACCCCCTGCCACGTCATGCCCCTTACTTTACGTCATTTTCTCTTCTGCATAAGTAAGTGCTCAATCTATATTTCCCTGTACTCTATCTCCCGGTGTGTACCTTCCTTCACACCCTTCCTCGCGCAAGTGCTTAATTTATATTTCCCTATTCTCCATTCCCCTCTATTATATACTCCTATCCGTACCTTCTCTGCTATAATAGTCACGGCATCATTTTTGTGGATGTTCAAATATGAAATACTCAAACGACCGACTGAAACGGCATCATTTTGTAGGAGAATACTTGTGAAGGATGCTATTTTTGAAGATGTTCTCTTCGAACTACTGATTGAAAACTGAACGCCCTTGTACATTAATTGTCTGAAGGACTCTAACACACTGTAACCGAAGACAATCTAAATGACCGAATACAGACACTTTTTATTTTGGTAAATTGGCTCCTTTTCTTTATTTTTCTTTCATGTTCACATCTTGTTACATTGTTACGTTACGGTCATTCTCCCTATTCCATTTTCTCAACCCTACAACTAATCTATTTTACTATTTGTGGCCGTTATCCTTCTTGGTACGTCCCCATCGGACGCACCCCCTGATCTATCTATCCTTATCTATCGGCCTTACGATCCACTGTATTCTTCTGGTCTCTTGTACACTATTTATTCTGTCACTCCTGAGCCTCCAGTACTACTTCGCTTGGATTCTCGTTGTGACTATCTCTATGTCTACCATCTCTGCTTCTGCTTCTGTGCTTCCTTCAGTTGCCAATCTATGACTCTGTCTAAACTTCTTTCTTCTGCCGTCAGGCTCTACTTCGTCTGTTGTGTTTCATCTCTACATCTTTTCTCTTCGGCCTATGATCCCAAAATGAAAACTTCGTCCGTTGTGTTTCATCTTCACATCCTCTCTCTTCGAACTCCAATGTCCAACTTATCTAGCCGTTAATCCTCAGCGTGTCCATGACCGTACATCCTCTCTCTTCGAACTCCAATTGAGAGCATGTGTGTTTTTCTATTAACCGCTGTTGTTCATTTAGCAAGGTAGTGGATGTTGATCTAATTGCAAGGAGGCGCTTCTCTCTTATCATTAAACGTCATTTGAAGGAATGTGTGGTGTTGATCACTTGCAGGAGTGCCAATTTGAAGGAAATGTTTTTCTTCATCCTTTATTTGTAATATGTTGAAGCATTTGTAAGAAAGCGTTTCTTTGTATAATGCTACTCTTTAAATGTCATCTGAAGGAGGTACCATCTGAAGGAAGTCAATTTAAGACATTCATACTCAACTCTGAATACTGAGCTCTTTTATTTTTACTTGGAGCCATTTTTCTTTATTCGTTTATTTCTTACTCTTCTGTTCATTTCTAATTTCATAGTACAAATGATGTTATTGTCAATTTCTATCTAAATTGCAATCCTCTTATTCTCCCTATCCTTGTCTAACTATCTTTGTCTAACTATCTATATAATCGGCCGTTCCCTACTTTGGTACGTTCCCCATCGAACGCACCGCCCTAACCTACCTATCTATCTATCTATCTATCTATCTATCTATCTATCTATCTATCTATCTATCTATCTATCTATCTATCTATCTATCTATCTATCTATCTATCTATCTATCTATCTATCTATCTATCTATCTATCTATCTATCTATCTATCTATCTATCTATCTATCTATCTATCTATCTATCTATCTATCTATCTATCTATCTATCTATCTATCTATCTATCTATCTATCTATCTATCTATCTATCTATCTATCTATCTATCTATCTATCTATCTATCTATCTATCTATCTATCTATCTATCTATCTATCTATCTATCTATCTATCTATCTATCTATCTATCTATCTATCTATCTATCTATCTATCTATCTATCTATCTATCTATCCCTATCTATCGGCCTGTTTACATTATATTCTTCTATCTCTCTCTAATCCTATCTACTTCTTACAACGGTTCGTCTCTATGATGTTGTTCACACTTGCAGTACGTCCTCTCTCTTCGACGGTCCGGCTCCAAGTGACTAGTCTTCTCTAGTTCCCTTGCAACCATAACTCTCTGCCACGTCATGCCCCTTTCTTTACGTCATTTTCTTTTCTGTATAAGTATGTGCTTAATTTATATTTCCCTATTCTTAATCTATTGGTGTGTACTTTCCTTCACACCATTCCCCGCTATTATTACCATTAGCCGTACTTCCTCTGCTATACAATGTTCAACTTATCTAGCCGTTAATCTTCAGCCTGTCCATGACCGTACATCCTCTCTCTTCGAATATACTCCTATCCGTACCTTCTCTGCTATTTGTGGCAGGGGGTTACGGCATCATTTATTGAAGCGGAATGTTTTTTTGTCTTTCTTTGATGTTGTAAGTGAAGCGAATGGTTTTCGTTTATTGAAGCGGAAGGTTTTCGAGCTGTCCTTTCCCCACTATTTATAGAAGTGCATTTATAGTATTGAATCTCAACAGTCAAATCGTAACCAATATAATCTCAACACGAACTCTTCTATTTTATTACTTGGAGCCTTTTGTTTATTACTTCATTCTTCCGTTCTAACTTTCTAACTTCATAGTACACTGGTGTATTTGACAATTTTCCATCCACCCCGCAATCAATCTCCTTCTCCCTATCCCTATCTAATTATGGTCGTTTAACTAATTTCGTCTAACTAACTACAATCGGCCGTTACCCTACTTTGGTACGTTCCCCATCGAACGCACCATCCTAACCTATTCTACCTATCACTAACTACCGGCCTGTTACATTGCAATCTTCTGTCCTCTCTAATCTATCTACTCTATACAACCGTTCGTCTCCCTGATGTTGATCACTCCACCGGCATGTCTTCTCAGTACGATGGTCTGGCTCCAAGTGACCAGTCTTCTCTAGTCACCTTACAACCGTAACCCCCTGCCACGTCATGCCCCTTACTTTACGTCATTTTCTCTTCTGCACAAGTAAGTGCTCAATCTATATTTCCCTATACTCTATCTCCCTGTGTGCACCTTCTTTCACACCCTTCCTCGCGCAAGTGCTTAATTTATATTTCCCTATTATCCATTCCCCTCTATTATATACTCCTATCCGTACCTTCTCTGCTATACGAACTCCAATGTCCAACTGAATTTACTTCTTAATCTCCTAATAACCGTTTCTATCTCTATGTCATACAAATCATACAAATTCCGTCATGGATTCTCATTTCGTCATTTCCTCTTCAGTATGCTTCTGTGCCTAATCTTTTCTTTCCGATCCTTCATCTCTTAGTGTGCAATTCTTGGTCATACTATTTCCCCTGCTATACAACTCGCTGAACCTGTGTGGTCGTTGCCACAGCTAACGACCCCTCCCTTCTATCTATTCATTTCCTGCTATAGTTAGAGACGAACTCATTAATGTCATCTCTCAATTCGTTATTAGAGACGAACTCATTAATGTCATCTCTCAATTCGTTGTTATAAACGAATTCATTAATGTCATCTCTCAATTCGTTTTTATAAACGAACTCATTAATGTCATCTCTCAATTCGTTGTTATAGACGAACTCATTAATGTCATCTCTCAATTCGTTGTTATAGACGAACTCATTAATGTCATCTCACAATTCGTTGTAACGAAGGAGGCCATTTGAAAGAGTATTTTGATATTGAAATAATATCTTTCTGACGCATTTGAAAGGATGAGGTTTCTTGAAAGTTGTACCTCTTTGAAAGTTGCACCTCCTTGAAAGTTGCACCATCCGAAGACCTCATACTTGAAAGATGTATTTGAATAATTTTTCACCACATTTGAAGCTTTCCTTTCATACTCAACACGAACACTTCCTTTTTATTTTTACTTGGAGCCGTTTTCTTTATTTCTTTATTTCTTTCTCTTACGTTCGTTCTATTATTCATTATACACATAATGTCACTGTTAAATACTTTAGAATTTGCAATCATTCTATTCTCTTCTCTCATCTCCTTTGTTATAGAGTTAGTTAAGGAAGCATAGAGGAAGCAGGTAAATTAGTCGTTACCGCTTCTCAAGAGACAGATAACAGTATCATATAGTGTCGACCAGCAGATTTTAACTATGGTAATTTTCCAGGAATAACAGTTAGTCAGAGTGAGAGAGTAAGTTCAGGTAGGGTAGTAGACACTCACCAAGAGGAGGTGATGACCAGTATTGTGGACGACACGAGGAGAGTTCAGAGTCCATGGAAATTTCCATGCAACAGAAGTGGAAAATGAGAAATAGCGCACAATGTCTGTGGGGATAGGGTCCTCAGGACATTGGACATAACAATGACCCACCGAACTAAGTTAGATGTCCATGCGGGTTTTACCACTCATCCAGTTGTTGTGAAAGTGACCAGCACATATCACGCATAGACCTCGTGATGTTGTTGTAAAATCTCACAATTCCCACTTCACAACAGGTAGTTGTGATTGACCATCACACGGATACCACGCACTGAACTCATGGCGTTACTCTGTCAGGTAAATAGCTACCAGGAGAGGTCATTGTCATGAGGTAACCATTATTTCACCAGGAAGGCGAAAACAAGATGTTTTGTCAACCTGGGGAAAGTCAGGTGTTGAGTCACAGATAGTGAACAAGCGACAAACTCAATTGACCATATCACGTCGCGAGTGGTCAATTTGCGATGATCTTATTGGTAACTATCTTGCAGGTAGAAGAGGGTAGTTGGGTACTTAAAGTCCTGCACAACAAAAAAGTTTAGCCAGAGATTTAGAAGAGAAAGTAGAATGTAGACTAAGTCAGTAGAACGGCTTCGGCCGAACTGCTAAGGGCAGTTATCTAGTTAGAGTCAGAACAGCTAGACGTTTAGTTAATAAGTTTTTTTTTTGAGTTAGCAAGAACAGTTAGGAATCTACAAGTTACAGATGACTACAAGTCAGTTGATAGATTATTATTATCACAAGTAGAATTTAGTAGACTATGAACATTAGTACTGTGCAATTGTTAGTGTGTTCAAGAGTTGTGTTTCCATTTGAAGTATTCCAAGAATCTTACATGTCGTAAGTAGACCAATGAATGATTGACTGATGAATAAATTGTATGACATGGATGCAGGAATATTCTCATATCCATAGATGACTTGCCTCCGAAATATTCCAAAATTAATGAACATTAATTTAATAATTGCATCCAAGACTATAGATCACGTGTACCAGAAGAATAAATCAATAAACTGATTATCATTTAATTGTGAAAAGAAAGACTCTGTCATGATTCTTACATGTTACCTCCATGTTGTGATGTGCGTGTCCATTAAGAAAGATAAAGATATAATATAGCAAAGAACATTACAAGTCTGTAACATCCTTTACCCTTCTATTTTCATTTTGACCGTTAACCTATTTATTTCTTTCGATATGTTCCCTTCGAACGCATCATTGTATTCTCTCTACAGCCCTTTCTAACATCTACCTACTTGGCCGCTATCCTACTTTGGTACGTTCCCATCGAACGCACCATCCTATTTTCTCTATCGTTGTCTATCTATCTATCTACTTGGCCGTTATCCTACTTTGGTACGTTCCCATCGAACGCACCACCCTAATTTATATATCCCTATCTATCTGCTCATCTACATTTTATTCTTCTGTTCATCTGCTAATTTCTAACGATTTCATTCTGTCTCTCTCTAAGCACATCTACTCCTTTCAACGGTTCATCTCCAGGTGTTGCTCTCCCTTCAAGTACGTCCTCTCTCTTCGACGGTCCGGCTCCAAGTGACTAGTCTTCGTTGGTCCCTTGCAACCGTAACTCTCTGCTACGCCATAGCCCTTTCTTTACGTCATCTTCTTTTCTGTATATGTATGTGCTTAATTTATATTTCCCCATTCTTCATCTCTTGGTGTGTACTACCCTTCACACCATTCCCCGCTACCATTAGCCGTACTTTCTCTGCTATAGTTATATACGAACTCATTAATGTCATCTCTCAAATCGTTGTTATATACGAACTCATTAATATCACCTCTCAATTCATTGTTATAGACGAACTCATTAATATCACCTCTCAATTCATCGTTATAGACGAACTCATTAATGTCATCTCAATTCATTGTTATAGACGAACTCATTAATATCACCTCTCAATTCATCGTTATAGACGAACTCATTAATGTCATCTCTCAATTCATCGTTGTAGACGAACTCATTAATGTCATCTCTCAATTCATCGTTGTAGACGAACTCATTAATGTCATCTCTCAATTCATCGTTGTAGACGAACTCATTAATGTCATCTCTCAATTCATCGTTGTAGACGAACTCATTAATGTCATCTCTCAATTCATCGTTGTAGACGAACTCATTAATGTCATCTCTCAATTCATCGTTATAGACGAACTCATTAATGTCATCTCTCAATTCATCGTTATAGACGAACTCATTAATGTCATCTCTCAATTCATTGTTATAGACGAAACTCATTAATGTCATCTCTCAATTCATCGTTATAGACGAACTCATTAATGTCATCTCTCAATTCATCGTTGTAGACGAACTCATTAATGTCATCTCTCAATTCATCGTTGTAGACGAACTCATTAATGTCATCTCTCAATTCGTAGTTATATACGAATTCATTGTCACTCTAAATTCGCTGTTATAGGGGAACTCAATTATATAATGTTGCTTCTCGTTAGATGAAAGGTCTCCAGCTTGACACTAAAAAATGTTATGCAATTAACATCTGTTGTGAATCAGTTCTGATCTATTTTCATTGATTCTCTATTTATCCTTTAGTGTCGCTTCAAGCATGGAAACTGATGATACGAGGCGGTATTCCTCACCTTCCAGAGTGCTACTTTGATATCCATTTCTGACTGCGGGGGTATTTTTCCCCAACTACGAGTACGACTAACAAACTGTTCCAACGGGACTCGAACACGGGTTGTCCGAACGTCGGTAGACCTGTCGGGTGGTTTACCCAACTAGGCTACCGAGGCCGCCGAACATATGACAACACGAGATACCGACTTGGTAATGGTTAACAGTCTCAAACGATCTGTTCTCTTTTGTATCGTCTCAAAATGTATGTCCCGTTGTATGATGATTATCCCTTTATACCCTCGTCCCACCACAACACGTGTCAATCCTACATTTTGCGTTGTCATGTTGCAAATGTTTACAAGAATAGGTTCAGTTGCCTTTTGTGACTTCAGGTTCCTACCTCCACTTCGTGAGTTCCACCCCTGCGCTCTATGTATCAGCCATCTCCCGCTTCCGTTGAAGACTCATGTGTGAGAACACCCATATTGTTTTCATGCATACTCCCTTCTACACTCGTTCTGCTGGCATCTGTCCATGACGTACATCTGACGATGTATCTCATCTATCGATATCTCCAATCTGTCGATGTATCTCATCTATCGATATATCCAATCTGTCGATGTATCTCATATATCTATATCTCCAATCTGTCGATGTATCTCATCTATCTATATCTCCAATCTGTCGATGTATCTCATCTATCTATATCTCCAATCTGTCGATATCCCCCATCTATTGATGTATATCGTATATTGATTGATATCCATCTATCGACATTCCCCATCTATCGATATTCCCCATCTATCGATGTATCTCATCTATCGACATTCCCCATCTATCGACATTCCCATCTATCGACATTCCCCATCTATCGATATCTCTCATCTATCGATATCCCCCATATGTCGATGTATCTCATCTATCGATATCTCCCATCTGTCGATATCCCCATATGTCGATGTATCTCATCTATCGATATCCCCCATCTATCGATGTATCTCATCTATCGACATTCCCCATCTATCGACATTCCCCATCTATCAACATTCCCATATGTCAATGTATCTCATCTATATATCGACATTCACATATGTCAATGTATCTCATCTATCGATATCCCCCATCTGTCTATGTATCCGATCTGTCGATAGCTCCCATCTATCGATATCTCCATCTATCGATATCTCCCATCTATCGATATCCCCCATCTATCGATATCTCCCATCTATCGATATCTCCCATCTATCGATATCTCCCATCTATCGATATCCCCCATCTATCGATATCCCCCATCTATCGATATCTCCCATCTATCGATATCCCCCATCTATCGATATCTCCCATCTATCGATATCCCCCATCTATCGATATCTCCCATCTATCGATATCTCTCATCTGTCGATATCCCCCATCTATCGATATCCCCATCTGTCTATGTATCCCATCTGTCGATAGCTCCCATCTATCAATATCCCCCATATGTCGATTTATCTCATCTATCGATATCCCCCATATGTTGATTTATCTCATCTATCGATATATCTCTCACCTATCGGTGTCTCTGTCGATGTCTCCCATCTATTGATGTCTCACAGCTATCGTTATCTTCCATCTATCTCTGACTCTGTTTCTATGATAATTTGTCAGTTTCAACTTTCTAGGAGGAAACTGTCTCATCCCTCTTGTATCTATCAGTGTTCTCCTTTGTCCTTGTGAGTTTCTTTCTGTACTCCCTTTGGTTGTCAACTACGTCGCCTCTCTAGCAAGCTTGTCACCGCGCACATGTATCCAAGACCTGCTTTCTCCGATTATTTCCAGTAATTAATTAATTATGCGTTCTTTTCACATCTATACTTTCGTTTCACGTTGCTAGGTTTGTCACCGTTCGTTTGTACCCGAGCTGGTGCAGGTGTGTTACCTGCTTGTCTGTGTTCAAGATCGCTCCGTAAATGTTTATATTCTTCAGACATGATGGTGAGATAGGATCGCTCTGGTCTGGTGACGGTTTTGTTCAGCTGACTAGTGTAGTTGTTGATGTATGTAAACTAAACACAAAATTGTATCAAGCAGGTAAAATAATAGAGAGACGAGACAAACTACGACGCTCCGACAGAAGCCTGCATCAGGTTCCAATTAAATAATGCAGGCAAGTACTAATCTAAATCGACAAATATAAACACGAAAGTTGAAAGGCAAACGGTGGACCACTGATCTACAAATGGCGGAATATGAACAAAGGCCAGATTTGTATTCTGAAGAAGGCCACAGGCCGAAACGTCAGTATTGTGTTGTGTTCCTCCCTTGTAAAGCTGTCACCATACCTTGGAGTGTTTATCACACCCCACTACTTGCGCCAGATTTACGACCTGATGGTGATATTATAAAAGTCGATAGGGCAGATAGGATCTCGAATGTAGACACGGAGCCAAACATGGTGCAAAAGTAAGTTGTTTGTATTCTTCTACTAAAATAATACTACTAGGTATTATTGGTGGGTCTGTGTGGTATTATTGGTGGGTCTGTGTGGTATTATGGTGGGTCTGTGAGGTATTATTGGTAGGTCTGTGAGGTATTATTGGTAGGTCTGTGAGGTATTATTGGTAGGTCTGTGAGGTATTATTGGTAGGTCTGTGAGGTATTATTGGTGGGTCTGTGTGGTATTATTGGTAGGTCTGTGTGGTATTATTGGTAGGTCTGTGTGGTATTATTGGTAGGTCTGTGTGGTATTATTGGTAGGTCTGTGTGGTATTATTGGTAGGTCTGTGTGGTATTATTGGTAGGTCTGTGTGGTATTATTGGTGGGTCTGTGTGGTATTATTGGTAGGTCTGTGTGGTATTATTGGTAGGTCTGTGTGGTATTATTGGTGGGTCTGTGAGGTATTATTGGTAGGTCTGTGTGGTATTATTGGTAGGTCTGTGTGGTATTATTGGTGGGTCTGTGAGGTATTATTGGTAGGTCTGTGTGGTATTATTGGTGGGTCTGTGAGGTATTATTGGTAGGTCTGTGTGGTATTATTGGTGGGTCTGTGTGGTATTATTGGTGGGTCTGTGTGGTATTATTGGTGGGTCTGTGTGGTATTATTGGTGGGTCTGTGTGGTATTATTGGTGGGTCTGTGTGGTATTATTGGTGGGTCTGTGTGGTATTATTGGTGGGTCTGTGTGGTATTATTGGTGGGTCTGTGTGGTATTATTGGTAGGTCTGTGAGTATTATTGGTAGGTCTGTGTGATATTATTGGTAGGTCTGTGAGGTATTATTGGTAGGTCTGTGAGGTATATTGGTAGGTCTGTGAGGTATTATTGGTAGGTCTGTGAGGTATTATCCTATACGTTTGTCTTTCATTCTCAATGCACAGACAGACAGACTTACAATTCTAAAGTTCCTTCATAGCAACAATTGGTGCGTATGTTGATCTTACGTTAGCTCACACCACTTCCCATCCATTACTTGTTCACTCTGAGTACTAATCACGGTAGTTTGACGGTGTTACTTAAGTTATCTGTCCCCGATGATGCTTTGCATAGACCACCGACAAATTAATCACAATATTTACACAGTCCGTTTTCTGTGCACTTGAAAAACCAGAAATATATTTTACACTTTAATATTTATAACTTTGTTTAAGCTTTTTTTTTTTAAAAGACGTTCGCAAAGAGTCGCAAATTAATACAGAGTTAGTGAAGTAGTTCCGAATTATTCGAAATTAATCAAAACTAAGTTACAAACCTTTTATAAAGACAAGTGTGTTGTATAATGTTCACAGCATGCTCAACTGAGAGACTTAACTTTGGAGATCGTTCTGTTCATTAAAATGCCACATTAACGCAATCTAGTGTGATAACATGTTCATTTGTGAAGGACGATACGTGTTATATCTTGTCTCAACTTGTCTCCACAATTTGCTATTTCTCTGCATAATTCACCAAATGTTAACATCACTACAATTGTGGTATTTCTCCAATAATTCACCAAATGTTAACATCCCTACAATTTTGCTATTTCTCCCATAATTCACCAAATGTTAACATCCCCATAATTCACCAAAAGTTAACATCTCCACAATTCTGCCGTTTCTCTCCATAATTACCAAATGTTAACATCCCACAATTCTGCTGTTTCTCCCCATTATTCACCAAATGGTAACACCCCACAATTCTGCTGTTTCTTCCCATTATTCACCAAATGTTAACACCCCACAACTCTGCTGTTTCTTCCATAATTCACCAAATGTTAACACCCCACAATTCTGCTGTTTCTTCCCATTATTCATCAAATGTTAACACCCCACAATTCTGCTGTTTCTTCCCATAATTCACCAAATGTTAACACCCCACAATTCTGCTGTTTCTTCCCATTATTCACCAAATGTTAACACCCCACAATTCTGCTGTTTCTTCCCATAATTCACCAAATGTAACACCCCACAATTCTGCTGTTTCTTCCCATAATTCACCAAATGTTAACACCCACAATTCTGCTGTTTCTCCCCATAATTCACCAAATGTTTCTATCTTCCGTTTCCTCGTCTCTGCCTATACAGCTCTAGCTACTATAGACATTGCGATACATTGCTATCTCTCTGTTAATGTTTTTTGCAACTTTCTACCTCCCGTTCTATCCTCTCTCCTGCCTCTTCTTTCTCTCTCCCCCACGCTCCTATCCCTCCACCAATCTCCTATTCATGATATTTTTATATTTATTGTTTTAAAAAAAACACGGGCTTAACTAACGCCAAGTTAACGCTTAATTTAACTTGTTTCTTTTCAAACTATTAATGACATTAAAAACTTGGTGTTGAAACTTCATTATATGTGGTGTGTTCCTTATTGTTTATAAAAACTTTCCGTGTGAGACATCAGTTCTCGGTGTTGTCGATTATTCATTTATATTACAATATTTATCACATTTTGTTAGCTGTCAAAATACATCGTCGTTATACCATAGTAATGTTAGTATAAAAATACAAAAACGAACCAAAATAGAATATTAATATTTCACATGCTTTTGTAAATACATTTGTATAGCTTTATTAGAACCTCGATGATAGTGTTATTTCGTACAAAGTTAATTTTACGCAAAAAATCTTTCCTGGCATTACAATGATCTATAATAGAAAATCTGGCCAGAAGCAGAAATCCTATTTAAATTTGATTGCTAAAAATCTGTTAACAAAATATCTATTTTGAAAAATGTAATGTCCCAGGACGAGTTGTCTGTTCTCGTCGAAATTAAGTTAATGCATTGTAACAACATTTGTCAATATTGCAAACATGCTTGTATGACAAAACCCAGCTAAAAACGTTACAATACAAATGTTGATGAAAAAGATATAAGGCAAAGTTCGAAAAAAATGTGACACGTATCTGGAAATGTAATTTTCGAATTGCCACTTGTACACTTCGAAGCCATTCTTGAAGCTGTTTACAGCAATATTTCCAATAGAGTCTTGGCTGTAAATCTAAAATTATCCTATCATGATGTGCACGGAGATAAATATCTGGCAATGACAAGGAAAGTGATAGAGTTATCTCCATCAGTGATGAAACAGTTCATTCATTACTTCGAGGTAGTCTAGCGCACAGTTTGTCTGGAAGCTCGTTCCTTTCCCTAAAATGTATTGGAAGCTGATAGGCGAACTGTTGAGTCGCGTGTTTGGAAAAGCTTGTTTACGAAGCTGTGAGAGGGTGATAAGGACGGGCTACTAAATGGGTGGTGGAATTCGTTCACTGTCCGTTTTTCCTCGCTTTTAGAGATGCACAAGTAAATAAACTGGGAGCCGCTCTAGCTCAGTGGTTAGTGAACTGGACTACAAAGGACAAGAGGTCGGGTTCGATCCTGATCGACGACTTCCTGGTTCACCCAGCCTTAAATAGGTACCGGATTTTTAGTGGAAAAATGAAGCGGCACTGGCGTAATACCGATCACATTATCCCAAAAATAACGTGTTCCCTCGCCATACATGCAGATAAAATGCAATGTTTATACAAAATTTAAATATCTGTAAAATTTAGGGTCACTAACCAATATATGCCTGCTTCATAGACTACACCAAAACATTTGATAAAATACACCATAATCAACTTATAGACTGCCTAAAAGATATAAATCTGGATGACACAGACATACGACTGATATGTAGTTTTGTACTGGGAGCAAACAGCAATAATAAAATATAACAAGGAGAACTCTACACCCATTGATATAAAAGAGGAGTAAGACAAGGCTGCATCCTATCACCAAGCTTGTTCAATCTATACACTGAGCAAATCTTTAAAAAACATCACAGAGATGCCAAGCCTAAACATTAATGGAAAGATAATCAATAACCTAATATATGCTGATGACACTGTTCTACTAGCAGAAAATCCTAAAGACCTACAACAATTAATTAATGTGATAAACATGACAAGCAAAAATATATGGACTAGATATGAATATCAAAAAGACTAAAAGTATGATTATAAACAAAGGAAATTCTCAAGACCTACAATTAAATATCAAAGTTGAGGGAATACATCTGGAGACAGTTCAGAGATACAACTACCTGGGACATACTATAACCAGTGATGGAAAATGTACAACTGAAATAAATAAAAGAATAGTATGGCAAAAAGTAATTTCAATACCATGAAAAATATACTAACATCAAAACAAATAACACCAGGGCTAAAAACTAAGAATAGCAAAATGTTACATCTTCTCAATGTTCCTGTATGGTGCAGAAACATGGACATTAAACAAGAAAACAGAACAGAAAATTGAAGCCTTTGAAATGTGGATTTATAGAAAAATAGGTAGAATTGGATGGAAATAAAATAAAATAAAAGAGGAAGTTCTAAAAGAACTAAAAATGAAAAAGATCTACTAACACAATTAGAGGAAGACAAATGCGGTTTTTGGTCATGAAAAGACACAACAGTCTAATAAAAGTAATATTAGAAAGGAAAATACAAGGTAAAAGAGGCAGATGCAGACCAAGACTAACATGGATGAGTAATATCAACAGATGGACAAGTCAGCCTATGACAATCTGTACACCATCAAAGCAAGAGACAGTGGAATGGCGCTCCATGGTAGCCAACCTTCGATGCGGTGACGGCACTCAATGATGATGAACACCATATTCCCTAGGCGCCACTGACGTGACGGGACTACTTTACTTTTTTTTTTTTTTTTTTTACGTAAATAAACTGAGAGTTTAATCCTGCGAAGAGCACGGTCTAATTACGACTTAAAAGGGGAGACTGTGTGGTCTAATGATAAAACGTATTCTGTACACAGAAATGTCCCGCGTTCAAAACCCCGTCAGAGACGATGAGAATTTTCCATTTTGAATCTGTAGTGTCTTCGTGGGTCTACTCTCCTCCCTCTCTGCGTAATGAGATTCTAAGTTTAGTCATCTCGAATAATGGAAAAAAAACAGGAGCTCCGCGTACATTCTGCGCACGTTAAAGAAACATTGGCAGTTGGAAATCGACAAGAGTGGACCGAACATAACCGCTGCAAAGGATACATATTAATAGGGAAAATTTGCACAAAAATGTAGACTCTATACGATATTTAAAAAAATTATAGTATCTTTGAAGTCGAAGAATATCTGCCTGTACGGCAAAGGAACACACGACTGCCTGCGTTAACTGAAAATAATTTATATACACGAAAATGTCCGTGACATCGGTAGAAATATAAAGTTGGCTGACGGAAACAAACATCATGACTCCAGGGAGATATAACGTTTTACTAAATACCTGTTTGTAAAGGCAACAGCGTAATATAAGAAGCTTTCATTAAATTCAGTACAATTCTTATTTAGTTAATAAAATAAGTCTTAGCCTTCTGTAAACAATATCACCAAAGATTGTATTTAAAAAAAAGGGAAAAGCTATAATCAAGAACAATGTTTACAAACGTACACAGAATCTGACAGCAGAGGGGATATTCAGAGGAGCAACGGAGACTTCATTATCATTATTGAGTGCCGTCTCCGCAACGAAGGTTGGTTACCATGGAGCGCCATTCTGCTCTATCTCTTGCTTTGATGGTGCAGGTTGTCATCGGTTGATTTGTCCATCTTTTGATGTTACTCGTCATGTTAATCTTGGTCTGCCTCTGCCTCTTTTACCTTGTATTTTCCCCTCCAGGATCACTTTCAGTAGGCTGTTGTGTCTTTTAACATGGCCTAAGAATCGCATTGTCTTGTTCTAATTGTGTTCAGAAGTTCTCTTTTCATTTTTAGTTGTAAGACTTTGTCATTTGTTTTCTTTCCTTCCATCCAATTCTACCTATTCTTCTATATATCCACATTTCAAAGGCTTCAATTCTCTGTTCTGTTTTCTTGTCTAATGTCCATGTTTCATCACCATATAGGAATATTGAGAAGATGTAACATTTTACTATTCTTAGTTTTAGCTCTGGTGTTATTTGTTTTGATGTTAGTATGTCCTTCATGACATTAAAATTACTTTTTGCCATTCCTATTCTTTTGTTTATTTCAGTTGTACATTTTCCATCATGGTTATAGTATGTCCAAGGTAGTTATAGTTCTGAACTGTCTCCAGGTCTACTCCTTCAATTTTGATATCCACTTGTGGGTTTTGAGTATTTTCTTTGTTTATGATCATAGTTTTAGTCTTTTTGATATTCATATCTAGTCCATATTTTTGCTGTCGTGTTTATTCATTAAGTAATTGTTGTAGGTCTTTAGGATTTTCTGCTAGTAGTTCAGTATCGTCAGCATATCTTAGGTTATGATTATCTTTCCATTAATTTGTAGGCCTGGCATCTCTGTGATGTTTTTAAAGATTTGCTCAGTGTATAGATTGAACAAGCTTGGTGATAGGTGCAGCCTGTCTTACTCCTCTTTTTATATCAATGGGTGTAGAGAACTCTTTGTTATATTTATTATTGCTGTTTGCTCCAGTATAGATTGCATATTAGTCGTATATCCATGTCATCTAGATGTATCTCTTTAGGCATTCTATAAGTTGTTTGTGGTGTACTCTATCAAAAGCTTGGTGTAGTCTATGAAGCAGGCATATATTGGTTGTTTACTTCTGTGTATTTTTCGATAATGTTCTCATGCAGAATATGGCTTCTTTGTCCCGCTATTTTTCCTAAATCCAAATTGCTGTCATCTAATTCAGTATTGATTTTATTCTGAATCCTTCCTTGTATAACTTTTAGCAAGATTTTGTAACATGGCTCATTAGGCTTATTGTTCTAAAGTCACTGCATTCAACTGCACCATTCTTTTTAGGCAATGCAATGAAAGTTGATATTTTTAGTTCATTTGGTATGTATCCTGTGTGGTATATGTCGTTGCATAGTCTGTAATCACTTCAATGCCAAAATCTTCAAGTGCCTGTATCATCTCTATCTGTATGCTTTCGTCTGCTGCTTTTCCCTTTTCATTTTTTATAGCTTTTTCCACCTCAGATTTTAAGATTTTATAGCCTGATGTACATTTTATAACTGGTTCTTGTCCCTTTGATCATGAAATAGTTCTGTTATATATTCCTGCCATCTATCTATGATATCCTTATTGTCTGTTAGCATTTTCTTTTTTGTCTGCAATGCATCACCTTCTGTGGCTTTTATTTTTATTAGTCATTCTCTTTATTTCTGTGTGCATTCCTCTTAGGTCTTGTTTGCTTTCCATAGTTTCTATTTCTCTACATTTTTGGCTGAGCCAGTCTTCTTTTGCCTTTTTGCACATTTTGCGTATCTCATGATCTATTGATTGTATTGGGCAGGTTCTTCGCTTAACGAAGACTACGACTCACCTAATATGAGAATACATAACATAATCACATTCCAGCTCAATGAGTTCAATGGCAGTGTACAACAGGCCACTTCTTTCATCTAAATTCTACTTCACGGACACTTCACTATTTCTACATCCTACTTCACTACTTCTACATCCTACTTCACGCACTCTCCACTCCGTCGACTTTCTACTTCACGGACACATTACATCATTGGCATTTTAATTCAATGGCATTCTACTTCACTGACATTTACTTCACAGACTTTTCACTCCATCGACATTCTACTTCACTGACATTCTACTTCACAGACTTTTCACTCCATCGACATTCTACTTCATAGATTTTCACTCCATCGACATTGCAATCACGACACATCGCTTCATCGACATATACATCACGGACACTTCACTACATCGACATTCTACATCACGGACACATCGCTTCATCGACATTCTACATCACGGACACATCGCGTCATCGACATCTACATCAGGAACATTCACTACATCGACATTCTACATCACGGACACATCGCTTCGACATTCTACATCACGGACACATCGCTTCATCGACATTCTACATCACGGACACTTCACTACATCGACATTCTACATCACGGACACTTCACTACATCGACATTCTACATTACGGACACTCACTACATCGACATTCTACATCACGAACACTCACTACATCGACATTATACATCACTGACACTTCACTACATCGACATTCTACATCAGAACACTTCTACATCGACATTCACATCACGGACACTTTACTGCATCGCCATTCTACATTACGGACACTTCACTACATCGACATTCTACATCACGAACACTCACTATATTGACACTCTACATTACGGACACTCACTACATCGACATTCTCAACCGGACACTTCACTACATCGACATATACATCCCGACACTTCACTACATCGACATTCTACATCACGGAACATCACTACATCGACATTCTACATCAGGAACACTTCACTACATCGACATTCTACATCACGGACACATCACTACATCGACATTATACATCCCGGACACTTCACTACATCGACATTCTACATCAGGAACATTCACTACATCGACATTCTACATCACGGACACTTTACTGCATCGCCATTCTACATTACGGACACTTCACTACATCGACATTCTACACACGAACACTTCACTATATGACACTCTACATTACGGACACTTCACTACATCGATATTCTACATCACGAACATTCACTATATTGACATTCTCATTACGGACACTTCACTACATCGACATTCTAAATCACGGACACTTCACTACATCGACATTTCACATCACGGACACATCACTTCATCGACATTCTATATATCACGGAAACTTCACTACATCGACATTACTACATCACGGACACATCGCTTCATCGACATTCTATATATCACGGACACTTCATACATCGACGAACATAGAATTCCTGATTCGCGACAACATACTTTGTGTACTCTCCATTTTGTAGACATTCCATTCCACCAAAACTTAA
>JAVIAB010000088.1:70521449-70605627 GCA_032433765.1 Megaustenia siamemsis | reverse complement strand
ACTTCTTAACTTCGACTTTTGAAAATGTCTTTCTTGACTACAACTTGAAAATGTCTTTCTTGACTTCAATCTTGAAAATGTCTTTCTTGACTACAACTTTGAAAATGCTTTCTTGACTACAATCTTGAAAATGTCTTTCTTGACTACAACTTTGAAAATGTCTTTCTTGACTTCAATCTTGAAAATGTCTTTCTTGACTTCAATCTTGACAACGTACTTCTTAACTTCAACCTTGAAAATGTCTTTCTTGACTACAACTTTGAAAATGTCTTTCTTGACTTCAATCTTGAAAATGTCTTTCTTGACTACAACTTTGAAAATGTCTTTCTTGACTTCAATCTTGAAAATGTCTTTCTTGACTACAACTTTGAAAATGTCTTTCTTGACTTCAATCTTGAAAATGTCTTTCTTGACTACAACTTTGAAAATGTCTTTCTTGACTTCAATCTTGAAAATGTCTTTCTTGACTACAACTTTGAAAGTGTCTTTCTTGACTTCAATCTTGAAAATGTCTTTCTTGACTACAACCTTGAAATTGTCTTCTTGACTTCAATCTTGAAAATGTCTTTCTTGACTACAACTTTGAAAATGTCTTTCTTGACTTCAATCTTGAAAATGTCTTTCTTGACTACAACCTTGAAAGTGTCTTTCTTGACTTCAATCTTGAAAATGTCTTTCTTGACTCAATCTTGCAAATGTACTTCGCATTACAGGTTCGAACGGTCACGACACCATTTTATTGTAATGATGTCTTTAACAAATTGCAAAGATGATATCAAGATGTGCTCCTTCTCCATCACTACTTTCATCGTATTGTAACGAGGCACACTGACTTCTTTCACAATCATCGTTCATCAATCAACATCGAATTTCGTAATGAAGCCTTTAAAACAACATCCATCATTCATTAACGCCAACGCTTCTTTATATAATTCTTGGAGCCTTTTATTTACTTCTCTTCATGTCTTCTATATCATACTACTGCTAATGACAATCTCTCTATGTTCTCCATGATATTACTTCTTTCCATTCGCCTTACCCTATCGCTAATCTCTGTCGTTAATCTAACATCTTCTAAACTAGCTACATTCGGCCGTTTCCCTAATTTGGTACGTTCCCCATCGAACGCACCACCCTAACCTATTCTATCTATAGCTAACTATCGGCCTATTTCATTGTAGTTTCTTGTCTTCCCTAACCTATCTACTCTGTATGACTGTCCCTTTCCCTGATGTTGACCACTTCTCTTCTCACGTCCTCTCAGTACGATGTTCCGGCTCCAAGTGACTAGTCTCTTCTAGTCACCTCACTACCGTAACCCCCTGCCACGTCATGCCCCTTACTTTACGTCATTTTCTCTTCTGTACAAGTAAGTGCTCAATCTATATTTCCCTATACTCTATCTCACGGTGTGTACTTTCTTTCACACCCTTCCTCGCGCAAGTGCTTAATCTATATTTCCCTATTCTCCATTCCCCTCTATTATATACTCCTATCCGTACCTTCTCTGCTATATCATATCTTTAATGGCTTTGATCTTTACATCGTCTGGCATAATTCCCCTGTCATTTATCCTAAACCCTAAGTATTTACTTCATGTTTCAAAAATTGACATTTACCTATTTTCAATCTTATTTTGTGTTGCCTCAATCTGTCAAATACTTGTTCTAGTTGTTGTAGGTGTTCATGCTTCGATCCTTTGGTGAATATAATGATGTCATCTATGTAGGCTTGTGCAAATGTATCTAATCCCTGCAATACCTGATTCATAAGTCCCATATAAGTAGCAGGCGCTCCTTTTAAACCGAAAGGCATAACATTCCATGTGAACGTTCCTATATGTGTATTGAATGCAAGTTTATGTTTTGCTGTTTCTTTTACCTGAATGGCCCAGAAGCCAGCCTTACAATCCATTATACTGTACCAATTTACACCCTGAAACAACGCTATTATATCGTCCACTCGAGGCATTTGATAACTTATATTTTCGTAATCTTATTTAATGCCCTGTAATCACAACAGAATCTATGTGATCCATCTTTTTTCTTAACTATCACTATAGGTGACGACCATTGCGAGGTTATTCTAGTTATTATTCCTGCCTTTAACATATCTTCAATAGCTTTTTCTACTATCTCTCTACTTCGTAGTGGTGTTCTATATGTTCTTATCTTGGTTGGTTCTGCCCCTCCTGTATCTATATCCATTTGTACTGTGTTCGTTCTTCCTAGTTCAAAATCTGTCAATGCAAATATATCGTGGTTATTCAGCACTAATTCTTGTATTATTTGTTTGTTATCTTCATGATGTTGTAATTGTTGTATTAATTCTTTCCTTCGTTCTTCCGTTAATGAAATTCTCTTCTCTTGTGTGCTCTTGGTAAGTTTATGCGTATCCGATATCTTCTTATTCCCTGTCAACGTTTTCACTGGTGTGTCCGCCACTGAGTTTATATCTTTCCCATGATGTTGTAAGTGAATCTGTGCTATAACTCTACCTTTCTTAATCTTAATAGTTCTACCTGATTGGTTTATTACCATTACTGGGATTATTTGGTTTTCTGTCATCTCCACTATACCATCAATTATCTGTATGTTTGGATCTTCCATTATGTCGCGATCATCTCTTGTTGTATTGAGCACTTGTCCTGGTGCAATATAATCATTTTTCTTTATTTTAGTTAGTACTATATATACTTTTGCGGGTGTAACGTTATATCCTTCTCTGCCCTAGCTAAGGTTACTATATGTGTGTCATCCTCCATCTGTATATTTTTATTTCCTATATGTATTCTTTGTGTCCATAGTTGACTATAACTTTATTCCTACGCATCCAATCTCTTCCCAATATCATAGCACGGTTCATCTTTTCTATTACCACAAATGTTTGTTTCATATGGTGTCCACCTATTCTTATCCGTAACCTTGTCTTACCTACCACACTCAAAGTTTGTCCATTTACTGTTTACTCTGTGTTCTAAGAAGCGGCATATTCTTCCCTAGTGATCTAAATACACTCTTTTTCAACACACTAACACCCGCTCCAGTATCTATCAACGCTCTACATTTATGATGACCCATTTGAACCAGACATGAACAAGGGTCCTTTACTGCTTTTGCTCTTCCTGCATCTGTTATTCTTTTAGTGCCCCAGGTTGTCTGCCACCTCGAGCACCTCTGGCGTTTCCGTAGTTTGACTCTCTTTCCTTTTACTTCCCCTGAGTATCTATTTTGTTTGTCCCAGGTTGGGTATCTATCTGTTTATCCTTTCCGTTTTGGCATTGGGTTGCAATGTGACCCAATATACCACAATTATAGCATCTTCTTGTTTTATCGTGTCTACCCTCTCCTCTTTGGCTTTGACATTGGTTTGCAATGTGACCCAATATACCACAATTATAGCATCTTCTGGTTTCTTGTATATTATTTATTGGTTGTCTGTTGTATTGCTCTCTATCCATGCTCCTCCTCTGATTCATATTCCCCCCATTCATCTGTTGATCTGGTCGTTGTAACTTAATTCTTGATGGATTATTATTGTCCTCAAATCGTTTAACTACACTTTCTTCTTCTATTGCCGCATTAATTATTTGTGAAAAAGTTGCCTTCGTTCTTCTTGCCAGGTGTAATTTCAGTGTCCTACTTTTTAGTCCTGAGATAAATGTCGCTACTAACATTTTGTCCACATATTCGCTGTTTATACCCCTTCCGAAGCCTTGATCAGCTACTGCTATCATTCGGTCTCCGAACTCCTGTATTGACTCATCTTCTGCCTGTTGCAATGTTCTCAATGACATTATGGCATGCTGTTCATCTCTATATTGTGCGTATCTCTTAGCCAAATAATTAGTAAACTCATGCCATGGTTCATCTCTCATTTCTTCGATTCTTCTTCTTATGCTATTGGTCACTCCCCCGCTACTTGTAGCCAATGCTATATCTTTCCATTCTGATAATTGTAGTTCTTTATTCTTACACCAGAATTCGACGGCTTTTATCCATGTGTTATATTGTTCAGTCTTCCCTGAAAAAATTGGAATTCTTTTGGTAATTTCCTGGGTTTGTAAACTGTCCCCTAGTTTTTCAATGGCTCTTCCCATCATCTGTAATGTTTGGCGCATGTTTTCTTCCTGGTTCACTATTTCTACTCCTCTATTTCCTTTCTTGCCATTTTTAGATCTTATTATATTTTTTTTTTTTTTTTTTTTATGTTATCTATCCAGTCTTTATCTATTAAAATTTGTTACAACATTTTATTATAACATCGGACGTGTCTTTACTCTTAAATTACTTTGTCTTAATTTACCTTTACGTTCCCTATAGTACCAAAAAAAAAAAAAAAACGATCTTCCCGTATTTAAAGTGTCGATACTTATCAATACTGAAAATTTTCATTCACTGACACGTCAGATATTTTTACATATTGGTCTCAACTTAATTATTGTAAAATTTAAACTTATCTAACTATCCTGTGGACAGAATTACACTCAACATGTCTTGTCCACACCATACCACGGTCCTCTTTGCTACCCTATCCCCTTTACTAGATTGTGAGCCAACAAGTTCTACACATTTACATATACAGGGTGTTTATAAAGTCTCACTACACTTGGTATCTAGGTCAATTTGAAAAAAATGTTTATGACGTCATCACAATATGTGCTCAACAAAGTGCTTCTTTTCAGTAGCAATAGTAACTGCTACGGTACAGTGTATATCGATGTTTTGAGGAAGCTGGAAAGTAACAATGACATAAACATTATAACAGGTGTTGGAAATGTCCACCACGGGCTTCAAGACATGTCTGTACACGCCTCTTCATATTGTCAAATACCTTGCGCAAGGTGTCTGTTGTTATTTCTTGAATGGCATTTCTGATTGCTTCTTTCAGCTCCTCAATTGTGTGCACATTAGTTTTGTAAACTTTGCCTTTCAAGAACCCCCATAGATAATAATCTAATGGAGTAAGTTCTGGAGACCGAGCAGGCCAAATTCCTTTAGATATTATGCGATTGGAGAAAATTTCTTCCAAAAAACGAAGTGATGCTCTAGCTGTGTGTGCAGTTGCACCATCTTGTTGGAACCAAGCTTCTTCAATTTCACGTTCATTCAGCTGTTCTAAAAAAGGTTCCAGAATTTCAGTAACATACCGATGGGCATTTATAGTGTTGTTGAAGAAAATGGGTCCAATTATACGCCTTCTACTGACGGCACACCATACCCAATTTTCGCATCGTGTATAGGCGCTGCATGAAATGCATTGGGATTGAAACTGCTCCAAATACGATTATTTTGGCTATTAACGTATCCAGATAGATGAAACCATGCTTCATCTGAGAAGAATGTTACATCGAGAATTGACTCGTCTTCTTCAGCTAAAAATGATTGAAACCACGTGCAGTAGTTGACTCTGGATTGATTGTCACGCTCTTTTAGTTCATGCACAACAGAAATCCTGTATGGATGGAAATGTAACCGCTGTTTTAGAACTTTGTGCAATGTGCTCAATGGTAAGTTCACTTGTTGCGACAGTTTTCTTAATGACTTGTCTGGACTTTTAAGGATTCTGTCTTGGATATCTAAACATATTTCATCATTCACAGCAGGCCTACCAGATCGTGGAGCATCTTCCACATTTCCAGTAGCAATAAACTTATTCAACAAATTTCTAACCGTAATGCGATGAGGAGGTTGTTTATCAGGAAATCTTGCTATAAATCTTTGAACAACTACCCGTGTGTATCGACCACCATTTCTAAACACTTGTTCAACCAGAAAAATTCGTTCTTCTCTTGATAACACCATTCTGCTTTGAGTGCAAAGAATTACTCCAGCAGACGACAGCCATTCACTGCACAATTGACAGTGGGAGCACATATTGTGATGACGTCATAAACTTTTTTTTTTCAAATTGACCTAGATACCAAGTGTAGTGAGACTTTATAAACACCCTGTATAACGTACTTATGATGCTTCACCCAGCAGACCACCGCAGAGCGTTGTTCCGTATAGCAGGTCACCACATCGATGCTCCAGTATAGCCGGTTACCACAGCGATGCTCCAGTATAGCAGGTTCCCACAGCGATGCTCCAGTATAGCAGGTTCCCACAGCGATGCTCCAGTATAGCAGGTTCCCACAGCGATGCTCCAGTATGGCAGGTTCCCACAGCGATGCTCCAGTATAGCAGGTTCCCACAGCGATGCTCCAGTATAGCAGGTTACCACAGCAGTCCTCTCACACACTTTGAGGGTAGCAGCAAATGCGTATCTTCACATACAGTGAGTCAGCAGCAAACACGTATACTCACACACAGTGAGTCAGCAGCAAACACGTATACTCACACACAGTGAGTCAGCAGCAAACACGTATACTCACACACAGTGAGTCAGCAGCAAACACGTATTATTTCCCACGCCTAATTTGTGGATGGTCACAATGTGTTCAACAACGATGTTAAGCGGTGCGATTGTAAACGGTCACGGCGCCAATTGTTATCACCTTACAATCCATTATTTATTATTTGTTTGTTTGTTTGTTGGTGAGACTGATGGAGAATGTCCGTAGTGTACCATTCACATTGAAAACCATCGACAACCATCGACGTTTGAAACCGTTCTCAATCTGAACCAGAAATGTCTCCTCAATAATTTGCATATGCACTTCATCAAAATATGTACTTCGCGCTGTTCTGATATGCCCTATCCATCACCGTCTCCCTCCAGATTAATGGTCCGAGATCAAACTGTTCTCTCTCACCGTTAGAAACAACGTCGTTGTATGCCACATACGTAAATCTCTCAATTTCCCATCTGTCCGCACGTCTTCAAATCCTTTACTATTTCTAACTCGTAGATTCCATTATATCATTAGCTGGAAGCTTCAGCTAACAGTTACAGTCCCTCTATAGGACAACATTCTGCATTCCTCATCCAATGTAACCGAACAATAATAAGTTCACAACGCAAAACTCTTTTTTATACTTGGAGCCTTAGTTTATTTCTTTATTTCTTTACATCTGCAATTCATTACAATTTCCATACATCATAACCTACTGTCACTTCCATTTTCATGTATCATTCATTCTCCTAACCCTATCACTATCTATTTCTTGATGATATCTCTACTATTACACCTATCTCAAATCTACTTGGCCGTTTTCCCTAATTTTGGTCCGTTCCCATCGAACGTCCCACCCTAATCTATCTATCTATACCTATCCTATCTATTGGCCTCTTACATTGTGAACTCGTGTCTTCTCTAATTCTCCTATCTCTACTAATCGACCGTTATCGCTCTGGTGGTTTCTCCGTACTCCGATAGGTCTTGTCGTTCTGATGTTCTGACTCCAAGTGACTAGACACTCTAGTCACTTGCCAACCGTAACTCTGCTAACGCGTCATCCCCTTTTCTTTACGTCACTTTCTCTTCTGCATAAGAAAGTGCTCAATCTATAATTCCCCATACTCCATCTCTTGTGTGTACCTTCCTTCACACCCTTCCCCGTGCAAGTGCTTGGTTTATAATTCCCTACTCTCCTTTCTCCCTATTACTTATTCCTAATCTCTATTCCCTGTCTGTTTCTACTCCCTTTCTACCTTCTCTGCTACAACACCATGGACAGGTATAATCTGAAAACACAAACAAGATCAGTTAACTAGTACTTGTTCTAGAAGCTAAAGCAAACAAACAACGCTAAATCTATTATTTCTTGACTAATTAGAAGCTACAAGTTATCCATCTGTGCGTACTTCCTTTCTTCTTTTCATACATCCATCCGTCTAATCTATCTATCTAATCTACTATCAATCTATTGTCCTTTTGAGACGAAGGCGGCACCTTGGACAGAAATTCTAGACTCTTGTGTCTGACGGGGTTTCAGCTATCAAACCTTGCAGAAGACCAGCATTTTGCCTTGCCACACAGATCTGTTCTGGGCGAGTTACTCAATATCAGCTAGGGGGTAGATGCCTGCTGATGTTGCCGCTCGTTCTTTTTAGTACTTCTCTAGTTCGGCGTTTTTTTTAAATTTTACCCTCTGCTTCCCATTTCAGTGCCTACATTGAGATTCTTTTTGCTGCCTCTTCTCATCACGTGGTTTTCATATGCGTTGTTATATACGAACTCGATTGTGTCACCTCTCAATTCTTTGTTGTAAACGAACTCATTAATTCCTCCTCTCAATTCGTTGTTATAGACGAACTCATTAATGTCATCTCTCAATTCGTTGTTATAGACGAACTCATTAATGCCATCTCTCAATTCGTTGTTGGAGACGAACTCATTAATGTCATCTCTCAATTCGTTGTTAGAGACGAACTCATTAATGTCATCTCTCAATTCGTTGTTAGAGACGAACTCATTAATGTCATCTCTCAATTCGTTGTTAGAGACGAACTCATTAATGTCATCTCTCAATTCGTTGTTATGTAGATGATGTTTTTAAATTGATGTAATAGTATAGACGCTTGTGCCGCTTACAGAAGTTGTTATAAATGCCTCAACCGTCAATCCATAACAAATATATAATCTCAACACTAACTCTTAATTAGTCTCAACACGAACTCTTCTGTTTAATTACTTGGAGCCTTCTATTTACCACTTCATTCTCCCGCTCTAACTTTCTAACTTCATATGTCACACTGCTGCATTTGACAATCTTTATATATTCATAATAGTATTACTTTTTCTCTTTCTCCCTATCCTTGTCTAATCACTGTCGTTTAACTATTATCTTCTAACTAACTACAATCGGCCGTTACCCTACTTTGGTACGTTCCCCATCGAATGCACCATCCTAACCTATTCTACCTATCACTAACTATCGGCCTGTTACATTGCAATCTCCTGTCCTCCCTAACCTATCTACTCTATACAACTGTTCGTCTCCCTGATGTTGATCACTCCACCGGCATGTCTTCTCAGTACAAATGGGTCAAAGCATACCTGCATAACAGGAGAGCCAGAGTGCAACTGGATGGTCTTAAGAGTAAGAAGGTCTTATTGCGCCAGGGCGTTCCACAAGGAGGGGTACTATCTCCAACACTTTTTCTGATCTACATCGATGACCTAGTTACTGAACTACCACATGGCATCAAAGTGGCAATGTATGCAGATGACTTGGTAATGTGGTGCACAGAGGATTATGCAACAGTGGCCTCCAAATTGCTACAAAGAGCTATGAATGCACTGAATTCATGGACAAATAGATGGTGTATCAGCATCAATACAGACAAATGCAGTACTACACTTTTCACACTCTCCCCAAAACAAAAAGCAGGAGCCATCTACATAAACAATGAGCCTGTGAAAGAAGACATACAAGCTACATATCTCGGAGTTACATTTGATAACAAACTATCTTGGAAACAGCAGATAAATAAGGCAACCCAAAAAGCAAGGAGGAAATTGGCTATTCTAAGAAAGTTGTGTGGAACCACATGGGGTGCGAGTGGGAAAATACTCAGTAAAGTTTACCAACAGAGTATATGCCCACATTTAGAATATGGATCATCCGCATGGTGCTCAGCATCAAACACCACATTGCAAGAACTGGATAAAGTACAAAACCAGGCACTTAGGGTCATCACAGGAGCAATGAAATCAACACCAATATTGGAGATGGAGAAATTGTGGAGGATACAGCACTGAGAGAACGGAGAGACACAAAGGTGCTGATACAGGCAGAAAAATTTTTATGCATGCCGAGACATTCAATGAAGGACAGATTCCAAAATCTTGCATTGGGACGACTTAAGAGAAGCAACTTTATCCACCAAGCCAAGCGTATTAGTAGACAAACACCAGACATGCCAAGAGTTGTTAAACCCCTTCTGCCCATACCAGAACAGACTCCCTGGACAGATGAATCAGGATTATCAGTTCAAATACGGACAGAAGTGAAAGGAATAGTTGACAAAGAGGAACAAAATAGTCTACAGCGAAAAACAATAACTCTCAGTTTCCTGGATGAAGAATACCCACAAGACCTATGGATCCGTGTGTACACAGATGGATCAGCACAGAATGCAGTAAAGAATGGGGGAGCAGGTGCATATATAGAGTACCCAAATAACACTAGGGATATGAATAAAATAGCAACAGGGAAATATTGTCACAATTATGATGCAGAAAGACAAGCAATAAAGTTGGCAATAGAAAAACTGCTGAACAGTAATCTTAGCCCACAGCCTGTAGTGTTTTTGACAGATGCAAGATCAGTACTCCAGGCACTACAATCCAGAAAATTACCACATCTGCAGACCTTATTGACTGAACTCTGCAAGCACCACAGGGTTGCCCTGCAGTGGATCCCGTCTCACTGTGGAATACCAGGAAATGAGAAAGCAGATCAGTTGGCAAAGGAAGGTTCAACAGGCACACAACTAGATACACCAGTTACATACCATCATAAGAAACAGATAATCAAATCAATCAGAGGACCACAAGCCCCAAATCAGGATGCCTTTCATAATATGAATAGATATGAACAAGTTATCATTATACGCCTAAGAACAGGACACAATCGACTCCATAGTCACATGTATACAAAATTCAAGATCGGCACATCAGCTACTTGTACATGTGGACAGGCACCCCAGACTGCTGAACACATACTTCAAGACTGCACTGAATATAGTAGACTGAGGAAAATCCATTGGCCCATAGATACAACACTACAGACAAAACTATATGGGCCACTGCAAGAATTACAAAAGACAGTAAAATTTATACAGGAAACGACATTGCAGATATAGACAATACTTCAGGCGAACGAAAGATAGATAGAACACTAACTCTTAATTAGTCTCAACCTGAACTCTTCTGTTTTATTACTTGGAGCCTTTTATTTACCACTTCATTCTCCCGCTCTAACTTTCTAACTTCATATGTCACACTGCTGCATTTGACAATCTTATATATTCCTAATAGTATTACTTTCTTCTCTTTCTCCCTATCCTTGTCTAATCACTGTCGTTTAACTATTATCTTCTAACTAACTACAATCGGCCGTTACCCTACTTTGGTACGTTCCCCATCGAACGCACCATCCTAACCTATTCTACCTATCACTAACTATCGGCCTGTTACATTGCAATCCCACGTCCTCCCTAACCTATCTACTCTATACAACTGTTCGTCTCCCTGATGTTGATCACTCCACCGGCATGTCTTCTCAGTACGATGGTCTGGCTCCAAGTGACTAGTCTCCTCTAGTCACCTCACAACCGTAACCACCCCCTGCTACGTCATGCCCCTTACTTTACGTCATTTTCTCTTCTGCATAAGTAAGTGCTCAATCTATATTTCCCTATACTCATCTCCCGGTGTGTACCTTCTTTCACACCCTTCCTCGCGCAAATGCTTAATTTATATTTCCCTATTATCCATTCCTCTCTATTATATACTCCTATCCGTACCTTCTCTGCTATACAATACGCCCTCCCTGTGCTTAGTCGTTGTTCCATTCTAAACGACTAATCTCTTCTCCCGTTGTTGGGTATCCCCCTAAATTACCATACTCCCAATAATATTTCACTCGTTCTGCTTTGACACTCTTATCAATAATACTCTAGTATAATTCAACTATAACTATCATTCAACCAAGAACACTTAACATAATGGGTTCTAATGAACCTTTCCATCCCTTCAATTAATAACTCTTAATCCTTAAATTAATAACATTGCATTGATAATTCTCAACTAACTAACCATTCCTTTCATTACATTCCGCAATATCTCCAACTCCCGTTCATTGCATTCCGCAATATCTCTAACTCTTCACTACCCATTCCGGGTTTTCTTCTCCGTTCATTGCATTCCGCAATATCTTCAACTCTTCACTACCCATTCCGTGTTTTCTTCTCCCTTCATTGCATTCCGCAATATCTTCAACTCTTCACTACCCATTCCGTGTTTTCTTCTCCGTTCATTGCATTCCGCAATATCTTTAACTATCTATTTTTTTCTTATTTCTCCTACTATTTATTATAAGCCTATTTTTGTACTTCCGTTTCATCCTTCCTTCATCTTTCGGTTTACTCCACTTTCTCTTCTTTTCTTTAACATTATGATTACTCATATCATAATCTCTCCACTCCTCTTCTTCGTCACTCGTTCTCTTCCTTTTTCCCCACTCTCTTTTTGATTGTTGCGTTTGCTCTGGAACTACTATTCTTCCTTCCCTGTCTTTTAATCTTGTACTTTTCTTTAGTAATGTTCTTGTTGTTGCATCTGATGTTGTTGATATTAACTTTTATCCACGTGTTATAATGCTCAGACACCCCTGAAAGAATGGGTACTCTTTTAGTAATCTCCTGGGTTTAAACTGTCTCCTAGTTTTTCAATCGCTCTTCCCATCATCTGTAATGTTTGGCGCATGCTCTCTTCTTTGTTCACCATCTCTGATCCTCTATTTCCCCTCCTTGCCATTTATACAGCTTATTCTTTCTCAGTGACAATGCTATATATTCCTTTCTTATCTACAATACCTTTGTCTATCGATCCTACTATATATCTTTCATTCCTTAAGTGTACATCATTTTAATCCTAATATCGCACGTGTCCTTGTTCCATAACCTTACCGTTAATTAAGTTATTAAGTTACCCTTCCCTTCTTTAAAAACAATCTCCCAGTTTACAATTAAGTGGCGTCAATTGCCTTTGCTAAAACTTAATCAAGGACACGTTTAATATTTTACAAATGTTTCCTTATGGTATCATCATATATCAATACACAATCTGTCTTTACTTCTAAAAATTTTAACTAACTACCCATACACTATCCTATACAATTGCTAACTAATTAACACCCTTTCAACACTATTAGTTTCTAGTGAGTACTAAAATTACATCTATAATTACACTACATGCATTGTCTTTAAAATATCTGTCCACTCACTGACGATGATCGGTTTCCTCTGTATTATTCACTTGACTTCGGGGTTGCTAGTGAATCCTTGTTCGGTTATCCGGGACCTAGTGATGTTCACATCCACTCCGGCTAGTCCCAGCACTCCTGGCCTGTTCCACACAGCAAGGTCTCACACAGCAAGGTCTCCCACAGCAAGTTCTGCATGTAACATTTTGTTGTTTCTTCTACATGTGAATGATGTGCTATAGCCGACATGTTTGCACCGCTCTTTTTACTGGTCTTTAGTCGGCGCATGCACTTTCTTATCTTGTATAACGTGTCAAGCAGTTCTTTCGTTGCCTGTGACAAAACGTTCTCTCTTGTCGATGGTAACACCAGTCTTTGATGGCGTCAGGCCTTTATTATCTCTAACTTATATATCTGTTCCTCTATATTATCAGCTGGAAGCTTCAGCCAATAGGTGCAGTCTCTCTGTAGGACAGCATTCTGCATTCACCGTCTCCTGTACTTGTTGTATGTAATTTTACATGACGCTTCTCTATCGTTGTATATTTCATGTGACACCCTCAACTTACAAATAAACGAATATCACATATCACAACATGAATTCTTCTTATTTTTTACTTGGAGCCTTTCCTTTATTTTAATCTTCAATTCTTTACATTTTCAATAACATCATAATATACCGTCACTTCTATCTCATGTCTCATTCATTCTCCTATCCCCATCTCTATCTGTTCTCGATGATTATCTATTTACTGCACCTAACTAAATATATTTGGCCGTTTCCCTAAATTTGGTACGTTCCCCATCGAACGCACCGCCTACACTATCTATCTATTCCTATCCTATCTATCGGCCTGTTACGTTGTGAACTTGAGTCTTCTCTATTCTATCTATCTCTAATAATTGACCGTTATCTCTCTGTGATGTTGCTCAATACTCCGATAGGTCTTGTCAGTCTGATGTTCTGGCCCCAAGTGGCTAGCTTCTCTAGTCACTTGCCAACCGTAACTCTGCTGACACGTCATGCCCCTTTTCTTTACGTCACTTTCTCTTCTGTATAAGAAAGTGCTCAATCTATAATTCCCTATACTCTATCTCTTGGTGTGTACCTTCCTTCATACCCTTCCCCGTGCAAGTGCTTGGTTTATATATTTCCCTGCTCTCCTTTTCCCACTATTATCTATTCCTAATCTCTATTCTTCGCTATTATCTACTCCTATCCTCCATTCTCTGCTACACAATACGCCCTCCCTGTACTTAGTCGTTGTACCATTCTAAACGACTACTCTTATTTTCCCTTGGCGGTTATCTCCCTAAATTACCCTTATCTCAATAATATTACACTCATTCTGTTTTGTCTCTCTTATCATTAATACTGGTATACTTCAAATAGTAACTATCATTCAACTATAACAACTCTTAACTTAATGAGTACCAATGAACCTTTTCATCTGTTCACTAATTAACTGTTAACCTTGAAATCAATAATTTTGAATTGACAACAATTTAATTTCTTATATTAATACTTAAACTTTATTCCTTCCACCACTTTCCGCCCTATCTCTAACTCTCTTTTCGATGCATTTCATCATATCTTCAACTTTTCCCTATCCACTCTGGGTTTTCTCCTTCGTTCATTGCATATTGCCATATCTTCAACTCTCCATTTATTGTAATCCGCAATATATGTACTCCTCACTCATTGCATTCCGTAATATCTCTACCTTTCACTTATTGCCTTCTGCCCTATCTGTGCTCCTCACTCATTGCATTCCGCCATATCCTCTAATCCTCCCTCATTGCATTTCGCAATATCTTCTACTCCTTCTCATTGCATTCCGCAATATCCTCTACTCTTCCTCTTATTGCATTCCGCAATATCTCTACTCCTCCCTCATTGCATTCCGCAATATCTTCTACTCCTCCTCATTGCATTCCGCAATATCCTCTACTCTTCCTCTTATTGCATTCCGCAATATCTCTACTCCTCCCTCATTGCATTCCGCAATATCTCTACTCCTCCCTCATTGCATTCCGCAATATCTTCTACTCCTCCTCATTGCATTCCGCAATATCCTCTACTCTTCCTCTTATTGCATTCCGCAATATCTCTACTCCTCCCTCATTGCATTCCGCAATATCCTCTACTCCTCCCTCATTGCATTCCGCAATATCTTCTACTCCTCCTCATTGCATTCCGCAATATCTTCTACTCCTCATTGCATTCCGCAATATCCTCTACTCTTCCTCTTATTGCATTCCGCAATATCTCTACTCCTCCCTCATTGCATTCCGCAATATCTCTACTCCTCCCTCATTGCATTCCGCAATATCTCTACTCCTCCCTCATTGCATTCCGCAATATCTTCTACTCCTCCTCATTGCATTCCACAATATCTCAACCCTTCTTCTTATTACCTTCCGCAATATCTCTGCTCCTCCCTCATTGCATTCCGCTCCTCCTCATTGCATTCCGCAATATCTTCTACTCCTCCTCATTGCATTCCACAATATCTCTACTCCTCCCTCATTGCATTCCGCAATATCTCTACCTTTCCTCTTATTGCATTCCGCAATATCTCTGCTCCTCCCTCATTGCATTCCGCAATATCTCTACTCTTCACTATCTATTTTTCCTACTTCTTCTACTATTTATTATAAACCTATTTTTATACTTTCGTTTCATCCTCCCTTCAACTTTCGGTTTACTCCACCTTCTCTTCTTTTCTTTAACATGAGGCTTCTTCAAATCGAATTCTCTCCACTCCTCTTCTTCGTCACTCGCTCTCTTCCTTTTTCTTTTTGATTGTTGCGATTGTTCTGTAATTACTATTCTTCCTTCCCTGACTTTTAATCTTGTTCTTTTCTTTGGTAATGTTCTTTTTGTTGTATCCGATGTTGTTATTGTTTCTCTATTTGTATTACGTTTTTGCCTTTGTATCTTATAGCTTCTTGTGTTTTGATATGGAGTTTCTATTTCCTTCTCACCACCAGTTTCGCTGATATTGGATAGTAACTTCTGTGATGCCCCTTTTCCCAATCTCTCTTCTTCTGTGGTCATTGTACTTTCTTCCGCTGAAATTATATTTTCATCTGTGGCCATTCTATTTTCTTCCGTGGTAATCATAATTTCTGTCTGTGTATCATCATTAACATCATGTTTCCTATCCTCATCGCTTTCAGATGTATATGCCCTCATACTCCGTGTGTATTTCCTTCGGGTTCTGTCTGTTTGTACTTCTGTCTGTATGTTACCTTTCCTATCATCTTCGCTTTCTTCTGTAGATTCTCTCATACTCCGTGTGCATTTCCTTCGAGTTCTGTCTGTCTGCATCTCTGCCTGTTCTGACCAAAGGGTGTCGTCTTTTCGTATATTTCTTCCATGGGTTCTTATTTCTGACTTACCATATATGTGTTTAATTACATAATTAGATATTCCTGTTTTCCTCATGACTATATATCCTTCTTTCCATTTAGGACTTAGTTTGGAAATGGCCGTATGATTCTTATAAAATTCATTCAATTCTGTTTGTATGTCTTTTTTTCCTTTCGCTGCCTCTCGACTTATCTCCCCGTCTTCGCCTACTGCGACATCCACATATGTTTTTCTGTCCATTGTTTCCATTTTATTCTGTGTCTTCTTTGGCACAACTGCTGATCTCTCCGTTGTCTCATCAATTTCCTTCATATTTTGTTTTCTAATCCTCTTATTTATTTGCATACTATACCATCTGAAGTTTGTTCTCTTATTTGTTCCATTTCTTCTTTCTCTAATAACATTTAAATAACATGGCCTTGTCTCTAGGTTGTCTTGTCTCCTTGGCCTAAACACATCTACCTTTATCTTATTATTTGATATTTTGTGTCCCTGATTTAGGATCTTATTTACTATTGAGCTCTTTCTGTAGAGCACTATGGCTTCATTTCTGTTGTCCATTCTCTCTCTGAATTTATAAAACATGATCTCCCCAAATTTTCCAAAGTAATTTTTAACCTGTCCTTCTGTAATGTTCTTTCTTAATTCCTTGACTATTATCTTGCAGCTATTTGTTCCATTCTCCACAAACTGACACTGTCTCACTAGGTGTCCTATTTCCTTACATCTATAACATCTCTTCCTTTCCTGTGCCCTATTTATTGCTTTTTGGTTCTGTCCTTTGTCTACTTGCAATATGCAGAAACATGTCTCTTTCTTTCTTCCGTATTTCCCAATTTTATCAGGTTTTTCCTTTGTACTGAAAATTCGCCTGTCTCTCTGGGTACTGTCTGCGTTTCCCGCTCTCTGATACCTTCCTTGTTTATTAAACGTTTCTCGACATTGTCTCATGATATGTCCTCTTCTTCCACATCTATAACATCTCCTTGATTCCTGTACGACATTTATCATTTGTGTCTCTCTCTGTTGTATCCTTCTTTGCCTCATTTGATTTATCTCCTTGGGGATTCCTTATTTACCCCAACTATTTTCTTTATATGGTGTATGTTCTTCCTCTAATCTCTTTGTTGTTCCTTCTTCTTCTATTGCTGTATTTTTCTCTCCACTTCCTGTCGTTGAATATCTGCCTCCTGAAAAATTAGGAATTCTTTTGGTAATTTCCTGGGTTTGTAAACTGTCCCCTAGTTTTTCAGTTGCTCTTCCCATCATCTGTAGTGTTTGTGGCATGCTTTCTTCCTGGTTCACTATTTCTGATCCTCTATTTCCCTTCCTTGCCACTTTTACAGTTTATTATATCTCAGTGATACTGCTATATATTTCTTTGTTATCTATAAAGTCTTTATCTATTAAATTTGTTACAACATCTTATTATAACATCGGACGTGTCTTTACTCCATACTTTAAGTTACCTTTTCGTTCCCCAAAGTAACAAAAAACCAATCTTCCCGTACTTTAAGTGTCGAAAATTATCAATACTAACAAATTTCAATCGCAGACACGTCTGATATTTTACAATTAATTTTCTTATGGTATATTCATAATTTATACCTATAATGTATTCATGTACAAATTGTTCTCAACTTAATAATTAAGGTACATTAAACTTATTTAACTATCCTGTGGACAAAATTACATTTAACATGCATCATCCCACACCCTACCACATTCCTCTGTGCTACCCAATCCCCATTACTAGATTGTGAGAAAAATTCTACAACAATTCCATATATAACGTACTTATACAAATTTTGTAACTAACTAACCCTACCTATCCTATGTAATTGTTAACTAATCTGCACTCTTTGAACCTATCCATTACTTGTAAGTCTTAAAATCACATTATATTCACACCACATGTATTGTCTTTAACTATCTTTCACTCACTGACGATGATCTCACGTCTACTGCGACTAGTCTTAGCATTCCCGGCCTGTTGCATATAGCAAGGTTCTCTCAGTAAGGTTCCACATAGCAGGTTACCACAGCAATGTTCCTACAGCAAGGCTCCATACAGCAAGTTACCACAGCGAGGTTCCACACAGCAGGTTACCAAAGCAAGGTTCCTACAGCAAGGCTCCGTACAGCAAGTTACCACAGCGAGGTTCCACACAGCAGTGCTTCACACAGCAGGTCACCACAGCAATGCTCTACACAGCAATGCTCCACACAGCAATGTTCCACAGCAATGCTCTACACAGCAATGCTCCACACAGCAATGTTCCACAGCAATGCTCTACACAGCAGGTTACCACAACAATGCTCTATACAGCAGGGCTCCTACAGCAATGTTCCACAGCAATGCTCCATACAGCAATGCTCCACACAGCAGGTTACCACAGCAATGCTCTACACAGCAATGCTCCACACAGCAGTGTTCCACGGCTCTCGTGATCTCTATTTAGTATTTCATCAATTTCAAGTGACAATATTCACAATCGTCCTTCTTATGTCGTCCAGGTCACGACCGTACACGGCACCAATTTGTACCATCTTGTTGTTTAGTAAATGCGTTACGACACCTGGTCACGACGGCACCATTTGTAGCATTTCGTTGTTTCTTAAATGCGCGCCATAGCCGATGTGTTTGTACCGCTCTTTTTACTGGTCTTTAGTCGGCGCATGCACTTTCTTATCTTGTATAGCGTGTCAAGCAGTTCTTTCGTTGCCTGTGACAAAACGTTCTCTCCTGTCGATGGCAACACCAGTCTTTGATGGCGTCAAGCCTTTATTATCTCTAACTTATATATCTGTTCCTCTATATTATCAGCTGGAAGCTTCAGCCAATAGGTGCAGTCTCTCTGTAGGACAGCATTCAGCATTCACCATCTCCTGTACTTGTTGTATGTAATTTTACATGACGCTTCTCTATCGTTGTATATTTCAATGCCACCCTCAACTTACAAATAAACGAATATCACATATCACAACATGAATTCTTCTTTTTACTTGGAGCCTTTCCTTTATTTTTAAATCTTCAATTCTTTACATTTTCAATAACATCATAATATACCGTCACTTCTATCTCATGTCTCATTCATTCTCCTATCCCTATCTCTATCTGTTTCTCGATGATTATCTATTTACTGCACCTAACTAAATATATTTGGCCGTTTTCCTAAATTTGGTACGTTCCCCATCGAACGCACCGCCTACACTATCTATCTATTCCTATCCTATCTATCGGCCTGTTACGTTGTGAACTTGAGTCTTCTCTATTCTATCTATCTCTAATAATTGACCGTTATCTCTCTGTGATGTTGCTCAATACTCCGATAGGTCTTATCCGTCGGATGTTCTGGCTCCAAGTGGCTAGCTTCTCTAGTCACTTGCCAACCGTAACTCTGCTAACACGTCATGCCCCTTTTCTTTACGTCACTTTCTCTTCTGTATAAGAAAGTGCTCAATCTATAATTCCCTATACTCTATCTCTTGGTGTGTACCTTCCTTCATACCCTTCCCCGTGCAAGTGCTTGGTTTATATATTTCCCTGCTCTCCTTTTCCCACTATATCTATTCCTAATCTCTATTCTTCGCTATTATCTACTCCTATCCTCCATTCTCTGCTACAACTCTACCACATCTATAGCATCTTATTGTTTCCTGTACATTATTTATTGGTTGTCTGCTGTATTGATCTCTATCAACGCTCCTCCTCTGATTCATATCTCTGATATTCATCTGTTGATTTGGCCGATTTAACTCAAATCTCGATGTAGTATTACTGTCCTCAAATCTTTTAACTATAATTTCTTCTTCTATTGCCGCATTAATTATTTTTGAAAATGTGGCATTCGTTCTTCTTGCAAGGTGCAATTTCAGAGTCCTACTTCTTAATCCGGAGATAAATGTCGCCACCAACATTTTGTCCACATATTCACTATTTATACCCCTTCCGAAGCCTTGATCAGCTACTGCTATCATTCGGTCTCCGAACTCCTGTATTGACTCATTTCTTAATTGTTGCATTGTTAGCCAAATGATTGGTAAACTCCTGCCATGGTTCATCTCTCATTTCTTCGATTCTTCTTCTTATGCTATTGGTCACTCCCCCGCTACTTGTAGGCAACGCTATATCTTTCCATTCTGTTAGTGGTAGTTCTTTATTCTTGCACCAGAATTCTACGGCTTTTATCCACGTGTTATAATGCTCAGACTCCCCTGAAAAAAATGGGTACTCTTTTAGTAATCTCCTGGGTTTAAACTGTCTCCTAGTTTTTCAATCGCTCTTCCCATCATCTGTAATGTTTGGCGCATGCTCTCTTCTTGGTTCACCATCTCTGATCCTCTATTTCCCCTCCTTGCCATTTATACAGCTTATTCTTTCTCAGTGACAATGCTATATATTCCTTCCTTATCTACAATACCTTTGTCTATCGATCCTACTATATATCTTTCATTCCTTAAGTGTACATCATTTTAATCCTAATATCGCACGTGTCCTTGTTCCATAACCTTACCGTTAATTTAAGTTACCCTTCCCTTCTTTTAAAACAATCTCCCAGTTTACAATTAAGTGGCGTCAATTGCCTTTGCTAAAACTTAATCAAGGACACGTTTAATATTTTACAAATGTTTCCTTATGGTATCATCATATATCAATACACAATCTGTCTTTACTTCTAAAAATTTTAACTAACTACCCATACACTATCCTATACAATTGCTAACTAATTAACACCCTTTCAACACTATTAATTTCTAGTGAGTACTAAAATTACATCTATAATTACACTACATGCATTGTCTTTAAAATATCTGTCCACTCACTGACGATGATCGGTTTCCTCTGTATTATTCACTTGACTTCGGGGTTGCTAGTGAAGCCTTGTTCGGTTATCCGGGACCTAGTGATGTTCACATCCACTCCGGCTAGTCCCAGCACTCCTGGTTTGTTCCACACAGCACGGTTCCACACAGCAAGGTCTCCCACAGCAAGGTCTGCACACAGCAAGGTTTGCGCACAGCAAGGTCTCCCACAGCAAGGTCCGCACACAGCAAGGTCCGCACACATCAAGGTTTGCACGCAGCAAGGTCCGCACACAGCAAGGTCTCCCACAGCAAGGTCTGCACACAGCAAGGTCTCCCACAGCAAGGTTTGCGCACAGCAAGGTCTCCCCCAACAAGGTCTGCACACAGCAAGGTCCGCACACAGCAAGGTCTGCACACAGCAAGGTTCTCACAAAGCAAGGTTTCACACAGCAAAGTTTGCTCACAGCAAGGTTTCACTCAGCAAGGTTTGCACACAGCAAGGTTGCACTCAGCGCACGGCTCTCATGATCTCAGTTTAGTACTTCAGTTGCATGGTATTGTACCAACAAGATTGGTTGCCCTCATGTTGTCGACCTGGTCCACGGCATCATTTATAGAAGTTTGTGCCGTTTATAGATGCGGATTACTCTGACCGTATTGAAGCGGACTTTTTCGAGCACCATTTATAGAAGCGGAGCAAGACGCTGAGCAGGTCTCTGACCGATTGTTTTGGTACGAGCTGTCATGATTCTAGACGCTGATGTTGTTTTCGAGATTGGTTCACTGCACCATTTATAGACGCTGTGCCGTTTATAGAAGTTGTTATAAATGCCTCAACCGTCAATCCATAACAAATATATAATCTCAACACTAACTCTTAATTAATCTCAACACGAACTCTTCTGTTTAATTACTTGGAGCCTTTTATTTACCACTTCATTCTCCCGCTCTAACTTTCTAACTTCATATGTCACACTGCTGCATTTGACAATATTTATATATTCATACTAGTATTACTTTCTTCTCTTTCTCCCTATCCTTGTCTAATCACTGTCGTTTAACTATTATCTTCTAACTAACTACAATCGGCCGTTTCCCTACTTTGGTACGTTCCCCATCGAACACACCATCCTAACCTATTCTACCTATCACTAACTATCGGCCTGTTACATTGCAATCTCACGTCCTCCCTAACCTATCTACTCTATACAACTGTTCGTCTCCCTGATGTTGATCACTCCACCGGCATGTCTTCTCAGTACGATGGTCTGGCTCCAAGTGACTAGTCTCCTCTAGTCACCTTACAACCGTAACCCCCTGCCACGTCATGCCCCTTACTTTACGTCATTTTCTCTTCTGCATAAGTAAGTGCTCAATCTATATTTCCCTGTACTCTATCTCCCGGTGTGTACCTTCCTTCACACCCTTCCTCGCGCAAGTGCTTAATTTATATTTCCCTATTCTCCATTCCCCTCTATTATATACTCCTATCCGTACCTTCTCTGCTATAATAGTCACGGCATCATTTTTGTGGATGTTCAAATATGAAATACTCAAACGACCGACTGAAACGGCATCATTTTGTAGGAGAATACTTGTGAAGGATGCTATTTTTGAAGATGTTCTCTTCGAACTACTGATTGAAAACTGAACGCCCTTGTACATTAATTGTCTGAAGGACTCTAACACACTGTAACCGAAGACAATCTAAATGACCGAATACAGACACTTTTTATTTTGGTAAATTGGCTCCTTTTCTTTATTTTTCTTTCATGTTCACATCTTGTTACATTGTTACGTTACGGTCATTCTCCCTATTCCATTTTCTCAACCCTACAACTAATCTATTTTACTATTTGTGGCCGTTATCCTTCTTGGTACGTCCCCATCGGACGCACCCCCTGATCTATCTATCCTTATCTATCGGCCTTACGATCCACTGTATTCTTCTGGTCTCTTGTACACTATTTATTCTGTCACTCCTGAGCCTCCAGTACTACTTCGCTTGGATTCTCGTTGTGACTATCTCTATGTCTACCATCTCTGCTTCTGCTTCTGTGCTTCCTTCAGTTGCCAATCTATGACTCTGTCTAAACTTCTTTCTTCTGCCGTCAGGCTCTACTTCGTCTGTTGTGTTTCATCTCTACATCTTTTCTCTTCGGCCTATGATCCCAAAATGAAAACTTCGTCCGTTGTGTTTCATCTTCACATCCTCTCTCTTCGAACTCCAATGTCCAACTTATCTAGCCGTTAATCCTCAGCGTGTCCATGACCGTACATCCTCTCTCTTCGAACTCCAATTGAGAGCATGTGTGTTTTTCTATTAACCGCTGTTGTTCATTTAGCAAGGTAGTGGATGTTGATCTAATTGCAAGGAGGCGCTTCTCTCTTATCATTAAACGTCATTTGAAGGAATGTGTGGTGTTGATCACTTGCAGGAGTGCCAATTTGAAGGAAATGTTTTTCTTCATCCTTTATTTGTAATATGTTGAAGCATTTGTAAGAAAGCGTTTCTTTGTATAATGCTACTCTTTAAATGTCATCTGAAGGAGGTACCATCTGAAGGAAGTCAATTTAAGACATTCATACTCAACTCTGAATACTGAGCTCTTTTATTTTTACTTGGAGCCATTTTTCTTTATTCGTTTATTTCTTACTCTTCTGTTCATTTCTAATTTCATAGTACAAATGATGTTATTGTCAATTTCTATCTAAATTGCAATCCTCTTATTCTCCCTATCCTTGTCTAACTATCTTTGTCTAACTATCTATATAATCGGCCGTTCCCTACTTTGGTACGTTCCCCATCGAACGCACCGCCCTAACCTACCTATCTATCTATCTATCTATCTATCTATCTATCTATCTATCTATCTATCTATCTATCTATCTATCTATCTATCTATCTATCTATCTATCTATCTATCTATCTATCTATCTATCTATCTATCTATCTATCTATCTATCTATCTATCTATCTATCTATCTATCTATCTATCTATCTATCTATCTATCTATCTATCTATCTATCTATCTATCTATCTATCTATCTATCTATCTATCTATCTATCTATCTATCTATCTATCTATCTATCTATCTATCTATCTATCTATCTATCTATCTATCTATCTATCTATCTATCTATCTATCTATCCCTATCTATCGGCCTGTTTACATTATATTCTTCTATCTCTCTCTAATCCTATCTACTTCTTACAACGGTTCGTCTCTATGATGTTGTTCACACTTGCAGTACGTCCTCTCTCTTCGACGGTCCGGCTCCAAGTGACTAGTCTTCTCTAGTTCCCTTGCAACCATAACTCTCTGCCACGTCATGCCCCTTTCTTTACGTCATTTTCTTTTCTGTATAAGTATGTGCTTAATTTATATTTCCCTATTCTTAATCTATTGGTGTGTACTTTCCTTCACACCATTCCCCGCTATTATATACCATTAGCCGTACTTCCTCTGCTATACAATGTTCAACTTATCTAGCCGTTAATCTTCAGCCTGTCCATGACCGTACATCCTCTCTCTTCGAATATACTCCTATCCGTACCTTCTCTGCTATTTGTGGCAGGGGGTTACGGCATCATTTATTGAAGCGGAATGTTTTTTTGTCTTTCCTTTGATGTTGTAAGTGAAGCGGATGGTTTTCGTTTATTGAAGCGGAAGGTTTTCGAGCTGTCCTTTCCCCACTATTTATAGAAGTGCATTTATAGTATTGAATCTCAACAGTCAAATCGTAACCAATATAATCTCAACACGAACTCTTCTATTTTATTACTTGGAGCCTTTTGTTTATTACTTCATTCTTCCGTTCTAACTTTCTAACTTCATAGTACACTGGTGTATTTGACAATTTTCCATCCACCCCGCAATCAATCTCCTTCTCCCTATCCCTATCTAATTATGGTCGTTTAACTAATTTCGTCTAACTAACTACAATCGGCCGTTACCCTACTTTGGTACGTTCCCCATCGAACGCACCATCCTAACCTATTCTACCTATCACTAACTACCGGCCTGTTACATTGCAATCTTCTGTCCTCTCTAATCTATCTACTCTATACAACCGTTCGTCTCCCTGATGTTGATCACTCCACCGGCATGTCTTCTCAGTACGATGGTCTGGCTCCAAGTGACCAGTCTTCTCTAGTCACCTTACAACCGTAACCCCCTGCCACGTCATGCCCCTTACTTTACGTCATTTTCTCTTCTGCACAAGTAAGTGCTCAATCTATATTTCCCTATACTCTATCTCCCTGTGTGCACCTTCTTTCACACCCTTCCTCGCGCAAGTGCTTAATTTATATTTCCCTATTATCCATTCCCCTCTATTATATACTCCTATCCGTACCTTCTCTGCTATACGAACTCCAATGTCAAACTGAATTTACTTCTTAATCTCCTAATAACCGTTTCTATCTCTATGTCATACAAATCATACAAATTCCGTCATGGATTCTCATTTCGTCATTTCCTCTTCAGTATGCTTCTGTGCCTAATCTTTTCTTTCCGATCCTTCATCTCTTAGTGTGCAATTCTTGGTCATACTATTTCCCCTGCTATACAACTCGCTGAACCTGTGCTGGTCGTTGCCACAGCTAACGACCCCTCCCTTCTATCTATTCATTTCCTGCTATAGTTAGAGACGAACTCATTAATGTCATCTCTCAATTCGTTATTAGAGACGAACTCATTAATGTCATCTCTCAATTCGTTGTTATAAACGAATTCATTAATGTCATCTCTCAATTCGTTTTTATAAACGAACTCATTAATGTCATCTCTCAATTCGTTGTTATAGACGAACTCATTAATGTCATCTCTCAATTCGTTGTTATAGACGAACTCATTAATGTCATCTCACAATTCGTTGTAACGAAGGAGGCCATTTGAAAGAGTATTTTGATATTGAAATAATATCTTTCTGACGCATTTGAAAGGATGAGGTTTCTTGAAAGTTGTACCTCTTTGAAAGTTGCACCTCCTTGAAAGTTGCACCATCCGAAGACCTCATACTTGAAAGATGTATTTGAATAATTTTTCACCACATTTGAAGCTTTCCTTTCATACTCAACACGAACACTTCCTTTTTATTTTTACTTGGAGCCGTTTTCTTTATTTCTTTATTTCTTTCTCTTACGTTCGTTTCTATTATTCATTATACACATAATGTCACTGTTAAATACTTTAGAATTTGCAATCATTCTATTCTCTTCTCTCATCTCCTTTGTTATAGAGTTAGTTAAGGAAGCATAGAGGAAGCAGGTAAATTAGTCGTTACCGCTTCTCAAGAGACAGATAACAGTATCATATAGTGTCGACCAGCAGATTTTAACTATGGTAATTTTCCAGGAATAACAGTTAGTCAGAGTGAGAGAGTAAGTTCAGGTAGGGGTAGTAGACACTCACCAAGAGGAGGTGATGACCAGTATTGTGGACGACACGAGGAGAGTTCAGAGTCCATGGAAATTTCCATGCAACAGAAGTGGAAAATGAGAAATAGCGCACAATTGTCTGTGGGGATAGGGTCCTCAGGACATTGGACATAACAATGACCCACCGAACTAAGTTAGATGTCCATGCGGGTTTTACCACTCATCCAGTTGTTGTGAAAGTGACCAGCACATATCACGCATAGACCTCGTGATGTTGTTGTAAAATCTCCACAATTCCCACTTCACAACAGGTAGTTGTGATTGACCATCACACGGATACCACGCACTGAACTCATGGCGTTACTCTGTCAGGTAAATAGCTACCAGGAGAGGTCATTGTCATGAGGTAACCATTATTTCACCAGGAAGGCGAAAACAAGATGTTTTTGTCAACCTGGGGAAAGTTCAGGTGTTGAGTCACAGATAGTGAACAAGCGACAAACTCAATTGACCATATCACGTCGCGAGTGGTCAATTTGCGATGATCTTATTGGTAACTATCTTGCAGGTAGAAGAGGGTAGTTGGGTACTTAAAGTCCTGCACAACAAAAAAGTTTAGCCAGAGATTTAGAAGAGAAAGTAGAATGTAGACTAAGTCAGTAGAACGGCTTCGGCCGAACTGCTAAGGGCAGTTATCTAGTTAGAGTCAGAACAGCTAGACGTTTAGTTAATAAGTTTTTTTTTGAGTTAGCAAGAACAGTTAGGAATCTACAAGTTACAGATGACTACAAGTCAGTTGATAGATTATTATTATCACAAGTAGAATTTAGTAGACTATGAACATTAGTACTGTGCAATTGTTAGTGTGTTCAAGAGTTGTGTTTCCATTTGAAGTATTCCAAGAATCTTACATGTCGTAAGTAGACCAATGAATGATTGACTGATGAATAAATTGTATGACATGGATGCAGGAATATTCTCATATCCATAGATGACTTGCCTCCGAAATATTCCAAAATTAATGAACATTAATTTAATAATTGCATCCAAGACTATAGATCACGTGTACCAGAAGAATAAATCAATAAACTGATTATCATTTAATTGTGAAAAGAAAGACTCTGTCATGATTCTTACATGTTACCTCCATGTTGTGATGTGCTGTGTCCATTAAGAAAGATAAAGATATAATATAGCAAAGAACATTACAAGTCTGTAACATCCTTTACCCTTCTATTTTCATTTTGACCGTTAACCTATTTATTTCTTTCGATATGTCCCTTCGAACGCATCATTGTATTCTCTCTACAGCCCTTTCTAACATCTACCTACTTGGCCGCTATCCTACTTTGGTACGTTCCCATCGAACGCACCATCCTATTTTCTCTATCGTTGTCTATCTATCTATCTACTTGGCCGTTATCCTACTTTGGTACGTTCCCATCGAACGCACCACCCTAATTTATATATCCCTATCTATCTGCTCATCTACATTTTATTCTTCTGTTCATCTGCTAATTTCTAACGATTTCATTCTGTCTCTCTCTAAGCACATCTACTCCTTTCAACGGTTCATCTCCAGGTGTTGCTCTCCCTTCAAGTACGTCCTCTCTCTTCGACGGTCCGGCTCCAAGTGACTAGTCTTCGTTGGTCCCCTTGCAACCGTAACTCTCTGCTACGCCATAGCCCTTTCTTTACGTCATCTTCTTTTCTGTATATGTATGTGCTTAATTTATATTTCCCCATTCTTCATCTCTTGGTGTGTACTACCCTTCACACCATTCCCCGCTACCATTAGCCGTACTTTCTCTGCTATAGTTATATACGAACTCATTAATGTCATCTCTCAAATCGTTGTTATATACGAACTCATTAATATCACCTCTCAATTCATTGTTATAGACGAACTCATTAATATCACCTCTCAATTCATCGTTATAGACGAACTCATTAATGTCATCTCTCAATTCATTGTTATAGACGAACTCATTAATATCACCTCTCAATTCATCGTTATAGACGAACTCATTAATGTCATCTCTCAATTCATCGTTGTAGACGAAACTCATTAATGTCATCTCTCAATTCATCGTTGTAGACGAACTCATTAATGTCATCTCTCAATTCATCGTTGTAGACGAACTCATTAATGTCATCTCTCAATTCATCGTTGTAGACGAACTCATTAATGTCATCTCTCAATTCATCGTTGTAGACGAACTCATTAATGTCATCTCTCAATTCATCGTTATAGACGAACTCATTATGTCATCTCTCAATTCATCGTTATAGACGAACTCATTAATGTCATCTCTCAATTCATTGTTATAGACGAACTCATTAATGTCATCTCTCAATTCATCGTTATAGACGAACTCATTAATGTCATCTCTCAATTCATCGTTGTAGACGAACTCATTAATGTCATCTCTCAATTCATCGTTGTAGACGAACTCATTAATGTCATCTCTCAATTCATCGTTGTAGACGAACTCATTAATGTCATCTCTCAATTCGTAGTTATATACGAATTCATTGTCACCTCTAAATTCGCTGTTATAGGGGAACTCAATTATATAATGTTGCTTCTCGTTAGATGAAAGGTCTCCAGCTTGACACTAAAAAATGTTATGCAATTAACATCTGTTGTGAATCAGTTCTGATCTATTATTCATTGATTCTCTATTTATCCTTTAGTGTCGCTTCAAGCATGGAAACTGATGATACGAGGCGGTATTCCTCACCTTCCCAGAGTGCTACTTTGATATCCATTTCTGACTGCGGGGGTATTTTTTCCCCAACCACGAGTACGACTAACAAACTGTTCCAACGGGACTCGAACACGGGTTGTCCGAACGTCGGTAGACCTGTCGGGTGGTTTACCCAACTAGGCTACCGAGGCCGCCGAACATATGACAACACGAGATACCGACTTGGTAATGGTTAACAGTCTCAAACGATCTGTTCTCTTTTGTATCGTCTCAAAATGTATGTCCCGTTGTATTGATCTGATTATCCCTTTATACCCCTCGTCCCACCACAACACGTGTCAATCCTACATTTTGCGTTGTCATGTTGCAAATGTTTACAAGAATAGGTTCAGTTGCCTTTTGTGACTTCAGGTTCCTACCTCCACTTCGTGAGTTCCAACCCCTGCGCTCTATGTATCAGCCATCTCCCGCTTCCGTTGAAGACTCATGTGTGAGAACACCCATATTGTTTTCATGCATACTCCCTTCTACACTCGTTCTGCTGGCATCTGTCCATGACGTACATCTGACGATGTATCTCATCTATCGATATCTCCAATCTGTCGATGTATCTCATCTATCGATATATCCAATCTGTCGATGTATCTCATCTATCTATATCTCCAATCTGTCGATGTATCTCATCTATCTATATCTCCAATCTGTCGATGTATCTCATCTATCTATATCTCCAATCTGTCGATATCCCCCATCTATTGATGTATATCGTATATTGATTGATATCCATCTATCGACATTCCCCATCTATCGACATTCCCCATCTATCGATATTCCCCATCTATCGATGTATCTCATCTATCGACATTCCCCATCTATCGACATTCCCCATCTATCGACATTCCCCATCTATCGATATCTCTCATCTATCGATATCCCCCATATGTCGATGTATCTCATCTATCGATATCTCCCATCTGTCGATATCCCCCATATGTCGATGTATCTCATCTATCGATATCCCCCATCTATCGATGTATCTCATCTATCGACATTCCCCATCTATCGACATTCCCCATCTATCAACATTCCCATATGTCAATGTATCTCATCTATATATCGACATTCACATATGTCAATGTATCTCATCTATCGATATCCCCCATCTGTCTATGTATCCGATCTGTCGATAGCTCCCATCTATCGATATCTCCCATCTATCGATATCTCCCATCTATCGATATCCCCCATCTATCGATATCTCCCATCTATCGATATCTCCCATCTATCGATATCCCCCATCTATCGATATCCCCCATCTATCGATATCTCCCATCTATTGATATCCCCCATCTATCGATATCTCCCATCTATCGATATCCCCCATCTATCGATATCTCCCATCTATCGATATCTCTCATCTGTCGATATCCCCCATCTATCGATATCCCCCATCTGTCTATGTATCCCATCTGTCGATAGCTCCCATCTATCGATATCCCCCATATGTCGATTTATCTCATCTATCGATATCCCCCATATGTTGATTTATCTCATCTATCGATATATCTCTCACCTATCGGTGTCTCTGTCGATGTCTCCCATCTATTGATGTCTCACAGCTATCGTTATCTTCCATCTATCTCTGACTCTGTTTCTATGATAATTTGTCAGTTTCAACTTTCTAGGAGGAAACTGTCTCATCCCTCTTGTATCTATCAGTGTTCTCCTTTGTCCTTGTGAGTTTCTCTTTCTGTACTCCCTTTGGTTGTCAACTACGTCGCCTCTCTAGCAAGCTTGTCACCGCGCACATGTATCCAAGACCTGCTTTCTCCGATTATTTCCAGTAATTAATTAATTATGCGTTCTTTTCACATCTATACTTTCGCTTCACGTTGCTAGGTTTGTCACCGTTCGTTTGTACCCGAGCCTGGTGCAGGTGTGTTACCTGCTTGTCTGTGTTCAAGATCGCTCCGTAAATGTTTATATTCTTCAGACATGATGGTGAGATAGGATCGCTCTGGTCTGGTGACGGTTTTGTTCAGCTGACTAGTGTAGTTGTTGATGTATGTAAACTAAACACAAAATTGTATCAAGCAGGTAAAATAATAGAGAGACGAGACAAACTACGACGCTCCGACAGAAGCCTGCATCAGGTTCCAATTAAATAATGCAGGCAAGTACTAATCTAAATCGACAAATATAAACACGAAAGTTGAAAGGCAAACGGTGGACCACTGATCTACAAATGGCGGAATATGAACAAAGGCCAGATTTGTATTCTGAAGAAGGCCACAGGCCGAAACGTCAGTATTGTGTTGTGTTCCTCCCTTGTAAAGCTGTCACCATACCTTGGAGTGTTTATCACACCCACTACTTGCGCCAGATTTACGACCTGATGGTGATATTATAAAAGTCGATAGGGCAGATAGGATCTCGAATGTAGACACGGAGCCAAACATGGTGCAAAAGTAAGTTGTTTGTATTCTTCTACTAAAATAATACTACTAGGTATTATTGGTGGGTCTGTGTGGTATTATTGGTGGGTCTGTGTGGTATTATTGGTGGGTCTGTGAGGTATTATTGGTAGGTCTGTGAGGTATTATTGGTAGGTCTGTGAGGTATTATTGGTAGGTCTGTGAGGTATTATTGGTAGGTCTGTGAGGTATTATTGGTAGGTCTGTGAGGTATTATTGGTAGGTCTGTGTGGTATTATTGGTGGGTCTGTGTGGTATTATTGGTAGGTCTGTGTGGTATTATTGGTAGGTCTGTGTGGTATTATTGGTAGGTCTGTGTGGTATTATTGGTAGGTCTGTGTGGTATTATTGGTGGGTCTGTGTGGTATTATTGGTAGGTCTGTGTGGTATTATTGGTAGGTCTGCGTGGTATTATTGGTAGGTCTGTGTGGTATTATTGGTGGGTCTGTGAGGTATTATTGGTAGGTCTGTGTGGTATTATTGGTGGGTCTGTGTGGTATTATTGGTGGGTCTGTGTGGTATTATTGGTGGGTCTGTGTGGTATTATTGGTGGGTCTGTGTGGTATTATTGGTGGGTCTGTGTGGTATTATTGGTGGGTCTGTGTGGTATTATTGGTGGGTCTGTGTGGTATTATTGGTGGGTCTGTGTGGTATTATTGGTAGGTCTGTGAGGTATTATTGGTAGGTCTGTGTGATATTATTGGTAGGTCTGTGAGGTATTATTGGTAGGTCTGTGAGGTATTATTGGTAGGTCTGTGAGGTATTATTGGTAGGTCTGTGAGGTATTATCCTATACGTTTGTCTTTCATTCTCAATGCACAGACAGACAGACTTACAATTCTAAAGTTCCTTCATAGCAACAATTGGTGCGTATGTTGATCTTACGTTTAGCTCACACCACTTCCCATCCCATTACTTGTTCACTCTGAGTACTAATCACGGTAGTTTGACGGTGTTACTTAAGTTATCTGTCCCCGATGATGCTTTGCATAGACCACCGACAAATTAATCACAATATTTACACAGTCCGTTTTCTGTGCACTTGAAAAACCAGAAATATATTTTACACTTTAATATTTATAACTTTGTTTTAAGCTTTTTTTTTTTTAAAAGACGTTCGCAAAGAGTCGCAAATTAATACAGAGTTAGTGAAGTAGTTCCGAATTATTCGAAATTAATCAAAACTAAGTTACAAACCTTTTATAAAGACAAGTGTGTTGTATAATGTTCACAGCATGCTCAACTGAGAGACTTAACTTTGGAGATCGTTCTGTCATTAAAAATGCCACATTAACGCAATCTAGTGTGATAACATGTTCATTTGTGAAGGACGATACGTGTTATATCTTGTCTCAACTTGTCTCCACAATTTTGCTATTTCTCTGCATAATTCACCAAATGTTAACATCACTACAATTGTGGTATTTCTCCCAATAATTCACCAAATGTTAACATCCCTACAATTTTGCTATTTCTCCCCATAATTCACCAAATGTTAACATCCCCATAATTCACCAAAAGTTAACATCTCCACAATTCTGCCGTTTCTCTCCATAATTACCAAATGTTAACATCCACAATTCTGCTGTTTCTCCCCATTATTCACCAAATGGTAACACCCCACAATTCTGCTGTTTCTTCCCATATTCACCAAATGTTAACACCCCACAACTCTGCTGTTTCTTCCCATAATTCACCAAATGTTAACACCCCACAATTCTGCTGTTTCTTCCCATTATTCACCAAATGTTAACACCCCACAATTCTGCTGTTTCTTCCCATAATTCACCAAATGTTTCTATCTTCCGTTTCCTCGTCTCTGCCTATACAGCTCTAGCTACTATATAGACATTGCGATACATTGCTATCTCTCTGTTAATGTTTTTTGCAACTTTCTACTCCCGTTCTATCCTCTCTCCTGCCTCTCTTCTTTCTCTCTCCCCACGCTCCTTATCCCTCCACCAATCTCCTATTCATGATATTTTTATATTTATTGTTTTAAAAAACACGGGCTTAACTAACGCCAAGTTAACGCTTAATTTAACTTGTTTCCTTTCAAACTATTAAATGACATTAACAAATGTGATTAAAAACTTGGTGTTGAAACTTCATTATATGTGTGTGTGTTCCTTATTGTTTATATAAAACTTTCTGTGTGAGACATCAGTTCTCGGTGTTTGTCGATTATTCATTTATATTACAATATTTATCACATTTTGTTAGCTGTCAAAATACATCGTCGTTATACCATAGTAATGTTAGTATAAAAATACAAAAACGAACCAAAATAGAATATTAATATTTCACATGCTTTTGTAAATACATTTGTATAGCTTTATTAGAACTCGATGATAGTGTTATTTCGTACAAAGTTAATTTTACGCAAAAAATCTTTCCTGGCATTACAATGATCTATAATAGAAAATCTGGCCAGAAGCAGAAATCCTATTTAAATTTGATTGCTAAAAATCTGTTAACAAAATATCTATTTTGAAAAATGTAATGTCCCAGGACGAGTTGTCTGTTCTCGTCGAAATTAAGTTAATGCATTGTAACAACATTTGTCAATATTGCAAACATGCTTGTATGACAAAACCCAGCTAAAACGTTACAATACAAATGTTGATGAAAAAGATATAAGGCAAAGTTCGAAAAAAATGTGACACGTATCTGGAAATGTAATTTTCGAATTGCCACTTGTACACTTCGAAGCCATTCTTGAAGCTGTTTACAGCAATATTTCCAATAGAGTCTTGGCTGTAAATCTAAAATTATCCTATCATGATGTGCACGGAGATAAATATCTGGCAATGACAAGGAAAGTGATAGAGTTATCTCCATCAGTGATGAAACAGTTCATTCATTACTTCGAGGTAGTCTAGCGCACAGTTTGTCTGGAAGCTCGTTCCTTTCCCTAAAATGTATTGGAAGCTGATAGGCGAACTGTTGAGTCGCGTGTTTGGAAGCTTGTGTACGAAGCTGTGAGAGGGTGATAAGGACGGGCTACTAAATGGGTGGTGGAATTCGTTCACTGTCCGTTTTTCCTCGCTTTTAGAGATGCACAAGTAAATAAACTGGGAGCCGCGATAGCTCAGAGGTTAGTGAACTGGACTACAAAGGACAAGAGGTCGGGTTCGATCCTGATCGACGACTTCCTGGTTCACCCAGCCTTAAATAGGTACCGGATTTTTAGTGGAAAAATGAAGCGGCACTGGCGTAATACCGATCACATTATCCCAAAAATAACGTGTTCCCTCGCCATACATGCAGATAAAATGCAATGTTTATACAAAATTTAAATATCTGTAAAATTTAGGGTCACTAACCAATATATGCCTGCTTCATAGACTACACCAAAACATTTGATAAAATACACCATAATCAACTTATAGACTGCCTAAAAGATATAAATCTGGATGACACAGACATACGACTGATATGTAGTTTTGTACTGGGAGCAAACAGCAATAATAAAATATAACAAGGAGAACTCTACACCCATTGATATAAAAAGAGGAGTAAGACAAGGCTGCATCCTATCACCAAGCTTGTTCAATCTATACACTGAGCAAATCTTTAAAAAACATCACAGAGATGCCAGGCCTAAACATTAATGGAAAGATAATCAATAACCTAATATATGCTGATGACACTGTTCTACTAGCAGAAAATCCTAAAGACCTACAACAATTAATTAATGTGATAAACATGACAAGCAAAAATATATGGACTAGATATGAATATCAAAAAGACTAAAAGTATGATTATAAACAAAGGAAATTCTCAAGACCTACAATTAAATATCAAAGTTGAGGGAATACATCTGGAGACAGTTCAGAGATACAACTACCTGGGACATACTATAACCAGTGATGGAAAATGTACAACTGAAATAAATAAAAGAATAGGTATGGCAAAAAGTAATTTCAATACCATGAAAAATATACTAACATCAAAACAAATAACACCAGGGCTAAAACTAAGAATAGCAAAATGTTACATCTTCTCAATGTTCCTGTATGGTGCAGAAACATGGACATTAAACAAGAAAACAGAACAGAAAATTGAAGCCTTTGAAATGTGGATTTATAGAAAAATAGGTAGAATTGGATGGAAATAAAATAAATAAAAGAGGAAGTTCTAAAAGAACTAAAAATGAAAAAAGATCTACTAAACACAATTAGAGGAAGACAAATGCGGTTTTTTGGTCATGTTAAATGACACAACAGTCTAATAAAAGTAATATTAGAAAGGAAAATACAAGGTAAAAGAGGCAGATGCAGACCAAGACTAACATGGATGAGTAATATCAACAGATGGACAAGTCAGCCTATGACAATCTGTACCATCAAAGCAAGAGACAGTGGAATGGCGCTCCATGGTAGCCAACCTTCGATGCGGTGACGGCACTCAATGATGATGAACACCATATTCCCTAGGCGCCACTTGACGTGACGGGACTACTTTACTTTTTTTTTTTTTTTTTTTTTACGTAAATAAACTGAGAGTTTAATCCTGCGAAGAGCACGGTCTAATTACGACTTAAAAGGAGGAGACTGTGTGGTCTAATGATAAAACGTATTCTGTACACAGAAATGTCCCGCGTTCAAACCCCGTCAGAGACGATGAGAATTTTCCATTTTGAATCTGTAGTGTCTTCGTGGGTCTACTCTCCTCCCTCTCTGCGTAATGAGATTCTAAGTTTAGTCATCTCGAATAATGGAAAAAAACAGGAGCTCCCGCGTACATTCTGCGCACGTTAAAAGAAACATTGGCAGTTGGAAATCGACAAGAGTGGACCGAACATAACCGCTGCAAAGGATACATATTAATAGGGAAAATTTGCACAAAAATGTAGACTCTATACGATATTTAAAAAAAAATTATAGTATCTTTGAAGTCGAAGAATATCTGCCTGTACGGCAAAGGAACACACGACTGCCTGCGTTAACTGAAAATAATTTATATACACGAAACATGTCCGTGACATCGGTAGAAATATAAAGTTGGCTGACGGAAACAAACATCATGACTCCAGGGAGATATAACGTTTTACTAAATACCTGTTTGTAAAGGCAACAGCGTAATATAAGAAGCTTTCATTAAATTCAGTACAATTCTTATTTAGTTAATAAAATAAGGTCTTAGCCTTCTGTAAACAATATCACCAAAGATTGTATTTAAAAAAAAGGGAAAAGCTATAATCAAGAACAATGTTTACAAACGTACACACGAATCTGTACAGCAGAGGCGGATATTCAGAGGAGCAACGGAGACTTCATTATCATTATTGAGTGCCGTCTCCGCAACGAAGGTTGGCTACCATGGAGCGCCATTCTGCTCTATCTCTTGCTTTGATGGTGCAGGTTGTCATCGGTTGATTTGTCCATCTTTTGATGTTACTCGTCCATGTTAATCTTGGTCTGCCTCTGCCTCTTTTACCTTGTATTTTCCCCTCCAGGATCACTTTCAGTAGGCTGTTGTGTCTTTTAACATGGCCTAAGAATCGCATTTGTCTTGTTCTAATTGTGTTCAGAAGTTCTCTTTTCATTTTTAGTTGTTTTAAGACTTTGTCGTTTGTTTTCTTTTCCTTCCATCCAATTCTACCTATTCTTCTATATATCCACATTTCAAAGGCTTCAATTCTCTGTTCTGTTTTCTTGTCTAATGTCCATGTTTCAGCACCATATAGGAATATTGAGAAGATGTAACATTTTGCTATTCTTAGTTTTAGCTCTGGTGTTATTTGTTTTGATGTTAGTATGTCCTTCATGACATTAAAATTACTTTTTGCCATTCCTATTCTTTTGTTTATTTCAGTTGTACATTTTCCATCACTGGTTATAGTATGTCCAAGGTAGTTATAGTTCTGAACTGTCTCCAGGTCTATTCCTTCAATTTTGATATCCACTTGTGGGTTTTGAGTATTTTCTTTGTTTATGATCATAGTTTTAGTCTTTTTGATATTCATATCTAGTCCATATTTTTTGCTTGTCGTGTTTATTTCATTAAGTAATTGTTGTAGGTCTTTAGGATTTTCTGCTAGTAGTTCAGTATCGTCAGCATATCTTAGGTTATTGATTATCTTTCCATTAATATGTAGGCCTGGCATCTCTGTGATGTTTTTAAAGATTTGCTCAGTGTATAGATTGAACAAGCTTGGTGATAGGATGCATCCTTGTCTTACTCCTCTTTTTATATCAATGGGTGTAGAGAACTCTTTGTTATATTTTATTATTGCTGTTTGCTCCCAGTATAGATTGCATATTAGTCGTATATCCATGTCATCTAGATGTATCTCTTTTAGGCATTCTATAAGTTGTTTGTGGTGTACTCTATCAAAAGCTTTGGTGTAGTCTATGAAGCAGGCATATATTGGTTTGTTTACTTCTGTGTATTTTTCGATTAATGTTCTCATGCAGAATATGGCTTCTTTTGTCCCGCTATTTTTCCTAAATCCAAATTGCTGCTCATCTAATTCAGTATTGATTTTATTCTGAATCCTTCCTTGTATAACTTTTAGCAAGATTTTTGTAACATGGCTCATTAGGCTTATTGTTCTAAAGTCACTGCATTCAACTGCACCATTCTTTTTAGGCAATGCAATGAAAGTTGATATTTTTAGTTCATTTGGTATGTATCCTGTGTGGTATATGTCGTTGCATATGTCTGTAATCACTTCAATGCCAAAATCTTCAAGTGCCTGTATCATCTCTATCTGTATGCTTTCAGGTCCTGCTGCTTTTCCCCTTTTCATTGTTTTTATAGCTTTTTCCACCTCAGATTTTAAGATTTTATAGCCTGATGTACATTTTATAACTGGTTTCTTGTCCCTTTGATCATGAAATAGTTCTGTTATATATTCCTGCCATCTATCTATGATATCCTTATTGTCTGTTAGCATTTTTCCTTTTTTGTCTGCAATGCATCCACCTTCTGTGGCTTTTTTATTTTTATTAGTCATTCTCTTTATTTCTGTGTGCATTCCTCTTAGGTCTTGTTTGCTTTCCATAGTTTCTATTTCTCTACATTTTTGGCTGAGCCAGTCTTCTTTTGCCTTTTTGCACATTTTGCGTATCTCATGATCTATTTGATTGTATTGGGCAGTGTTCTTCGCTTAACGAAGACTACGACTCACCTAATATGAGAATACATAACATAATCACATTCCAGCTCAAGGAGTTCAATGGCAGTGTACAACAGGCCACTTCTTTTCATCTAAATTCTACTTCACGGACACTTCACTACATCGACATTCTACATCACGGACACTTCACTACATCAACATTCTACATCACGGACACTTCACTACATCAACATTCTACATCACGGACACTTCACTACATCGACATTCTACATCACGGACACTTCACTACATCGACATTCTACATCACGGACACTTCACTACATCGACATTCTACATCACGGACACTTCACTACATCGACATTCTACATCACGGACACTTCACTACATCAACATTCTACATCACGGACACTTCACTACATCGACATTCTACATCACGGACACTTCACTACATCGACATTCTACTTCACGGACACTTCACTACATCGACATTCTACATCACGGACACTTCACTACATCGACATTCTACATCACGGACACTTCACTACATCGACATTCTACTTCACGGACACTTCACTACATCGACATTCTACATCACGGACACTTCACTACATCGACATTCTACATCACGGACACTTCACTACATCGACATTCTACATCACGGACACTTCACTACATCGACATTCTACATCACGGACACTTCACTACATCGACATTCTACATCACGGACACTTCACTACATCGACACTCTACATCACGGACACTTCACTACATCGACATTCTACATCACGGACACATCGCTTCATCGACATTCTACATCACGGACACATCGCTTCATCGACATTCTACATCAGGAACACTTCACTACATCGACATTCTACATCACGGACACATCGCTTCATCGACATTCTACATCACGGACACATCGCTTCATCGACATTCTACATCACGGACACTTCACTACATCGACATTCTACATCACGGACACTTCACTACATCGACATTCTACATTACGGACACTTCACTACATCGACATTCTACATCACGAACACTTCACTACATCGACATTATACATCACTGACACTTCACTACATCGACATTCTACATCAGGAACACTTCACTACATCGACATTCTACATCACGGACACTTTACTGCATCGCCATTCTACATTACGGACACTTCACTACATCGACATTCTACATCACGAACACTTCACTATATTGACACTCTACATTACGGACACTTCACTACATCGACATTCTACATCACGGACACTTCACTACATCGACATTATACATCCCGGACACTTCACTACATCGACATTCTACATCACGGACACATCACTACATCGACATTCTACATCAGGAACACTTCACTACATCGACATTCTACATCACGGACACATCACTACATCGACATTATACATCCCGGACACTTCACTACATCGACATTCTACAGCAGGAACACTTCACTACATCGACATTCTACATCACGGACACTTTACGTCATCGCCATTCTACATTACGGACACTTCACTACATCGACATTCTACATCACGAACACTTCACTATATTGACACTCTACATTACGGACACTTCACTACATCGACATTCTACATCACGAACACTTCACTATATTGACACTCTACATTACGGACACTTCACTACATCGACATTCTACATCACGAACACTTCACTATATTGACACTCTACATTACGGACACTTCACTACATCGACATTCTACATCACGAACACTTCACTATATTGACACTCTACATTACGGACACTTCACTACATCGATATTCTACATCACGAACACTTCACTATATTGACATTCTACATTACGGACACTTCACTACATCGACATTCTAAATCACGGACACTTCACTACATCGACATTCTACATCACGGACACATCACTTCATCGACATTCTATATATCACGGAAACTTCACTACATCGACATTCTACATCACGGACACATCGCTTCATCGACATTCTATATATCACGGACACTTCACTACATCGACGAACATAGAATTCCTGATTCGCGACAACATACTTTGTGTACTCTCCATTTTGTAGACATTCCATTCCACCAAAACTTAACTTAATTATCATTTTACCAACGGAACTACGAACCTTAACTCCACAATACCAACTTATTGCAAGCTCTACTCCACCGAATATCCACTATACCAACACCCAACTTCACGGATATTTATCCACATTGTACTTTCCACTTCATCAAATCTTCACTTCAGTAACTCCACACGACCGATACTCCCCTTCAATTTATAGGCACTCTATTTAACTCCACCAACACAAGACTTTCCACTAAAGATCTACCATTCTTGCGATGAATCTTCGACTCCTAAAACCAACATCTTGTCTTCTACATCCCCACCACCATTTCTACTGTGACTCTCTGAAATGGCCCGAGCGGCTCCATTATCTCCAGCTTGGCTTCACCTATTGTTCTCGCTCGTCTTGTTGGAATCCACTCCATTAGGATCGTCCTCTGCAACTGCCACGTGGAATCCTGGCCTAAATTTCAAGTTTGGCAACAAAGGAATTTCACAACCAATGAGACGACAGGAAGCTGTGATTGGTCTCGACTGCACTAAGTTTAAGAAAATAGGTCATCACGTGTAATTGTCAGTTAAATGGAAAGGAAATTCCGTTATCTCTCCAGGTTGTGCTGACAAGGGATGCTATGCTTTCTCTAGTCAATATTTATTCTTTTCGTTTTTAGTCTGGTTTTTAAAATAACTGTTTGGGTGTTAGTTCTCTGCCAAATTATAGCGAACTAGAGCAAAAATAAAAGGCTCAGTCTAAATAGCAAGAAGATACAAGTAAAGGTAGCACCAACGAAAAAGACATCACCTCAGTGCACAATAAAGACAAGTGGAATGATATTAAAACAGGTAAATGAATTTAAATATCTGGGGAACAATGTTGACCTCAGACGGAAGATGTACAACAGAGGTGAGATACAGAATGGTTCAGGTTTCTAAAAAGAGGAAGATAATGAACAACCAATTTTTGACAATAGAAACAAGAAAAAGAGTTCTTAAATGTAATGTTGAATCAGTTTTAACATATGGATGTGAATAATGGACAATTGAACAACATACAAGAAAATCACTAGAGAATCTGTAGAAATTTGTTTTTCAGAAAAATGTTGAGAATACCATAGATAGCTAAAAAGAGTAATAAAAACGTGCTGAAAAAGGCCAAAGCAAAGAGAGAGCTATTTACAAATATTATGAAAAACAATCATCATTTTTTGGCCATGTAATGAGAAGTGAACAGCTGGAATATATTGTAACAACTGAGAAAGTTGAGGGACGATGAGATAGAGTGTAAACAAAGAAAAAAGATACCAGACAGCTTAAGAGAATGACTTGGTAAAAGGTCAACTACAGAAATGATAAATAACTGTCGAAATTGGAAGTCGTGGAGAGACATGATCACCTACGCCAGCAGGCCAGCTATTTTATGATCATGGTGATTTCTCTGCGATCTTTAATACCTTCCTTGTTTAATTTTGCATTCGATGAAGAATTTAGGATTGGGAAGACGAAGTGATGATAGTTAACAAACCCTGACTGACTGTTGGCGCTTGATCTGCATTTAGGGGTTGATGAAGAAAGACCTTTTTCACAATCCTCTGTGTGGTACCGGGAATGGGCAGGGTGTTTTGAGTCAAGTTAAAAATGGAAATAACACTGTGAAAGGAATGTTGTTGTTGCAGCTATCGTTGTTGTTGTTGTTGCTGCTGTCTTTGTCGCTATAGTTGTTGTTGCTGCTGTCTTTGTCGCTATAGTTGTTGTTGTTGCTGCTGTCTTTGTCGCTATAGTTGTTGTTGCTGCTGTCTTTGTCGCTATAGTTGTTGTTGTTGCTGCTGTCTTTGTCGCTATAATTGTTGTTTTCGTTGTTGTTGCAGCTATCGTTGTTGTTGTCGCTATTGTTGTTGTTGTCGCTATTGTTGTAGTTATCGTTGTTTTTGTTATCGCTATTGTTGTTATCGTTGCTGTCGTCATCATTGTTGTTGTAATCGTTGTCGCTATCGTTGTTTTTGTCGCTATTGTTGTTAACGTTTTTGTTGTTGTCACTATAGTTGTTGTTGGTGTTGTTGTCGTTATCGTTGGTGTTGTTGTCGTTATCGTTGTTGTTGTTATCGCTATTGTTATCGTTGCTGTTGTCGTCATCGTTGTTGTTGTTATCGTTGTCGTTATCGTTGTTTTTGTCGCTATTGTTGTTAACGTTTTTGTTGTTGTCACTATCGTTGTCATCGTTGTTGTTGGTGTTGTTGTCGTTATCGTTGTTGTTGTCGCTATTGTTGTTAACGTTTTGTGTTGTTGTTGTCGCTATTGTTGTCATCGTTGTTTTGGTCGTAATCGATATTATCGTTTTTGTTGTTGTTGTTGTTGTTGTTGTCGTTATTGTTGTCGCTATTGTTATTGTTGTTATCGATGTTGGTGGCGTTATCGTTGTTCTTGTCGTTATCGTTGCTGTTGTAGTTATTTTTGTCATTGTCGCTATCGTTGTTGTTGTCCTTATCGGTGCCGTTATCGTTTTTATAATCGTTGTTTGTCGCTATCGTTGTTATTGTTGTCGCTATCGTTGTCGTTATAGTTGTCACTATCGTTGTTGTCGTTATCGTTGTTGTCGGTATCGTTATCGTTGTTGTTATCATTGTCGTAATTGTTAATGTCGCTATCAATGTCGTTATCGTTGTTGTCGCTAGCGTTATTGTCGTTGTTGCAATTGTTAATGTCGCTATCGATGTCGTTATCGTTGTTGTCGCTATCGTTATAGTTGTTGCTATCGCTGTCTCTTGCTGTCGTTATCGTTGTTGTCGTTGTCACTATCGTTGTCGATGTTGTCGTTATCTTTTGTGTCGCTATCGTTGTCGCAACAACAGAAACAGCTGGTGTTAAATGTAACTTCCTGCTAACAACAGAAACAGCCGGTGTTAAATGTAACTTCCTGCTAACAACAGAAACAGCTGGTGTTAAATGTAACTTCCTGCTAACAACAGAAACAGCCGGTGTTAAATGTGACTTCCTGCTAACAACAGAAACAGCCGGTGTTAAATGTAACTTCCTCCTAACAACAAAAACAGCTGCTGTTAAATGTAACTTCCTGCTAACAACAGAAACAGCCGGTGTTAAATGTAACTTCCTGCTAACAACAGAAACAGCCGGTGTTAAATGTAACTTCCTGCTAACAACAGAAACAGCCGGTGTTAAATGTAACTTCCTGCTAACAACAGAAACAGTTGTTGTTAGATGTAACTTCCTGCTAACAACAGAAACAGTTGGTGTTAGATGTAACTTCCTGCTAACAACAGAAACAGTTGGTGTTAGATGTAACTTCCTGCTAACAACAGAAACAGTTGGTGTTAGATGTAACTTCCTGCTAACAACAGAAACGGTTGGTGTTAGATGTAACTTCCTGCTAACAACAAACAGCTGGTGTTAAATGTAACTTCCTGCTAACAACAAACAGCTGGTGTTAAATGTACCTTCTTGCTAACAACAGAAACAGCTGGTGTTAAATGTAACATCCTGCAAACAATAGAGACAGCTGGCGTTAAATGTAACTTCCTTCCAGTAGCAGAAACAGCTGATATTAATGTAACTTCCTGCTAACAGCAGAAACAGCTGGTGTTAAATGTAACTTCCTGCCAACAATAGAAACAGCTGGTGTTAATGTAACTCCCTGCTAACAACAGAAACAGCTGGTGTTAAATGTAACTTCCTGCCAACAACAGAAACAGCCGGTGTTAAATGTAACTTCCTGCCAACAACAGAAACAGCCGGTGTTAAATGTAACTTCCTGCCAACAACAGAAACAGCCGGTGTTAAATGTAACTTCCTGCTAACAACAGATACAGCCGGTATTAAATGTAACTTCCTGCTAACAACAGATACAGCCGGTGTTAAATGTAACTTCCTGCTAACAACAGAAACAGCCGGTGTTAAATGTAACTTCCTGCTAACAACAGAAACAGTTGGTGTTAGATGTAACTTCCTGCTAACAACAAACAGCTGGTGTTAAATGTAACTTCCTGCTAACAACAAACAGCTGGTGTTAAATGTAACTTCTTGCTAACAACAGAAACAGCTGGTGTTAAATGTAACATCCTGCAAACAACAGACAGCTGGTGTTAAATGTAACTTCCTTCCAGTAGCAGAAACAGCTGATATTAATGTAACTTCCTGCTAACAGCAGAAACAGCTGGTGTTAAATGTAACTTCCTGCCAACTATAGAAACAGCTGGTGTTAATGTAACTCCCTGCTAACAACAGAAATATGCACATAGTTGCTGTGCTGCACTAAAGCTGGTGAGGAGAAAACGCGTTGGACACAGTGTGTTGTGAAAGTTTAGGAAAGTCGTATGTAGGTTGAGGCGTCATGTTTGTGTATGGTTCTGTAATGTAAAGATGTCACAATACCCTGAGTCCAGGTCGTCACCAGGTACCTGGTGGGACTATATTTAGAGGAGGGGGTTGGGGAATATCGAGAGCGTTGAGTCTAAAAATATCAATGGCGCTGCATGAACTTCCGGTAATGTTGAGCGTCAAGACGGGAAGAAGTGCTCCTTTTAGACACACGGAGCGAAGAAATATGAGAAACATTATGGAGGTTCTGTTAGGAAGAACATCGCAAGAACTCGAGAACACGGCCAAGCTAATGTGCTAGACACCCCAGGGGTTTGTGGATCCCAATATGGAAGCCAGTTTGAAGGGAACTAGTTGTGTCTAACCTGAAAACAAGTTCCGCTTGCCGTGTAGCTGGATGTAATTGAACATAACTTTGAGGGGAAGATTTCTGTTCTGGGTGTCATCAACTACTAGTGGTATGTTTGTAACAGTCAGGGATTCTCTGTTTTCTACGGGGGGGGGGGGGACAACAAAGAAACCAATGATAAGAAAGAGGTGGTTATTAGTTTTAAAAAGAAGGAATGTTTGGAACATGAAGGTGGTGTTTAGATTCTGTGAAGGTGGGATGTGGGTGATAGTTCATCCTTTATTGTGATGTTTTGAATTAAATCATAGCGATGATTCTGGGATTTGTTTTGTGCAGCACAGGCACACAACACAACATGAAAAACAACATCAACAAAACAGAAGTTATGAATATCGCAATAGAGAAACAGAACATCAACATAACAATGGACGACATACAGCTAAAACAAGTAGAGGAATTTAAATACCTAGGAAGTCTTGTGACTAACGCAATTCGCAAATAACAATAATAGACTCAAGATGCAACAAAGCTTGTCAAATCATTGGACAACTAACACCACTATTGTCCAACGAGGAAATAACTCGAGGCAAAACGGGCACTCTACAATACTGTCATCGTTTCAAAATTGTGTTACAAATGTTAGATCTGGACCCTAGATGAAAGGACAATAAGATAAATAATCGAGATGAAGTGTGTAAGACGCATAACAGGAAACAGCCGGGGAGATAGATCAGAAATAATGAACTGAGAAAAAATGTTTGAAATAATTTCCGACATAGAAATAGCAGATCAAATGGTTTGGCCACGTGATAAGGCAGAAAGATCAAAACACAACACGAGTCTTAAATAAACGTTACGAGAACACCAGACTCAAGGGCAGATCACAAAAAAGATTAATTTATGTAAAATTAGAAACACTAGGAAACATAACAGCCGGAGAGGAGAACAGAAAATAAGAAGACCACAAATTATATCTCCCATCGACATTGAAAGGCAAATGAGGAAGGAAAGAAGAATACAATGGCATTTAATAAGAAACAGGTGAGAGAATGTGAAACAATAAACAGTCTATGTCATGTACCGCTGCGCAACGTTAAGCTAGTGCCTGTAACGATGTCAAATGAGAAGGCGGAAAAGCTGTCAGCATTAACAGCATCAAAAGCAAGCATAATTTGTAGCCTCATAATGGGATGGGAAAAGATGGAACACGGTAACTAAAGCTTGAGGGAGGTAGATATAGAGCGATTTCTTCTTGTTATTCTTCATCACACCATAACCTTGAGGTCGTTCCATAACCTTGAGGTCGTTCCATAACCTTGAGGTCGTTCCATAACCTTGAGGTCGTTCCATAACCTTGAGGTCGTTCCATAACCTTGAGGTCGTTCCATAACCTTGAGGTCGTTCCATAACCTTGAGGTCGTTCCATAACCTTGAGGTCGTTCCATAACCTTGAGGTCGTTGGGGTACTGTGACCGGTTATTGAGTTATTTGCGTGTCATCATCATTGCACTCCGAACATGTCCATAGGTGCTCAGATTCCCTCCTCAGCAATTCCCACAGTGTCCAGCGACTGACGACTCCAGTTCTGTGTTGGTTGATAAGTCTTCTTACACGGCCACTAAGTTTCTCGTTTCTGGCTGTGCCCATCTTTTTCATCCGAAGGAGTGACGTGGATTTGTGGTTGTCGAAGTCCTGTGCTCTTCCCATATCTCGGAGGGCACTGATGATGTCCGCCCGATCCATTGGTTGCCCGTCCTCAACGACAGCGCAGCTAGGCAACCCGTCCGCTCTTTCATTTCCCCGTACTCCTGCATGTCCAGGGACATAGACAAAGGTGACCTTACGTATTTTTTTACTTCTGCAATGACTCTACCCATTGCATACGTACAGATCCAGACACCACTTTTCTTATTATGCTCATTGAATCACTTAGTATACATGTGTGGTTGTAGTCTTATGACTCTAACCAGAGGAATACCTTGGTCACTGCCATCACCTCCATCGTCATGCTACTCGTGGTCACGACGTATGCACCACTGTCTTCTTTGACTATTCTGCCTGCCGATAATGCTGTAAATGCCCATGCACTTCTTTAGTGTCGTATTACAGATACGTCTGTATAGATGACTGCATCTTTCTCATCGGTGTTATCGCAGATGAGACCGTTGACCTCAGTATTAACCGCGACCGGGTTCTGTTTCCTAATTTTCCTGTCGAGTGTGACAATACACGAGAAAGTCCCCTTGAATGACGTACGCACCGGTATCCACTCCTCACCAACGCTGATACTGGTAAGCCCACAGACCTGTTTGATGACATCTTCTGCTCGGCCCACCCATGATTTGCCTCTTTTTAGCCTGGCACCTTTCCCTGTGTTGAGCTCATGGTGCAATGGATGCTATTTATCTGTACTAATCTTCAGGTATGCTCGTGCTCTCAAGATCTTGATTCTGTCATCCATGGTTGGAAAGTCAAGAATATATGTCATTGCTACACAGGGAGTGTCCCTCGTACACCCCGAGATAATGCGCGTGGCTTCTTTCTGTATTTTCTCCGGCCTGTCAATTTGAGTCGTACTGACAGTAAGAATTTCCAGGGCATACTCGATTGGTGCGAGGACTAATCCCTGGAACAGAAGAGTAAGTAGCCTCTGCTCATCAAACGGAAGTCATGAATATTGCAATGGAGAGACAGAACATCCGGTTTCGTTAACCTTCTTCATTTCTTTCTATCGTCAGTCATTCTTTTGGACTCTGCAATGTTGTTGCCTGTCCACTCTATGATGTTATCTTCCCATCTCTTTCTCTGCCGACCTCTTCTCGCACCTGTCACAGTTTCCTATACATTAGTCTTTGCTAGGTTAACAGTGCCATGTAACAGAATCAAGTAACAACACATATTTAACAAGTCAGTAGCTTTGCTAACATAATTGAAGCGTGTGCTTTACTTCAATTTGCCACTTTATACCTGTCTAGAGAGTACATTTTCAAACATAAGTAAAAGAAAATGTAAAGAGCCCCGTCACGTCAAGTGGCGTATAGGAAATATAGTGTTAGTGACCATAATTTTTACAGACCTTCGGCACATGATTTTTGGGGTAATCTTGTCGGTATTACACCCGTGCCGCTGTACTTTACTTTCCCAGAAAAATACAATACCAATTTAAGGTTGTGTGGGTCAAATTTGCAGACATCGCATCTTGCTGTAGTTACGTCTATTGTAGTTACGTCCATTGTAGTTCCGTCCATTGTAGTTCCGTCCATTGTAGTTACGTCCATTGTAGTTACGTCTATTGTAGTTCCGTCTATTGTAGTTCCGTCCATTGTAGTTCCGTCCATTGTAGTTACGTCTATTGTAGTTCCGGCCATTGTAGTTCCGTCCATTGTAGTTCCGTCCATTGTAGTTACGTCTATTGTAGTTACGTCTATTGTAGTTCCGTCCATTGTAGTTCCGTCCATTGTAGTTACGTCTATTGTAGTTACGTCTATTGTAGTTACGTCCATTGTAGTTCCGTCCATTGTAGTTCCGTCCATTGTAGTTCCGTCCATTGTAGTTCCGTCCATTGTAGTTCCGTCCATTGCAGTTACGTCCATTGTAGTTACGTCCATTGTAGTTCCGTCCATTGCAGTTACGTTCATTGAGCTAGTTTTAACGGGTGACAATCAAGAGAAGTAACTATCAAACGATAGAGAAAAGGTGGTGAGGTCTGGAGGTACTCTTGTAGTTGTTAGTAGACTATAAACTACAGATAAAGCCGGCGTCTGAGACTCAAACAACTAGTAGACTATAAACTACAGATAAAGCCGGCGTCTGAGACTCAAACAACTAGTAGACTATAAACTACAGATAAAGCCGGCGTCTGAGACTCAAACAACTAGTAGACTATAAACTACAGATAAAGCCGGCGTCTGAGACTCAAACAACTAGTAGACTATAAACTACAGATAAAGCCGGCGTCTGAGACTCAAACAACTAGTAGACTATAAACTACAGATAAAGCCGGCGTCTGAGACTCAAACAACTAGTAGACTATAAACTTCAGATAAAGCCGGCGTCTGAGACTCAAACAACTAGTAGACTATAAACTACAGATAAAGCCGGCGTCTGAGACTCAAACAACTAGTAGACTATAAACTACAGATAAAGCCGGCGTCTGAGACTCAAACAACTAGTAGACTATAAATTACAGATAAAGCCGGCGTCTGAGACTCAAACAACTAGTAGACTATAAACTACAGATAAAGCCGGCGTCTGAGACTCAAACAACTAGTAGACTATAAACTACAGATTAAGCCGTCGTCTGAGACTCAAACAACTAGTAGACTATAAACTACAGATAAAGCGGCGTCTGAGACTCAAACGTACGTTTCGCCGCACAGTGCGTCACTCTCAATTTGATTAATGTAAACCATCATCAAACCATATTCTTGTTACAAGTCTTGTATCATCTTGGTATTGGTTAAATCTAAAACCTTGTTCAATTATCTATAAATTCATATCTAATATGTCATGTGTTAGATTGATTCTTAAAACCATGAAAATGTTTGTCTGTTGAAATCTTTCCTGTTGCATTGATAAAAAGCTCCCGTACGGAAAGAGTTAATAGCCCAGGCTAGGAAACTCACGTGACAGACTTTCTAACTTCATTTTCTGACAGGCGATAACCACTCCATTTGTGGTATAGGATATTTAGTAACGCCTTTTAAGTGGTTCGTGCGTTTTATTATGGTCCTTTCTGATGCTAGCACTTCCTGAAGTAACAACGAGGTCAGAGCCAATCTGAGCCAATCTAAGACTTCTACATAAATAAAATGATTGATTTTGGTTCATGCATACTTGTGGCTTGTGGTTCTTTCAGTGATAATATTTTTGTACTTTTTCATTATTTGTTTGTTATTTCATGTTTTTTATTTGAATTAAATGTTTGATATATATAAGCTTGACAGAGAATTGGATTCTTCAACATTTTTTCCACAAAATATTTCAAAGACAAGGAGCTTCGGATGTGACAAAGTGTTGACAGTCGATTTCCATGGGGTCGACTCGTTCAAACCGTTACCATTCACTTGTCTGGGTAATTATACTCTAAAGAAGCATTGTCAAGCCGCTGTGAGAGGTGACAATTATATTTTAGCTGTAGAACAGCCAGGAATATTAACTATGCACCCGTCGAGCTCTGGAACTCACTAGTTGGCATCACCCCAGGGGCTGACCTAAATGTGGCTTCAGTACGTTTCCAACAACAGAATTGAGTGACGTCTTCCTTGTCCCTATTAAATTATTTGATGTTGTCTAGAACGAAGCAATAGCTATGTGTATATTTGATGTTTTGTATAAATAAAATGATTCATTCTGGTTCGCTCATACTTGTCGCTTCTGGTTCAGTGATAATATTCTTTTACTTTTTCATTGTTTGTTATATAATGACTTTTGTGTTTGATTGTTATTTCATGTTTTTATGTGATTTAAATGTTTGATTTATTTTTTCACGTATTCGTGATTGATCTTTTGTTTCTTATCCTGTTTTTGCTTTCCATACTTATTATAAAAGCTTTCGTTAAACGCTCTCCCCCTCCCCCCCCCCCCCCCTCCCAGAAGTCCTGAGATATAGAATAAAAGCGTAAACATATTTGATAGACCCCTTCAGCTGCTATACGATAGCTCATAATCCGCCTTTAGCTGCTATACGGTAGCTTATAATCCACCTTTAGCTGCTATACGATAGCTTATAATCCGCCTTTAGCTGCTATACGATAGCTCATAATCCGCCTTTAGCTGCTATACGGTAGCTTATAATCCACCTTTAGCTGCTATACGATAGCTCATAATCCGCCTTTAGCTGCTATACGATAGCTCATAATCCACCTTTAGCTGCTATACGATAGATTATAATCCGCCTTTAGCTGCTATACGATAGCTCATAATCCGCCTTTAGCTGCTATACGGTAGCTTATAATCCGCCTTTAGCTGCTATACGATAGATTATAATCCGCCTTTAGCTGCTATACGATAGATTATAATCCGCCTTTAGCTGCTATACGATAGATTATAATCCGCCTTTAGCTGCTATACGATAGATTATAATCCGCCTTTAGCTGCTATACGATAGATTATAATCCGCCTTTAGCTGCTATACGATAGATTATAATCCGCCTTTAGCTGCTATAAGATAGATTATAATCCGCCTTTAGCTGCTATACGATAGATTATAATCCGCCTTTAGCTGCTATACGATAGATTATAATCCGCCTTTAGCTGCTATACGATAGATTATAATCCGCCTTTAGCTGCTAGAAGATAGATTATAATCCACGTGTAGCTGATGTGTCCGAATGCCATGGAACGAAAAAGATCCTATGTAACTAATCATCAGCAATTATATTTAGAAAACGTGTCCTAAAGTGCTAGGGAATAATAGAACAAAGAAGTATGTGTTAGCACTCGGAAAAATTGACAGACAAACAACAATAGAAAAAAACGAAGAACAATATATAGTCCGAAGTGGGATCGAACCCGCACTCAGTGGCACCGCGCCTTGCCACGAGAAGCCGAACGCTTGGCACACTACCACGCAGCCAACTAAAAAATTGGCTATTGCAGTAGTGTCTTACACGATGACGTTCTCAATGACTTTAGCATAGGGTAACGATCACAGACCGGAAATAAATTGTATATTTGTACTTTCCTATTAATGCAAGTATCTCCCAGTAGGGCTGAATACTTGTGTTGTAGACAAACATTTATTGGACGAAACAGCACGAATAGTAGTTCCCAGTGTTTATATACTGGGTACAAATAATAATACATAATATTATTATATGGGGAACTTCCGAGGCGATAATAGGGAATAATAGAACAAAGAAGTATGTGTTAGCACTCGGAAAAATTGACAGACAAACAACAATAGAAAAAAATGAAGAACAATATATAGTCCGAAGTGGGATCGAACCCGTACTCAGTGGCACCGCGCCTTGCCACGAGAAGCCGAACGCTTGGCACACTACCACGCAGCCAACTAAAAAATTGGCTATTGCAGTAGTGTCTTACACGATGACGTTCTCAATGACTATAGCATAGGGTAACGATCACAGACCGGAAATAAATTGTATATTTGTACTTTCCTATTAATGCAAGTATCTCCCAGTAGGGCTGAATACTTGTGTTGTAGACAAACATTTATTGGACGAAACAGCACGAATAGTAGTTCCCAGTGTTTATATACTGGGTACAAATAATAATACATAAATATTATTATATGGGGAACTTCCGAGGCGATAATAGGGAATAATAGAACAAAGAAGTATGTGTTAGCACTCGGAAAAATTGACAGACAAACAACAATAGAAAAAAACGAAGAACAATATATAGTCCGAAGTGGGATCGAACCCGTACTCAGTGGCACCGCGCCTTGCCACGAGAAGCCGAACGCTTGGCACACTACCACGCAGCCAACTAAAAAATTGGCTATTGCAGTAGTGTCTTACACGATGACGTTCTCAATGACTATAGCATAGGGTAACGATCACAGACCGGAAATAAATTGTATATTTGTACTTTCCTATTAATGCAAGTATCTCCCAGTAGGGCTGAATACTTGTGTTGTAGACAAACATTTATTGGACGAAACAGCACGAATAGTAGTTCCCAGTGTTTATATACTGGGTACAAATAATAATACATAAATATTATTATATGGGGAACTTCCGAGGCGATAATAGGGAATAATAGAACAAAGAAGTATGTGTTAGCACTCGGAAAAATTGACAGACAAACAACAATAGAAAAAAACGAAGAACAATATATAGTCCGAAGTGGGATCGAACCCGTAAGACACTACTGCAATAGCCAATTTTTTAGTTGGCTGCGTGGTAGTGTGCCAAGCGTTCGGCTTCTCGTGGCAAGGCGCGGTGCCACTGAGTACGGGTTCGATCCCACTTCGGACTATATATTGTTCTTCGTTTTTTTCTATTGTTGTTTGTCTGTCAATTTTTCCGAGTGCTAACACATACTTCTTTGTTCTATTATTCCCTATTATCGCCTCGGAAGTTCCCCATATAATAATATTTATGTATTATTATTTGTACCCAGTATATAAACACTGGGAACTACTATTCGTGCTGTTTCGTCCAATAAATGTTTGTCTACAACACAAGTATTCAGCCCTACTGGGAGATACTTGCATTAATAGGAAAGTACAAATATACAATTTATTTCCGGTCTGTGATCGTTACCCTATGCTATAGTCATTGAGAACGTCATCGTGTAAGACACTACTGCAATAGCCAATTTTTTAGTTGGCTGCGTGGTAGTGTGCCAAGCGTTCGGCTTCTCGTGGCAAGGCGCGGTGCCACTGAGTACGGGTTCGATCCCACTTCGGACTATATATTGTTCTTCGTTTTTTTCTATTGTTGTTTGTCTGTTAATTTTTCCGAGTGCTAACACATACTTCTTTGTTCTATTATTCCCTATTATCGCCTCGGAAGTTCCCCATATAATAATATTTATGTATTATTATTTGTACCCAGTATATAAACACTGGGAACTACTATTCGTGCTGTTTCGTCCAATAAATGTTTGTCTACAACACAAGTATTCAGCCCTACTGGGAGATACTTGCATTAATAGGAAAGTACAAATATACAATTTATTTCCGGTCTGTGATCGTTACCCTATGCTATAGTCATTGAGAACGTCATCGTGTAAGACACTACTGCAATAGCCAATTTTTTAGTTGGCTGCGTGGTAGTGTGCCAAGCGTTCGGCTTCTCGTGGCAAGGCGCGGTGCCACTGAGTACGGGTTCGATCCCACTTCGGACTATATATTGTTCTTCGTTTTTTTCTATTGTTGTTTGTCTGTCAATTTTTCCGAGTGCTAACACATACTTCTTTGTTCTATTATTCCCTATTATCGCCTCGGAAGTTCCCCATATAATAATATTTATGTATTATTATTTGTACCCAGTATATAAACACTGGGAACTACTATTCGTGCTGTTTCGTCCAATAAATGTTTGTCTGCAACACAAGTATTCAGCCCTACTGGGAGATACTTGCATTAATAGGAAAGTACAAATATACAATTTATTTCCGGTCTGTGATCGTTGCCCTATGCTATAGTCATTGAGAACGTCATCGTGTAAGACACTACTGCAATAGCCAATTTTTTAGTTGGCTGCGTGGTAGTGTGCCAAGCGTTCGGCTTCTCGTGGCAAGGCGCGGTGCCACTGAGTACGGGTTCGATCCCACTTCGGACTATATATTGTTCTTCGTTTTTTTCTATTGTTGTTTGTCTGTCAATTTTTCCGAGTGCTAACACATACTTCTTTGTTCTATTATTCCCTATTATCGCCTCGGAAGTTCCTAAAGTGCTACATGGAGCCTGTTCTACTGTATGGAAGTGAGTTATGGCCGATAAGTAAGACAACACAACGAACATTAGAGGCAGCTAAGATGTGCTTTATCAGATGAATGCTTAGAAATCCATGGATAGCAACAATTACAGATGAAGAAGGTTTAAATCGAGCTGGAGAAACCAGAAATATCGTCAGAATCATAAGAAAGAGACAATCTACATTTCTGTACATGTCATGCGAAAATTTGGCATAGGGAATACTATAACAACAGGCAGAGTGAATGGAAAGAAGAGCAGAGGAAAACCAAGAGAAAAAAGTTATTTAACAACTTAATTAAATGGTTTAATAAAGGACCACCGACTGAAAATATGAAATGCATGAAGAACTGAGTGATGTGGACAGATGATCACCTACGCCAACCGGTACGACACCTGATGATGATGGGCTGTTAGGTTGGTGTTGTCAATTTCTAAAAGACTCACAGACACACATTATGAATTATATGAATGGCATCAACAGAAATGTTACATCTTGAAAAGATAAAAAAAAGAACACGGTTATATTGTTTAGGTCACGTGGGGGCTTCAGACAAAAAAAGATGAGTATATGTAAGGATGACGTCACGAGAGTGGTCATCTCTGCATGTTGACTTTCGTCACATTATCCAATGTTGATTCGCTCCTGATAGAGTTACGATTTGGGGAAACTTGCATGAGCGAGATCAGGATAAGCGTTACCAGCGAGCTTCTGTAACCACGCGTGTTTTTTTCAACGCTGCCATTAACGTGGTATGACTTGATGTCTTCTAGACTCTGTGTTGTAATATCAAAGCTGGTTTACTTCTAGGCTCTGTGTTATGATATCAAAGCTGGTTTACCTCTAGACTCTGTGTTGTAATATCAAAGCTGGTTTACTTCTAGGCTCTGTGTTGTGATATCAAAGCTGGTTTACCTCTAGACTCTGTGTTGTAATATCAAAGCTGGTTTACTTCTAGGCTCTGTGTTGTGATATCAAAGCTGGTTTACTTCTAGGCTCTGTGTTATGATATCAAAGCTGGTTTACTTCTAGACTCTGTGTTGTGATATCAAAGCTGGTTTACCTCTAGACTCTGTGTTGTGATATCAATGCTGGTTTACTTCTAGACTCTGTGTTGTGATATCAAAGCTGGTTTACTTCTAGACTCTGTGTTGTGATATCAAAGCTGGTTTACCTCTAGACTCTGTGTTGTGATATCAAAGCTGGTTTACCTCTAGACTCTGTGTTGTGATATCAAAGCTGGTTTACTTCTAGACTCTGTGTTGTGATATCAAAGCTGGTTTACTTCTAGGCTCTGTGTTGTGATATCAAAGCTGGTTTACTTCTAGGCTCTGTGTTGTGATATCAAAGCTGGTTTACTTCTAGACTCTGTGTTGTGTTATTAAAGCTGGTTTACTTCTAGGCTCTGTGTTGTGATATCAAAGCTGGTTTACTTCTAGGCTCTGTGTTGTGATATCAAAGCTGGTTTACTTCTAGACTGTGTTGTGATATCAAAGCTGGTTTACTTCTAGGCTCTGTGTTGTGATATCAAAGCTGGTTTACTAGAAACTAGGCAACGGTTAAGGGTGAGTATTCGCCAGTCTAATATTTCCTATTTTTTCCGTGATATTTTGGATAGGGACCAAGATGGCGTATGACCTAATGGACAAAAATAAAGATCTGTTATCGATAATGCTATATTTTGTTATCACTGGGTAGTTGTTGATCACGAGCTTTGGTATGTGACATGTCTGAATAAAGGAAAACTCATATGTCAAATTTCTGCTGCTTTGCGGCTATAATAGTGTATGGGAACAGTTTTGAGAGCAAACCCTGAGATCTAATCAGGAGGTAGGCAGGTTAATATTATCTTCCTCTTCTTCTACCCTTTTAGCTCCCAGTGGAGCATAGGTCTTCAACAAACACTTTCCAAGTCGTTCTGTTTTTTGCCATTCTTTTTAGATCATCCCATGTCTTCCCCATCATCCCCATCTTTGCTTCGATCTGTCTTCTCCAAGAATTCCTTGGTCTTCGTATCTGTCTTTTCCCCTGGGGATTCCAAAAAAAAGGCCTGTTGTGTAATACTTTCAGTTGGCTTCCGTAGTGTGTGTCCCATCCAGCGCCATCGTCTTCGCTGTATCTCTTTATCCACTGGCACTTGACCGGTACATTTCCATAACTTAAGGTTAATATTATACTCAGTGATATCATGAGATCTAATTAGGAGGCAGAAAGAGGTAGGCAGGTTAATATTATACTCAGTGATATCATGAGATCTAATTAGGAGGCAGAAAGAGGTAGGCAGGTTAATATTATACTCAGTGATATCATGAGATCTAATTAGGAGGCAGAAAGAGGTAGGCAGGTTAATATTATACTCAGTGATATCATGAGATCTAATTAGGAGGCAGAAAGAGGTAGGCAGGTTAATATTATACTCAGTGATATCATGAGATCTAATTAGGAGGCAGAAAGAGGTAGGCAGGTTAATATTATACTCAGTGATATCATGAGATCTAATTAGGAGGCAGAAAGAGGTAGGCAGGTTAATATTATACTCAGTGATATCATGAGATCTAATTAGGAGGCAGAAAGAGATAGGCAGGTTAATATTATACTCAGTGATATCATGAGATCTAATTAGGAGGCAGAAAGAGGTAGCAGGTTAATATTATACTCAGTGATATCTATCTAGCACCAAATCGTTCCCTTGGACCCACTTGGTACTTGAGGTAGGAGGTCCTGCTGCGTGATCAAAGACTGTCCTCCATATAAAGCTGCCAAGGAAAGCGTCTGCCATGAAAGCCGACTTCATATACACAACATGCACGATAAACAGAGAACTTGAGGTGGTGCTCCACTGTCGGGACATAGCGGCTCATTATAATTTATTATTTGAAATATTTTGTAGGAGTAATGTTCATGAGAGCATCATCATTATGTGTCATACCGATTGGCGTAGGCGATCATGTCCTTCCACAAGTTTATATACAGATTGCAATGTATCAGTTCTGTTGTTGTTTGTTTTCCATGTCATGACACCAAGCTATCTAGTATCTTCTCCCTTTGTCGTCTGTGATCTCTCTTTCCCTGTATTTTGCCAGTTGTAACCAAGTATTTCAACTTTCCTCTTCTCATGATGTGCTTGAAAAATGTTGATTGTTTCTTTTTGATGTTTATTTTAGGAGCTCCCTTTTTGTGTAGGCCTCTTTAAACTTGTCATCTTTAGTCTTTTTAGCTGTCTAGGGAACTTTCAACATTCTACTGAGAAATACCATCTCTGTGGCCTCTAATCGTCTTTTCATTTTTGTTTGTTTTCTGCCCATTATTCGCTTCTATAGGTCAGAATTGGCTCTATATAGCACCGATGAACTCTCTTTCTCACTTCTGTGGTGAGAGTATAAGTTTCAAAAATTGACATATTTGACACTTCTGGTGAAAAGAAGTGTTTTTTTTTATTATAGCAGACTTCTTGCTCAGAATATAAAGTTTAAAATGGAAACCAAAAAAATTGATATAGCATCTTGTGATTAACTTGAATGTAATATTGAAATTCATACCTGTGGTGTTTAAGAAATAAGCAAACGAGGAAGACAAAGGAAATGTCAGAGCTGAACAATTCAAGAATTTCTTCAGTTGGGAGTTAAAAGAAGTACATTATCGTTAAGGCCTCCAAAAACAGCCCAAATGTAGATAACGATGCCCTAGAAGCATGACTGCAGTACGTCATCCATTCCTCGTGATCTGTTGGCAAGAGGCTCTCTAGATAGGCTCTACTGATGTTGTACACAAGCTTGGATGCCGGGAAGGGACCCAGGTTACAGTTGAGTCCTGTAAAATCGTCCTCAGATTGAGAGACCAACATAGCACCAAGAATGTGGGCGTCTCTCAGGTATTCCACTTTCTGCTGCAGGCTAATCATGTCTTCATAACTGACCCACACGGTGTCGTTGTACCTGCAAGGAGAAAGCACAGATGTGGTGTCCACGGGAGGCATCAAGATGTATAGAGATGCGAAGCTGCTGTAAAGATGATAATGACAATTTAAAGAAAAAGAGAGAGAAAAAGTGGTATGGTAACAGCTTTACGTAGGTGAGAAATAAGTGATATAGTAACAGCTTTACGTAGGTGAGAAATAAGTGGTATAGTAACAGCTTTACGTAGGTGAGAAATAAGTGATATAGTAACAGCTTTACGTAGGTGAGAAATAAGTGGTATAGTAACAGCTTTACGTAGGTGAGAAATAAGTGATATAGTAACAGCTTTACGTAGGTGAGAAATAAGTGGTATAGTAACAGCTTTACGTAGGTGAGAAATAAGTGATATAGTAACAGCTTTACGTAGGTGAGAAATAAGTGATATAGTAACAGCTTTACGTAGGTGAGAAATAAGTGATATAGTAACAGCTTTACGTAGGTGAGAAATAAGTGATATAGTAACAGCTTTACGTAGGTGAGAAATAAGTGATATAGTAACAGCTTTACGTAGGTGAGAAAGGAAAGAAGAGTCGAACGACGTTTCGGTCAAGTAGGCCTTCAGCTGGAACTATAAACAACAACATATATTCAAGGATATACACAGAAATATAACTACATGGTTATAATATGGTAGCATTATTAGACTAGCTAACATATTATCATATATTATTATATATTATACTATCGAGCATATTAAAGTAAAAAGCAAGAGCCCCGTCCCGCCAAGTGGCTTATAGGGAATATGGTTTTAGTGACTATAATATTTACAGACCTTCGGCACATGATTTTTGGGGTAATGTGGTCGGTATTACGCCCGTGCCGCTTTACTTTCCCAGACAAAAATCCGGTACCCATTTAAGGCTGGGTGAACCCAGAAGCCGTCGATCAGGATCGAACCCGACCTCTTGCTCATTGTAGTCCAGTTCACTAACCACTGAGCTATCGTGGCTCGCTACTATCTAGCATATTATCTCCATGTAATTAGATTTCTGTACATATCCTTATATATATTTGTATGTTGTTGTTTATTATTCCAGCTGATGACCTACTTAGCCGAAACGTCGTTCAACGTTTGTTTTTATTTCTCACCTACATAAAGCTGTTACTATACCCCTTATTTCTCACCTACGTAAAGCTGTTACTATACCACTTATTTCTCTCCTACGTAAAGCTGTTACTATACCACTTATTTCTCACCTACGTAAAGCTGTTACTATACCCCTTATTTCTCACCTACGTAAAGCTGTTACTATACCACTTATTTCTCACCTACGTAAAGCTGATACTATACCACTTATTTCTCACCTACGTAAAGCTGTTACTATACCACTTATTTCTCACCTACGTAAAGCTGTTACTATATCACTTATTTCTCACCTACGTAAAGCTGTTACTATACCACTTATTTCTCACCTACGTAAAGCTGTTACTATACCACTTATTTCTCACCTACGTAAAGCTGTTACTATACCACTTATTTCTCACCTACGTAAAGCTGTTACTATACCACTTATTTCTCACCTACGTAAAGCTGTTACTATACCACTTTATTCTCACCTACGTAAAGCTGTTGCTATATCACTAATTTCTCACCTACGTAAAGCTGTTACTATACCACTTATTTCTCACCTACGTAAAGCTGTTACTATACCACTTATTTCTCACCTACGTAAAGCTGTTACTATACCACTTATTTCTCACCTACGTAAAGCTGTTACTATACCACTTATTTCTCACCTACGTAAAGCTGTTACTATATCACTTATTTCTCACCTACGTAAAGCTGTTACTATACCACTTATTTCTCACCTACGTAAAGCTGTTACTATACCACTTTTTTCTCACCTACGTAAAGCTGTTACTATACCACTTATTTCTCACCTACATAAAGCTGTTAGTATACCACTTTTTTCTCACCTACATAAAGCTGTTACTATACCACTTATTTCTCACCTACATAAAGCTGTTAGTATACCATTTTTGGAGGCGAAGGCGTGCCTCCCAGTACCAGAGCCGGTTGTTGTCAGTGACCCACAGCTGATGGCTTGCGCCAGGATAGGTGAACCAAAACCATCCAGACCCTGCTCCACCTCTCCGTGGTGCCTCCAGTAACAGACTAACCTGTCTAGTCTGGCCAAGCGAGCAGGGATCGAAGAGGGAAGACAACCAGGTACTCAAAAATGTCGTGCTGAAGTCGGATGTGTTGGGCCGAAAGGCGCAAATATAACAGTTATACTGCAAACCACAACACAACGCAGACACGTCCACTTAACGTCCTTTTAAGGACGGATGACGAAGAGGAATTCTACAGCCTACGAATACTCTAGACTACTTTAGTCATCGGGCTAACGTAAACAAGCAGCAGCAGCATACCACTTGCTATCTCTCTTTTTTTTTTTATTGTCATTGTATGTTGTCTACACTTGATCGACCGCAATAGAGAAATGCTGTCAACCCATATGAGGATTTCACTGATCTAAGGTTATCTAAACTTACATTTATAAGGTCTTTCTAGTGTTGATATCAAATTCTGAAGACAAAAGGCTCAAGAGAAAGAGATAAAGCGAGGTACAGCAAATACACCTTGCTCGTTCTGTGGATGGATCTGTCTGTCCAGGATTGGCAAATTCAGCCACGAGAGAAGCTGTTCAGTAAAGCAGCACCCAGTATGAGACACTAATACTTTACCAAAGTACTGACTTTTCATGATTGCTTGATACCAACCGTCTGTCAAGACGACAAAGGCCATATATAAGGACTTTCTACATTTTCCCCATAGCAAGATATAACGTAAACTATGAACTGTGAATGTGCTGAACAAATATTTCGCAGACTCCTCGCATGTCAAAGCTGGTGTATCTATGGTAGGCAGCAACTTCTCATGAATTAGCATTTTACAACTCCCGACCGATCTCCAGACTTGTAGATACTTCTCGTGTAGCTGTAGACAAAGAAATAAACGGTTGTCACTTCGTGTATGTTGCCCATCCGATTAGGCACATCTCCTCCGCAGTGTAAATTGTTATAATTAAATATCTCTCAGGGAAGGGGGTGGGGGGCGCTGTTGGTGGTCTACAGGTATGACGTCAACCTGGCTGGGCTAGAGGTACGACGTCAACCTGGCTGGTCTAGAGGTATGACGTCGACCTGGCTGGTCTAGAGGTATGACGTCGACCTGGCTGGTCTAGAGGTATGACGTCAACCTGGCTGGTCTAGAGGTATGACGTCGACCTGGCTGGTCTAGAGGTATGACGTCGACCTGGCTGGTCTAGAGGTATGACGTCAACCTGGCTGGTCTAGAGGTATGACGTCGACCTGGCTGGTCTAGAGGTATGACGTCAACCTGGCTGGTCTAGAGGTATGACGTCGACCTGGCTGGTCTAGAGGTATGACGTCGACCTGGCTGGTCTAGAGGTATGACGTCAACCTGGCTGGTCTAGAGGTATGACGTCAACCTGGCTGGTCTAGAGGTATGACGTCGACCTGGCTGGTCTAGAGGTATGACGTCGACCTGGCTGGTCTAGAGGTATGACGTCGACCTGGCTGGTCTAGATGTATGACGTCGACCTGGCTGGTCTAGAGGTATGACGTCGACCTGGCTGGTCTAGAGGTATGACGTCGACCTGGCTGGTCTAGAGGTATGACGTCGACCTGGCTGGTCTAGAGGTATGACGTCGACCTGGCTGGTCTAGAGGTATAACGTCGACCTGGCTGGTCTAGAGGTATGACGTCGACCTGGCTGGTCTAGAGGTATGACGTCAACCTGGCTGGTCTAGAGGTATGACGTCGACCTGGCTGGTCTAGAGGTATGACGTCGACCTGGCTGGTCTAGAGGTATGACGTCGACCTGGCTGGTCTAGAGGTATGACGTCGACCTGGCTGGTCTAGAGGTATGACGTCAACCTGGCTGGTCTAGAGGTATGACGTCGACCTGGCTGGTCTAGAGGTATGACGTCGACCTGGCTGGTCTAGAGGTATGACGTCGACCTGGCTGGTCTAGAGGTATGACGTCGACCTCGCTGGTCTAGAGGTATGACGTCGACCTCGCTGGTCTAGAGGTATAACGTCGACCTGGCTGGTCTAGAGGTATGACGTCGACCTGGCTGGTCTAGAGGTATGACGTCGACCTGGCTGGTCTAGAGGTATGACGTCGACCTGGCTGGTCTAGAGGTATGACGTCGACCTGGCTGGTCTAGAGGTATGACGTCGACCTGGCTGGTCTAGAGGTATGACGTCGACCTGGCTGGTCTAGAGGTATGACGTCGACCTGGCTGGTCTAGAGGTATGACGTCGACCTGGCTGGTCTAGAGGTATGACGTCGACCTGGCTGGTCTAGAGGTATGACGTCGACCTGGCTGGTCTAGAGGTATGACGTCGACCTGGCTGGTCTAGAGGTATGACGTCAACCTGGCTGGTCTAGAGGTTTGACGTCGACCTGGCTGGTCTAGAGGTATAACGTCGACCTGGCTGGTCTAGAGGTATAACGTCGACCTGGCTGGTCTAGAGGTATAACGTCGACCTGGCTGGTCTAGAGGTATAACGTCGACCTGGCTGGTCTAGAGGTATAACGTCGACCTGGCTGGTCTAGAGGTATAACGTCGAGCTGGCTGGTCTAGAGGTATGACGTCGACCTTGCTGGTCTAGAGGTATGACGTCGACCTTGCTGGTCTAGAGGTATGACGTCGACCTTGCTGGTCTAGAGGTATGACGTCGACCTGGCTGGTCTAGAGGTATGACGTCGACCTGGCTGGTCTAGAGGTATGACGTCGACCTGGCTGGTCTAGAGGTATAACGTTGACCTGGCTGGTCTAGAGGTATGACGTCGACCTGGCTGGTCTAGAGGTATAACGTCGACCTGGCTGGTCTAGAGGTATAACGTCAACCTGGCTGGTCTAGAGGTATGACGTCGACCTGGCTGGTCTAGAGGTATGACGTCGACCTGGCTGGTCTAGAGGTATGACGTCGACCTGGCTGGTCTAGAGGTATAACGTCGACCTGGCTGGTCTAGAGGTATGACGTCGACCTGGCTGGTCTAGAGGTATGACGTCGACCTGGCTGGTCTAGAGGTATAACGTCGACCTGGCTGGTCTAGAGGTATGACGTCGACCTGGCTGGTCTAGAGGTATAACGTCGACCTGGCTGGTCTAGAGGTATAACGTCAACCTGGCTGGTCTAGAGGTATGACGTCGACCTTGCTGGTCTAGAGGTATGACGTCGACCTGGCTGGTCTAGAGGTATGACGTCGACCTGGCTGGTCTAGAGGTATGACGTCGACCTGGCTGGTCTAGAGGTATGACGTCGACATCAGGACAAGAATGACCAGGGTTCACATCCCAGCAGAAGCGGTGACGTGATTTCTCCAAAAATAGGAAAACTTAATCCATGGTTTCTTTATAACGTTACCCTCCCCTGATCTCTTCTGTAGTGAGATCCGATATCTAGCCCTCTCATATAACGGCGATAAACAGGAGGTCCCGTGTGCTCTCGCGCACGTTAAAACTCCATTGGCAGTTCAAATCGAAAAGAGTAAGCCGCTGCCCGGGCAAAATTATCAGCAAAAACCTACACAGACCGTGCTTCGGAGTTCGTGCACGTGGGCCAGGATTCTTCTCGGATTTCCTGGAGGGGGATATCGGGGCACCTATGGGTTGGTCAGCGATGCAGTGATGATGCTTAACAACAAACAAACAAATATTTTCACAGTTCAAAAGTTTGTAATGTCCGTAATGTTTGTTTCCTTTAATATTATAACAAAGTCAAGTACCCCCGTCACGCCAAGCGGCGTATAGGGAATATGGTGTTAGTGACTAACATTTTACAGACCTTCAGCACATGATTTTTGGGGTAATGTGGCCGGTATTACGCCCGTGTCGCTTTACTTTCCCAGAAAAATATCCGGTTCCCTTTAAAGGCTGGGTGAAACGGAAGCCGTCGGTTGGGATCGAACCAGACCTCTTGCTCATTGTAGTCCAGTTCACTAACCACTGAGCTATCGTGGCTCGCTACTATCTAGCATATTATCTCCATGTAATTAGATTTCTGTACATATCCTTATATATATTTGTATGTTGTTGTTTATTATTCCAGCTGATGACCTACTTAGCCGAAACGTCGTTCAACGTTTGTTTTTATTTCTCACCTACATAAAGCTGTTACTATACCACTTATTTCTTACATCTTGTCCTTTGTAGTCCAGTTCACTAACCACTGAGCTACCGCGGCTCCCCCTTTAATACTATAAATGTATGATGGTGATAAGCGGGTTCGATAATGTCAAATATAAGCCGCTAATCTGTGGTAATCGATGAGATTGTGATGAAACGGCATTCTATCTGTACCTGAGTACAGGGAATAATCTGAAAATGGTTGATACATCTAGGAAAGCAATGATCGGATGTAATAAAGGGAGGAGATTAATGAAGGGATGATACAATAAGGATAGTAATGAGAGAATGAGGCAATGAGAGAAATAGTACAGAGATGTTATAAAGAGGGAAATAATGAAGGAATGGTAAAATAAGGGGAAAAATGATGGGATGATACAATGATGTAAATAATGATGGATGATACAATGATAGAATTAATGAAGGGATAATACAGTGAGGTAAATAATGAGGGATGATACAATGATATAAATAATGAAGGGATGATACAATGAGGTAAATAATGAGGGATGATACAATGAGGGATGATACAGTAAGGTAAATAATGAGGGATGATACATTGATAGAATTAATGAGGGGATGATACAATGATATAAATAATGAAGGGATGATACAATAAGGGAAATAATGAGGGAAATAATGAGGGATGATACAATGAGGTAAATAATGAGGGATGATACAGTGATAGAATTAATGAGGGGATGATACAATGAGGGAAATAATGAGGGATGATACAATGATATAAATAATGAAGGGATGATACAATGAGGGAAATAATGAGGGATGATACAGTGAGGTAAATAATGAGGGATGATACAATGGTAGAAATAATGATGGATGATACAGTGAGGTAAACAATGATGGATGATACAATGAGGTAAACAATGAGGGATGATATAATGATATAAATAATGAAAGGATGATACAATGAGGGAAATAATAAAGGGATGATACTATGAGGGAAATAATGGAGGGATGAGACAATGAGGGAAATAATGGAGGTGTGCGGTAATGAGAGATTAAGATAATATAAGAGATTAATGAGAGTTTGAGGTAATTTATCGGCCAGTGACTTACACAATGACGTAATTGATAAGAAAGTAAAGAGATTTAAACAAGTTTGTAACATTGGTTAATGAAGTAGTGGAAGAAAGAGGAAATTAATGAAGTAGTGGAAGAAACAGGAAATTAATAGAGTAGTGGAAGAAAGAGGAAATTAATGAAGTAGTGGAAGAAAGAGGAAATTAATGAAATAGTGGAAGAAAGAGGAAATTAATGAAGTAGTGGAAGAAAGAGGAAATTAATGGAGTAGTGGAAGAAAGAGGAAATTAATGAAGTAGTGGAAGAAAGAGGAAATTAATGAAATAGTGGAAGAAAGAGGAAATTAATGAAGTAGTGGAAGAAAGAGGAAATTAATGAAGTAGTGAGTTAACGATGAGATCAACTAAAGAGTGAGTTAATGATGAGGTTAATGCAAGAGTGAGTTAGCGATGAGATTAATGCAGAAGTGAGTTAACGACGAGATCGATTAAAGAGTGAGTTAACTATGAGGTTAATGCAGGAGTGAGTTAACGATGAGGTTAATGGAGGAGTGAGTTAACGATGAGGTTAATGGAGGAGTGAGTTAACGATGAGGTTAATGCAAGAGTGAGTTAACGACCAGATTAATGCAACATTGAGGGCTACAGACTATCAAGGTTGAAGCAGACAAAGTGCACTTGTATCCAGTATTCTCACCAGTACGGTGACTTGTCTCTCTCGGAGAATCGTTCAACTCGTCCAGACTCTGCACGTTGACACATTTCGTAGAAGAACATCTGTCTGCAAGAGATGATAGTTGTGGTTATGGCTCGTGTGAAGGTATTTAACAAACACAAGAGATGATAGTTGTGGTTATGGCTCGTGTGAAGGTATTTAACAAACACAAGAGATGATAGTTGTGGTTATGGCTCGTGTGAAGGTATTTAACAAACACAAGAGATGATAGTTGTGGTTATGGCTCGTGTGAAGGTATTTAACAAACACAAGAGATGATAGTTGTGGTTATGGCTCGTGTGAAGGTATTTAACAAACACAAGAGATGATAGTTGTGGTTATGGCTCGTGTGAAGGTATTTAACAAACACAAGAGATGATAGTTGTGGTTATGGCTCGTGTGAAGGTATTTAACAAACACAAGAGATGATAGTTGTGGTTATGGCTCGTGTGAAGGTATTTAACAAACACAAGAGATGATAGTTGTGGTTATGGCTCGTGTGAAGGTATTTAACAAACACAAGAGATGATAGTTGTAGTTATGGCTCGTGTGAAGGTATTTAACAAACACAAGAGATGATAGTTGTGGTTATGGCTCGTGTGAAGGTATTTAACAAACACAAGAGATGATAGTTGTGGTTATAGCTTGTGTGAAGGTATTTAACAAACACAAGAGATGATAGTTGTGGTTATGGCTCGTGTGAAGGTATTTAACAAACACAAGAGATGATAGTTGTGGTTATGGCTCGTGTGAAGGTATTTAACAAACACAAGAGATGATAGTTGTGGTTATGGCTCGTATGAAGGTATTTAACAAACACAAGAGATGATAGTTGTGGTTATAGCTCGCGTGAAGGTATCTAAAATACACAAGATATTATACTTGTGGTTATGGCTCGTGTGAAGGTATTTAACAAACACAAAACGTGATAGTTGTGGTTATAGCTCGCGTGAAGGTATTTAACAAACACAAGAGATGATAGTTGTGGTTATAGCTTGTGTGAAGGTATTTAACAAACACAAGAGATGATAGTTGTGGTTATAGCTCGCGTGAAGGTATCTAACAAACATAAGAGATGGTAGTTGGGGGTTATAGCTCGCGTGAAGGTATCTAACATACACAAGATATTATAGTTGTGGTTATAGCTCGTGTGAAGGTATTTAACAAACACAAAAGATGATAGTTGTGGTTATAGCTCGCGTGAAGGTATTTAACAAACACAAGAGATGATAGTTGTGGCTATAGCTTGTGTGAAGGTATTTAACAAACACACGAGATGATAGTTGTGGTTATAGCTCGCGTGAAGGTATCTAACATACACAAGATATTATAGTTGTGGTTATAGCTCGTGTGAAGGTATTTAAAAAACACAAAAAATGATAGTTGTGGTTATAGCTCGCGTGAAGGTATCTAACATACACAAGATATTATAGTTGTGGTTATAGCTCGTGTGAAGGTATTTAACAAACACAAAAAATGATAGTTGTGGTTATAGCTCGCGTGAAGGTATTTAACAAACACAAGAGATGATAATTGTGGTTATAGCTTGTGTGAAGGTATTTAACAAACTCAAGAGATGATAGTTGTGGTTATAGCTCGCGTGAAGGTATCTAACAAACATAAGAGATGGTAGTTGTGGTTATAGCTCGTGTGAAGGTATCTAACAAACACAAGAGATGATAGTTGTGGTTATAGCTCGTGTGAAGGTATCTGACTGTGAAGGTATCTAACTGTGAAGGTATCTAACAAACATTACATTTGGTCCAGCGCCCTATATTATATTTAATTAGGGGGAGAAATGAAGAAACAATTATTGAAAAAGAAAATAGAAAAAAAGGTTTTGGTAAAGCTTTACCTACTAGTTGGACAACATAAATTAGAATGACGTTTCGGCTCAATAGGCCTTTAGCAGGAACAAACATGCAACATACACACATATGTATTTTCTTTTTTAAATTATTAATTAAAAAAAATATAGTAAATTGAAGTATATTGATTATCCTTTTGGGTTGAATACGGCACACGGGGCAGATGTCATAGTTTCCCACGTCTGACGGTCAGACACAACCTGTTTTAGTTCTTGCTTGTTTCTGAGACCCATATATCGCTCTCTTTGATGATGGTTCTACACAGGGTTTCTTTCGATCTTTCTCGTTTTCCTTTACCTTGTGGTCTCCATATCAGGTCCTGGTGAGGTAACCTTCTGAAGTCTATTCTGAGAACTCAATCAAAAATGTATAGAAATAGAAACTATGGAAAGCAAACAAGACATAAGAGGAATGTACACAGAAATAAAGAGAATGACTAATAAAAATAAAAAAGCTACAGAAGGTGGATGCATTGCAGACAAAAAAGGAAAAATGCTAACAGACAATAAGGATATTATAGATAGATGGCAGGAATATATAACAGAACTATTTCATGATCAAAGGGACAAGAAACCAATTATAAAATGTACATCAGGCTGTAAAATCTTAAAATCTGAGGTGGAAAAAGCTATAAAAACAATGAAAAAGGGAAAAGCAGCAGGACCTGACAGCATACAGATAGAGATGATACAGGCACTAGAAGATTTTGGCATTGAAGTGATCACAGACATGCAATGATATATACCATACAGGATACATACCAAATGAACTAAAAACATCAACTTTCATTGCATTGCCTAAAAAGAATGGTGCAGTTGAATGCAGTGACTTTAGAACAATAAGCCTAATAAGCCATGTTACAAAAATCTTGCTAAAAGTTATACAAGGAAGGATTCAGAATAAAATCAATACTGAATTAGATGAGACATCAATTTTGATTTAGGAAAAATAGCAGGACAAAAGAAGCCATATTCTGCATGAGAACATTAATCGAAAAGTACACAGAAGTAAACAAACCAATATATGCCTGCTTCATAGACTACACCAAAGCTTTTGATAGAGTACAGCACAAACAACTTATAGCATGTCTAAAACAGATACATCTAGATGACATGGACATACGACTAATATGTAATCTATACTGGGAGCAAACAGCAATAATAAAATATAACAAAAAGAACTCTACACCCATTGATATAAAAAGAGGAGTAAGACAAGGATGCATCCTATCACTAAGCTTGTTCAATCTATACACTGAGCAAATCTTTAAAAACATCATAGAGATGTCAGGCCTACAAATTAATGGAAAGATAATCAATAACCTAAGATATGCTGATGATACTGTACTACTAGCAGAAAATCCTAAAGATCTACAACAATTGCTTAATGAAATAAACATGACATACAAAAAATATGGACTAGATATGAATATCAAAAAGACTAAAACTATGATCATAAACAAAGAAGATACTCAAAACCCACATGTGGATATCAAAATTGAAGGAATAGACCTGGAGACTTTCAGAACTACAACTACCTTGGACATACTATAACCAGTGATGGAAAATGTACAACTGAAATAAACAAAAGAATAGGAATGGCAGAAAGTAATTTTAATGTCATGAGGAACATACTAACATCAAAACAAATATCACCAGGGCTAAAACTATGAATAGCAAAATGTTACATCTTCTCAATATTCCTATATGGTGCAGAAACATGGACATTAGACAAGAAAACAGAATAGAATATTGAAGCCTTTGAAATGTGGATTTATAGAAGAATAGGTAGGATTGGATGGAAGGAAAAGAAAACAAACGATGAAGTCTTAAAACAACTAAAAATGAAAAGAGAACTACTAAACACAATTCAAACAAGACAAATGCGATTTTTGGGCAATGTTAAAAGACACAACAGCCTACTAAAAGTAATCCTGGAGGGGAAAATACAAGGTAAAAGAGGCAGAGACAGACCAAGACTAACATAGACGAGTAACATCAAAAGATGGACAAATCAACCTATGACAACCTGCACCATCAAAGCAAGAGGCAGAGCAGAATGGCGCTCCATGGTAGCCAACCTTCGTTGCGGAAACGGCACACGATGATGATGATTCTGAGAACATGGACAGGGTATTTTCCTGCGTCGCTCTCTAACATTATTTGATACGTAGCCCTGTTTAGGTTCATGTCTTATTTCTGTAACTGGTGATACGTAGCCCTGTTTAGGTTCATGTCTTATTTCTGTAACTGGTGATACGTAGCCCTGTTTAGTTTCATGTCTTATTTCTGTAACTGGTGATACGTAGTCCTGTTTAGGTTCATGTCTTTTTTCTGTAACTGGTGATACGTAGCCCTGTTTAGGTTCATGTCTATTTCTGTAACTGGTGATACGTAGCCCTGTTTAGGTTCATGTCTTATTTCTGTAACTGGTGATACGTAGCCCTGTTTAGGTTCATGTCTTATTTCTGTAACTGGTGATACGTAGCCCTGTTTAGGTTCATGTCTTATTTATGTAACTGGTGATACGTAGCCCTGTTTAGGTTCATGTCTTATTTCTGTAACTGGTGATACGTAGCCCTGTTTAGTTTCATGTCTTATTTCTGTAACTGGTGATACGTAGTCCTGTTTAGGTTCATGTCTTTTTTCTGTAACTGGTGATACGTAGCCCTGTTTAGGTTCATGTCTTATTTCTGTAACTGGTGATACGTAGCCCTGTTTAGGTTCATGTCTTATTTCTGTAACTGGTGATACGTAGCCCTGTTTAGGTTCATGTCTTATTTCTGTAACTGGTGATACGTAGCCCTGTTTAGGTTCATGTCTTATTTCTGTAACTGTTGATACGTAGCCCTGTTTAGGTGTGTCTTATTTCTGTAACTGGTGATACGTAGCCCTGTTTAGGTCGATGTCTTATTTCTGTAACTGGTGATACGTAGCCCTGTTTAGGTTCATGTCTTATTTCTGTAACTGTGATACGTAGCCCTGTTTAGGTTCATGTCTTATTTCTGTAACTGGTAATACGTAGCCCTGTTTAGGTTCACGTTTTATTTCTGTAACTGGTATGAAGCCTGACCAACAGATGTTTAGCAGTCTTCACAGACATTTGTTTTTGAACACGTTTAGTCTTTGGTCTAGAGCTGTTGTTGATTTCCATCTCTCGCGTCCGAACGTTAATACTGGAGTCACGCAAAGTTCAAGATGTTGAGTTTTGTGTGATTTATAAGTGTCTTGAAAACACAAATATTTGAGAGCTTGTTAAAGTCGTTGGACGCCAGCGCGATTCCGATCTTTATTTCGGTTGTTATGTCGCCTGCTGATGACATCCTGCTGATGACATCCTGCTGAAGACATCCTGCTGATGACATCCTGCTGATGACATCCTGCTGATGAAATCCTGCTGATGACATCCTGCTGATGACATCCTGCTGATGACATGCTGCTACCAATCTTGTTGAAATTAATAAATACTACTTTTATATTGGAGGTAGGGTTCGATCCCAACCAACGGATTCCGGTTCACCCAGCCTTAAATGGGTACCGGATTTTTTCTTGGAAAGTAAAGCGGCACGGGCGTAATACCGACCACATTACCCCAAAAATCGTATGCCGGAGGTGTGTAAGATTTATGGTCACTAACACTATGTTCCCTATACGCCACTTGACGTGACGGGGATACTTTACTTTTTACTTCACTACTTGTATATTGGCTCTATGCATTTCCATACAAGTATTTTGATGTTAAAACTCGATCTTAACCCTGCCTCATCATCATTATAATCATCATCATTATAATCATCATCATTATAATCATCATCATTATAATCATCATCATTATAATCATCATCATTATAATCATCATCCTTATAATCATCATCATTATAATCATCATCATTATAATCATCATCATTATAATCATCATCCTTATTAACATCTTTAACATCTTTATCAAGTGACATGCCTAGTTGCATCCTTATATAGCTAAACCCTGGCCACTCTTCTTCTCATGGGCTCGCTCATTCAGTCCATTTTCCTCAAAAGAACTTTCTTCCTTCATCAACCATCATCGCTATCTGCTGAAGAAGCTAAACATTCTTGTATTCTTTATTCATTTTCTTGTACCTCACGAAGGCCTTGACCGAAACATCGTAGTTTGTCTGGACTCTCTATATGTTTAGCTGCTTGCTACCATGTTATGTTTATCTTTCAAGCTACCTAAGTAGAATTATTTATCTCATCAATTTTCTATCTTTATAGATCTGTGTTTATATCTCAGAAAATGCGTGAGAGAAATTGTTCTCCTGCAAGATGATATCAGGTTGACAGTATGCCGTGATATATTATAAAATTGTAATGGAGAAGATGGGTTAAGTACTTTTTTCGCACTAGGCCGCAGATGAGGTGGCCAGTGCTTTCCCCCCAATGTTATTTATCTTCCACAATTCCTTGAGGATTTCTTGTTTGTGGACTGAAAAAAATCGAAGAAGCGAATCATGGACAGTAAACAAAGAAATGAAAAGACGATTAGATGCCACAGAGATGTGATTTCTCGGAAGAATGTTGATAGTTCCCAGAACAGCTAAAAAGACCAACAAGGAAATTCTCAAAGAGGCCAACACAAAAAGGTAGCTCCTAAAAAACATCAGAAAGAAACAATGCACAATTTTTTTAAAGACACATCATGAGAAGAGGAAAGCTGGAATACTTGGTTACATCTGGTAAAATAGAGGGAAATAGAGGTCACGGAAGATAAAGAGAGAAAATACTGGATACACACTATGTCCTTTCATGATTTCAGCTTTGATGGTAACGGTATGAACGATAACTACAAAGGTTAATGATGGATTACCCTGCCACATTGCTCCCCATACGGGGACTTTGACCAACTACAGGTGCCCCCACACTGTTCCATGACGCGTTCTTGAGTATATAACCTTGACCTGTCTGTGCGGGAAATTAGAAAAAAGAATAGCTATGCGGACTTGAAGTAAATTTGATGATAAAAGATTTTTTTTTAAGTCAGGCATTTAAACAGATATAGAGTTAATAATGACTAGGCATCATCAAGTCGCATGGCATTTGAATAGCGTTACATTCACCTCAGCCTGTCTGAAAGAATCTCTGTCTCTAGTCAGGTCTCTCACAGAACGTTACATTCATCACAGCCCGTCTGAAAGAATCTTTGTTTTTAACTAGATCTCCCACTTCTTCTGTTGTCAAATGTCTCCTTGAGGTCCTGAAACCACCTTTTTCTTGGTCTGCCCCTGAAGTGTCGTCAGGGACCAAACCTTCCATTATTGTTTTGTCCAGCTTGTTGTTTCCTTTAACGTGGCCATACTATTTTAATTCCCTCTTTATAATTGTTATTGTAAATCCGTTCTTTTTAATGTTGAAGTCTTTAAATATGTCTTCGTTGCTCTGTTTCATTATACAAGGTACCTTAATGATAAATAAATCATTACGTTTGACATATCCTACGTTTTGGCCATCTGCTTTCTTCATGCATGCAACTATCACTCAACTCAAAATAAAACACAAAGATAGAGCTATAATAATTGTGTAGATAATGTGTCTAAATGCATGGTCTGAATCAACCTTCTTTTTAGTTGGCTTTTCTTGGTAGTTGTTCATTGGGGGTCGAGGAAAGGGGATGTGTTCAAAACGTCATTTTATTTGTTAACTCTTTCCCTACGTTGTGCCGCACCATGCGCCATGCCGATTTCGGTCATGTACGTTAAGCCGCACAGCGCGGCACTCTCAATTAGTGTAAACTGTCATCAAACCATATTTTTTTATATGTCTTGTATAATTTTGGTATTGTTGAAATATAATTCCATGTTTAATTATCTAAAAATTCAAATATAAAATGTTCAGTTTCAGATAAGTATAAACATGTAGATTCATGTTTTAAAACATGAACAATTTTGTCTCTGGAACATCTACCGCTAAATTGATAGATGGAAAACTTTCCGTACTGAAAGAGTTAACGAGAAGTAGATTCTGTCGGAGTGAAGGAGGAAGCACAGATTGTGTCGGAGTGAAGGAGGAAGCACAGATTGTGTCGGAGTGAAGGAGGAAGCACAGATTGTGTCGGAGTGAAGGAGGAAACACAGATTGTGTCGGAGTGAAGGAGGAAACACAGATTGTGTGCGTGACAAATAAGAGGGATGATTAAGGAAATCAGTGGAAACCGTCGGTGGAGTCAACAATCATCAAGTGCCATCTCCACAACGAAGGTTGGCTACCATGGAGCGCCATTCTGCAGTCAATAAATCATCGAGTGCCATCGTGACAACGAAGGTTGGCTACCATGGAGCGCCATTCTGCAGTCAATAAATCATCGAGTGCCATCTCCGCAACGAAGGTTGGCTACCATGGAGCGCCATTCTGCAGTCAACAATTGGAAATGAAACAATGGCTGCCTGGGCATGCGAAAATGAATGAAGATGTGAGAATGGGGAAGAAGAAGTAAAAAGAAAAGGAAAGAAAAAATAGAAGGTAAAAAGAAGAGAATGTAAGAAGAAGTGGAAAAAGGAAAGAAAAAGTAGAAAGAAACGAAGAAGAAGAAAGCAAGAAGAAGAAAATAATGTAAGAAGAAGAATAAGAAGTCGAAGAAGAAAAAAAAAAAGAAAAGATAAGAAGAAACCCGAAGAAGAAAAGTGAAGAAGGGAGAAAGTAGATGAAAAAGTAAGAAAAGAAGAAAAAACATTAGGTAAGAATACGGTGTTTATGTGAAAAGAATTGACAATAAGTGTTCCCAAAAAATTATTGTATGGAGAACTTTGAGAAACGACCTAAACGAAAGTCCTGGATATTACCGACAAAGTCAATGATAGAACAATTAATAATGACATTTTATAAAAAAAGGTCGAGAGGTAATTTAAATTGAGAAGACAGATTATGCAGGATAACTTTGAGGTGAGGCTCGCAACGACAACTGTCTCCTTTTTTTATTTGTCGATTAAAAAAATCATCATCATCATCGAGTGCCTTCTCCGCAGCGAAGGTTGGCTACCATGGATCGCCATTCTACTCTGTTTCTTGCTTTGATGGTGCAGGCTGTCATAAATTGACTTGTCCATCTTTTGATGTTACTCGTCCATGTTAGTCTTGGTCTGCCTCTGCCTCTTTTACCTGCATTTTTCCTTCCAATATTACTTTTAGTAGTCTGTTGTGTCTTTTTATATGCCCCAAAAATGTCATTTGTCTTGTCTAATTATTATTAGATTTAAAAATATGTATCTTTTATTCTTCGGTTGGTCCCTGCGCTGTCGCTTTCCGAATGGTTTTAATATTCCATCTTAGTTCAAGTACGTTCTGGCAGTTTATTGTTTTCGTAGAATTTACTGATAGCTGTGTTGTTTATTTTTATAATTTCCTTTTTGCTTGTGTAACAGTAACTATAGCAGTATGTTAAGGTAGCAACAAACAATGAAAGTAACACAACTAAACAGACAGTAACAACAGCAGAATTAACAAATATGCAACAAATTAACAAAATAACAAGATAACTAAAAATAACACGCCAAGAAAGACACTCAGGTTTACCAGCGATATTCCAATCACCATCTTTGATTTGTGTGCCCCTAATTGCACCCATTCGTTAATTGTCTTCTCAAGAATAAATTCCTTGGGCTCTTGTTCATCCCACAACATCGTGATGTTGCTTGTCTCTTTGTTGCTCGTATTAAGTCCAAAGTCGCTGTCTCCTGCTATCAAAATGGTCTCAACTTCTCCCAAGGCAGCATTCGTGACGTCAGTGCTGTAGATAGAGCTTACCATCCTGGTAGTGGTATGTAAGAATGGTGCATCGTCAAAGAGCAACAGCACAATAAAGTCCACCAATTTAGAAATGGCATACACCTGTGAGAAACAACCAAGTTAGATGAGATAATATCTTGTATTGAAGAATATGTTAGACATTATAGTGAAGGAAGGCAACAATTAAAGGACTCAGCATTAATAGCAAAAAGACAGAAGTAATGATGGCAACAAAGAAAAAGTTATCACTACAATACACAACAACGACAAGCGGAATAACATTAAAACAGGTAAATGAATTTAAATATATGGGAACAATGTTAACCTCAGATGGAAGATGTACAACAGAGGTGAGATGAAGAATAGCTCAAGCAAAAGCAGCTTTCCAAAAAATGAGGTAGATATTATGCAATCCATTTTTAACAATAGAAATAAGAAAAAGAGTTCTTAAATGTTACGTAGAGCCAGTCTTAACATATAGATGTGAATCATGGACATTAGGACAGCGGACAAGAAAATCACTGGAGGCTGTAGAAATGTGGTTTTACAGAAGAATGTTGAGAATACCATGGACAGCTAAGAAGAGTAATGATAACGTCCTGAAAGGGACCAAAGCGAAAAGAGAGCTAATTTTCAATATTAGGAGAAACAATCATCATTTTATGGTCATGCAATGAGAAGAGAACAGCTGGAATATATTGTGACTATTGGGAAAATTGAGGGACGAAGAGATAGAGGGAAGGAAAGAGAAAATAAATCAGACAGCTTAAGAGAATGGCTTGGTAGAAGGTCAGCAACAGAAATGATAAATAATTGTCGAGTTCGAAAGTTGTGGAAAGACATGATCACCTACGCCAGCAGGCATGACACTTGATGATGATTATTGATGTTCCACTTTTGCCAAATTTCTACACAATAAGTCAGTAGTTCACAATTCTTGGACACCACGGGCGTCTGTTCCATACAGATCACATACCGGTAGTGACGACAACAACGGTCGTAAAAGTCGGGTCAACTTTTCATTCTGGTTTTTATTTTGGTAGCCTGCTACTTTAGCTATAGAAATGAAAGTTATTAACAATAAAGATATTAACGTGATTTAATGCAGTGAAAAACCGTAAAGCAGATTTATGTTTACAAATGGCATTTCTTCCCCCCCCCCCCCCCACACACACACACAATTATTCCACCAACTCAGTAAGTAGAGTTTGTTACACAAATGTCTCTCATAAAGTAGAGTTTGTTACACAAATGTCTCTCATAAAGTAGAGTTTGTTACACAAATGTCTCTCATAAAGTAGAGTTTGTTACACAAATGTCTCTCATAAAGTAGAGTTTGTTACACAAATGTCTCTCATAAAGTAGAGTTTGTTACACAAATGTCTCTCATAAAGTAGAGTTTGTTACACAAATGTCTCTCATAAAGTAGAGTTTCTTACACAAATGTCTCTCATAAAGTAGAGTTTGTTACACAAATGTCTCTCATAAAGTAGAGTTTGTTACACAAATGTCTCTCATAAAGTAGAGTTTGTTACACAAATGTCTCTCATAAAGTAGAGTTTGTTACACAAATGTCTCTCATAAAGTAGAGTTTGTTACACAAATGTCTCTCATAAAGTAGAGTTTGTTACACAAATGTCTCTCATAAGGTAGAGTTTGTTACACAAATGTCTCTCATAAAGTAGAGTTTGTTACACAAATGTCTCTCATAAAGTAGAGTTTGTTACACAAATGTCTCTCATAAAGTAGAGTTTGTTACACAAATGTCTCTCATAAGGTAGAGTTTGTTACACAAATGTCTCTCATAAAGTAGAGTTTGTTACACAAATGTCTCTCATAAAGTAGAGTTTGTTACACAAATGTCTCTCATAAAAAAAAAAGAAATCCTTTTTTATTATTCTTCGTCTTGACCTTGATCCTTTCAGTGCCGCGTGACGTCACTTAGGGTCGTAGTGCTTTTCGTTACCCATCTCTATTCTTGGCGTCATTTTCGAGTTTATTATCCTATGAGTCTATGCCTGCCAGCTTTGCTTCTCTTATAAGTTTCTTTTTAGTGTTTCGCTAGGTCTTCCTCCGTTTCTGTATCCTGATGTTTCCCATAGAACATCCTGTTTTGGAATTCTCTTGTTGTCTCTTCTCAGCACATCCGACATGTGTCCATCTTCTCTTCCTAATTGTAGAGATCGTTGGTTGCGTGGCCATTTCTCTTATCTCTATATTAGTATTGAATTCATTCCATTGTAGATGAGATCGTTGGTTGCATGACCATTTCTCTTATCTCTATATTAGTCTTGAACTCATTCCATTGTAGATGAGATCGTTGGTTGCATGGCCATTTCTCTTATCTCTATATTAGTCTTGAACTCATTCCATTTTAGATGAGATCGTTGGTTGCATGACCATTTCTCTTATCTCTATATTAGTCTTGAACTCATTCCATTGTAGATGAGATCGTTGGTTGCATGGCCGTTTCTCTTATCTCTATATTAGTCTGGAAGTCATGTTAATGTACACAGAGCATTTTAAAAAACATCTTTCTTCATTTTCTTACACACACAACAAAAAATAATAAAAAACGTTCGTGTTCTATAAAACATTAAACCTTTGTGATGTTGCCATCTTATGATTTCTAACCACTGAGCCGGAGGCGCATGAGGAAGTCACAGCATACACTTTGAGAGTGACTGTGCTGAGACATCTGCTATTATCATTGACAATGTCTCTTGACATGCGAGTTAATTTCTCTCCCCAAATATTTGTCTAAACATTTGCTTGACTAATTCTGTTGGTCATTCTCCACCGTTTCAAGCTCCTAAAACTGCCTGGTATCTTTTCATTATCAGTCTTTTCTGTTCACAATGTCATAATTGAAAAAAAATGCATAAAATCTTGTCTAATGTGTTGGTAAACGACTCCAGCTGTTTTGGGGCCCAGATGGTCTCGGTAACCTAGTTGGTGTTCCCCCGACTGGGCCACCGACATTCGGACAGCCCGTGTTCGATTCCCGTTGGAAGCAGTTTGTGAGTTGTACTCGTTGTGGGAAAAAAAATACCCCCGAGGTCGACCCAACCGCTGGCAGATGTGGGTACCAGGGTAGTAGTCTGGGAGGGTGAGGAATGCCGCCTCGCATCTTGAGTTTCGCTGCTTGAAGCGACACTATCTAGAAGTCTCCGAACACTTCTGGACAGGCGGCCGAGCACATATGGGAGAAAACTCGCGTGCTAAGGCGCCGATTCAAGTCTCGTACTTGACCTTTAGTTCCAGCTGTTCATGATGTCTCACTTTATAACAGCAATGAAGTTATTGCAACGAAATTTGAACAGGTACACGTTCATTGTGTGAGAAATGAAAAAGATATGTGTATGTAGTATATGTGTGTGTGACGCCTAGTGGATGCGACACGAATTAGCAGAGCATCTCTGCTAATCTCTGTCATTTGTTGAGGGTACCTGCACCATACGGTTGTTGTTTGTGAGTGTTAGTGTACAGAACGTGTGAGTTCACACAGGGCTGCTGGAAAATGTGTTGGCCTACTTTGGGGAGTATGTGTTTACTGTTTTATTGTTAGGATCATCATACGGTTGTTGTTTATGAGTGTTAGTGTACAGTACGTGTGAGTTCACACAGGGCGGCTGGAGAATGTGTTGGCCTAACTTGGGGGTGTATGTGTTTACTGTTTTATTGTTAGGATCATCATCACTGCATACCGAGCGAACACATAGGTGCTCCGATATCCTCCTCGAGAAAATGCGAGAAGAATCCTGGCCCACGTGCACAAACTCCGTAGCATGGCCTGGGATCCACGGTGTGGGTTGATTTCCACTGACAATTTCGCCCGGCCAGCATCCATATTTGATGCCTACCCTTTTCGATTTTAACTAACAAGAATTTTTTAACGTGCGCGAGTGCACACGGGACCTCCTGTTTAATGCCGTTTTCCCAGAGGGCTAGACATCGGATCTCACTACCCAAGAGATCAGGGGAAGGTATCGTCATAAAGAAACCACGGATTAATTTTTCCTATTTTTGACAAATCACCACTAGTTCTGGTGGGCTTTGAACAACTCGGGTCTTTCCAAACCTGAGGCCGACGTGGTACCTCAACGGTAAAAGGTTAACTGGCGAACAACATAACTGACCAAGACCCTGATCAACCTCCCAGCTGAGCACCTGAATGGACTGTTCAGTTTAGCCAAGCGAGTATGAATCGAAAATTGAAGGGAACTTGGTTCTCAAAAATGCTACGTTGGTGTCGAATGTACTGGCAGAGAGGCGCATATAAACAGCAAGACACTTTTATGCCCAGTCAACGTCCTTTTAAGGGCAGATGGCGATGAGGACTAACCATTCGTGTGGTGACCAGCAGGTTCATCATGTGAACACCAGAAAACAGCAAAATTTACATTTAATCTCCCCAAAACAACGGAGACTCACCCAGTACTTCTATTTAGAGATTGTATGTATACCCCATTAGTGGATGTGGATAATGGATGCTAAAAGGTTGGAAATGGCAGGACATAATCAAATCACCAACATAGAATTATGGAAAATTACCAGTGAAATACCAATGGGTAAAGAGATACAACGAAGACTATGGTGCTGGATAGGATAAATAATGCAGAAGCCATCTGAGAGTATTACACGACGGGCTCTTTTTGGGAATACCCAGGGGATGAGACAAAGAGGAAGACCACACTATTCTTGAAAAAGACACGTGGAAACAGAGATGAAGATGATGGGATGGTTCGGAATTATCTTAAAAGAATGGCATGAAAGAGAATGGCTTGGAATGTGTTTGTTGAAGACACATGCCCACAAGGGGCTGAGATTGTTTGTTGAAGACCTATGCTCCACAGGGAGCTGAAAGTGTTTGTTGAAGACTTATCCTCCACAGGGAGCTGAAAGTATTTGTTCAAGACCTATGCTTCACAGGAAGCTGAAAGTGTTTATTGAAGAACTATGCTCCACAGGGAGCTGAAATGTAGAAGAAGAATACAGCTAGCTAGAGACAACAACATAACACTCACACAAACAAAAAAATCATAAACAAAACACATATAATCTCACCTGATACAGATGGTCAGCGACACCAGACTGTCCTGAAAGTACAACCCCTAACAAAAGCATCTCTTTGTTCTCAGTTTTTCTAAAGTTCAACTCAAATTCAGTCCTTAAAATCAGCAACAACATCGTGAGCAGAGCACTGTCTCCTGGGTACAACCACTTTATCATCAAACCATCAAATCCCCAGAGTCGTAAGTTGAAGACACATGACGTGACAAATTTGCGTCTTTTGTCGCTGTCTAGAACAACGCTAGAGAAAGTCATCGACTCTGACTCCGTAATGGTGAGAAACGTTTTCAAAGTCGGAAATGCTATTTTCAGATTGTTCATGGATGTATATGGAGGTAGATACATGGTTCTTCCTTGTGAGAATACTCTGATCTGTGACTCAGACTCAAAGTGGTAGTCAGCAAGCTCTGCATAGTCGAAGTTAAAATCTGACAAAGAAATATATTTTAACGAAATTTTAATTTGTCTGTTAATTTATTTGTGTGTCATTACGTCACCACATAGTAAATATCATTACGTCTGCTTTTACAGTTCTCACAACATTTGTTTACTATTATATCAGTTTTGTAGGATTTTAAAAATTGGTTTCTTTAGCTAATTGGCCTGACAGCACACAGCCATTTCTGCTCAGGCGCCATAATCAATGCAAAGTGTGTGTACTGATTGTTCTCTCTTCCTACATTTGTTACAAAATGTTAACTTTTCGTTGCATTTATACTTGACACCGGATGAAGATTGTTGCAGTAGAAACGTTGTTTTACCGTCTGGACATGTTCCCTTTTGTTTCTTCCAATAACCTGGTGGGTCGTTGGGGTATGACTGTCAGACGTCATCAACCTTCTCCTCGTGGGTCGTTGGGGTATGACTGTCAGACGTCATCAACCTTCTCCTCGTGGGTCGTTGGGGTATGACTGTCAGACGTCATCAACCTTCTCCTCGTGGGTAGTTGGGGTATGACTGTCAGACGTCATCAACCTTCTCCTCGTGGGTCGTTGGAGTATGACTGTCAGACGTCATCAACCTTCTCCTCGTGGGTAGTTGGGGTATGACTGTCAGACGTCATCAACCTTCTCCTCGTGGGTCGTTGGAGTATGACTGTCAGACGTCATCAACCTTCTCCTCGTGGGTCGTTGGGGTATGACTGTCAGACGTCATCAACCTTCTCCTCGTGGGTCGTTGGGGTATGACTGTCAGACGTCGTTCGGGGTATGACTGTCAGACGTCATCAACCTTCTCCTCGTGGGTCGTTGGGGTATGACTGTCAGACGTCATCAACCTTCTCCTCGTGGGTCGTTGGGGTATGACTGTCAGACGTCATCAACCTTCTCCTCGTGGGTCGTTGGGGTATGACTGTCAGACGTCATCAACCTTCTCCTCGTGGGTCGTTGGGGTATGACTGTCAGACGTCATCAACCTTCTCCTCGTGGGTCGTTGGGGTATGACTGTCAGACGTCATCAACCTTCTCCTCGTGGGTCGTTGGAGTATGACTGTCAGACGTCATCAACCTTCTCCTCGTGGGTCGTTGGGGTATGACTGTCAGACGTCATCAACCTTCTCCTCGTGGGTCGTTGGGGTATGACTGTCAGACGTCATCAGCCTTCTCCTCGTGGGTCGTTGGGGTATGACTGTCAGACGTCATCAACCTTCTCCTCGTGGGTCGTTGGGGTATGACTGTCAGACGTCATCAACCTTCTCCTCGTGGGTAGTTGGGGTATGACTGTCAGACGTCATCAAACTTCTCCTCGTGGGTAGTTGGGGTATGACTGTCAGACGTCATCAACCTTCTCCTCGTGGGTCGTTGGAGTATGACTGTCAGACGTCATCAACCTTCTCCTCGTGGGTCGTTGGAGTATGACTGTCAGACGTCATCAACCTTCTCCTCGTGGGTCGTTGGAGTATGACTGTCAGACGTCATCAACCTTCTCCTCGTGGGTCGTTGGGGTATGACTGTCAGACGTCATCAACCTTCTCCTCGTGGGTAGTTGGGGTATGACTGTCAGACGTCATCAACCTTCTCCTCGTGGGTCGTTGGGGTATGACTGTCAGACGTCATCAACCTTCTCCTCGTGGGTAGTTGGGGTATGACTGTCAGACGTCATCAGCCTTCTCCTCGTGGGTCGTTGGCGTATGACTGACAGACGTCATCAACCTTCTCCTCATGGGTCGTTGGAGTATGACTGTCAGACGTCATCAACCGTCTCCTCGTGGGTCGTTGGGGTATGACTGACAGACGTCATCAACCTTCTCCTCGTGGGTAGTTGGGGTATGACTGACAGACGTCATCAACCTTTTCCAGGTGTGTCGTTGGAGTATGACTGAGTGACATAACAACCTTCTCCTGTGGAGTTTTTGAGATACCACTAACACATATCCCCAACCTTCTCCATCATTCTGTCTTCAGTCATTCTCTCTCCAAAGTTGAAGTCTGTTCATGTCCCGATGTTCTATTGTCATCTCTGTCCTCATCACCTTTTCTCCACCTCAAATTTCTTGTACAATTGTCTGGTCACACCCACAAACAATTACCACAGTTTGCTGACGCTGTTTCCTCAACCAGTTTTGAGAGCTCAACACAGGTAAAATGCTTGAAACGATAAAAAAACGATATTTGTCTCTACTATCATCTAGAGTCATACAAAACCAAATACCACTCACAAATCCCAAGTATGGTCTCCGTACAGCACGTGAGAACACTATTAAACAAGAGTCAGTCTATCAAGTTGTAGATATTCCACA
>JAVIAB010000088.1:70433949-70516449 GCA_032433765.1 Megaustenia siamemsis | reverse complement strand
TTACATATTTATATATGTTCATATCTCTCAATACACGCAGCATATATGTGGTAATTGTCTATGTATATATGCATGTATGTGTATGTGCACGTACCTCACTGCAGAGAACTGTACATGTTTTTCTCTGTCTCTGTCTGTACCTGTTTATGTATGTCTCCCAGACCTGTATGTAACTATATGCACGTATATGTATGTGTGTGTGTCGGTCTACATATCGTTTATTATTATTGATGTTAGTGGCAACTATTTCCATCACTCGAAACATTGATATTAATCCTGACGTGATCAACTAAAAAAAAAATAGTATTTTGGTAGCGTTCCTTGTCTACAAAGGATGGATAGGATGGGATGAGATAGGATGGGATGAGATAGGATGGGATGAGATAGGATGGGATGAGATAGGATGGGATGAGATAGGATGGGATGAGATAGGATGGGATGAGATAGGATGGGATGAGATAGGATGGGATGAGATAGGATGGGATGAGATGCAGTTGTACACCAAGTTCTGTAACTATTAGATAACAGATTTAACAGAGTCATCTAAAAAACAAATCAGGAAATGAGAGAAATCGCCAATCAACCACAAATATCATCATAAATCAAGAAAAGACATTCGGCACATGTTCGACATGTGATGATGAGAGACAATAACAGAATAACAAAGCAGGCCCTGAAGTGGGAAACAACGGGTAGGAGGAAAAGAGGCAGACCCAGAGAAACACTGAGAAGAACATTGATCAGGAAGGCAAAAGTAGCATGAATCGGCTACCTCTATGAGATCGACATGCGTGCACAGAATAGAGACAAATGGTGAGATTTGATAAATGTTTTTTTGCAAGGATTGAGACTGCTAGAAAGAAAATTTAGAAAAAGAGAAACATTATCTGGGTCTATGCCCTATGACCGGCCACGGCTTGAAAGGTCAATAGATAGATAGATAGATGCAAGAGCAAGAGAGAGAGAGAGAGAGAGAGAGAGAAGGGGGAAAACTAGATTAGCTATATTGTGTGAATGAAACAGCAAAGCAAAGAAGGTACAGAAAAAAAAAGAAAGAAAACGAACAGCAATATAATCTTTCAAAGTAAGATAAAATGTGTGTGTGTGTGCATGAGAAGAGAGAGAGAGGTGGGGGTGAGGAGGGAGATTGAGAGGGAGAGAGAAATGAGGAAATAAATGAAGTAACTAAAGATCCATAGCATGGGCATAGCAAAAAAAAAAGCATTGAAAAAGACAACGTAAAATAGGAACATTCAAAATGAGTGAAAACGCGAAAGATAAAGAAAACTGCATGAGAAATAAAGTGAATGAGAATTCAACTGGAAAGAAACATACAAGTGAAATAGAACTAAAAGGAGAGAAACAGGAGTGCCAATCAGGTAATTAAGAAATCCAATAATCGCTTGATTTATTTGTGTGTAGAAAAGAACAATTAATGAAGGAATACAAGAACAATCTTACCTATCTTTGTGGTAGAGAACAATTAATGAAGGAATACAAGAACAATCTTACCTATCTTTGTGGTAGAGAACAATTAAGAAACGCAGTGACATACAGGAACAGACCTGGAGACAGTTCAAAGCTACAACTACCTTGGACATAATTTAACCAGTGATGAAAAATGTACAACTGAAATTAACAAAAGAATAGAAATGGCAAAAAGTAATTTTAATGTCATGAAAAATATAACTAAATCAAGACAAATAACACCAGGGTTGAAACTAAGAATAGCAAATGCTATATCTTCTCAACATTCCCGTATTGTGCAGAAAGATGGATATAAAACAAGAGAATAGAACAGAAAATTTAAACCGTTTGCTAACAGCTAGAAATGAAAGAGAACTGATAAACACAATTCAAACAAGACAAATGAGATTTTTGGGCCGTGTTAAAATACACAGCAGCCTACTAAAAGTAATATTGGACGGGAAAATACAAAGTAAAAGAGGCAGAGACAGACCAAGACTAACATGAACGAATAACAGCAAAAGTTGGACAACTCAGCCTATGACAATCTGCACCATCAGAGGAAGAGACAGAATAGAATGGCGCTCCATGGTAGCCAACCTTCGATGCGGAGATGGCACTTAATAATGATGAATTACATACATCAACATGACGATAGACAGCAGGTCAATGAAAACAAGTGGAGAAATATATATCCAGGAAGTCTTATTGAAGTTGAAAGGAAAAAGAAGATATAGGAGGAATAACGACACACAAGCCCAGCCCTATATATTTGCATGCAAGTCATGTCCTGGTGCAACGGTTTGTCCACATTACCTGTCCGCTTCTTCTCTGTGTCCAGCCAAATTAAAATTGTCTGTGTCGCTGTTGTTGTTGCCCTCCAAAGTCTGTGTAATGAGAGAACCATTATTTGTCAAGCTGCCGTTGGAGCTCATCGTGGAACTATAATCAAAAGAAATGAGAGAACCATTATTTGTCAAGCTGCCGTTGGAGCTCATCGTGGAACTATAATCAAAAGAAATGAGAGAACCATTATTTGTCAAGCTGCCGTTGGAGCTCATCGTGGAACTATAATCAAAAGAAATGAGAGAACCATTATTTGTCAAGCTGCCGTTGGAGCTCATCGTGGAACTATAATCAAAAGAAATGAGAGAACCATTACTTGTCAAGCTGCCGTTGGAGCTCATCGTGGAACTATAATCAAAAGAAATGAGAGAACCATTATTTGTCAAGCTGCCGTTGGAGCTCATCGTGGAACTATAATCAAAAGAAATGAGAGAACCATTACTTGTCAAGCTGCCGTTGGAGCTCATCGTGGAACTATAATCAAAAGAAATGAGAGAACCATTATTTGTCAAGCTGCCGTTGGAGCTCATCGTGGAACTATAATCAAAAGAAATGAGAGAACCATTACTTGTCAAGCTGCCGTTGGAGCTCATCGTGGAACTATAATCAAAAGAAATGAGAGAACCATTATTTGTCAAGCTGCCGTTGGAGCTCATCGTGGAACTATAATCAAAAGAAATGAGAGAACCATTACTTGTCAAGCTGCCGTTGGAGCTCATCGTGGAACTACAATCAAAAGAATCAGCAATCACAAGCAATCAAAAGCCACAAAGATTGAATATTTTAATAACAAAAGGTAAGGGTAAAGTACGAGACTTGAATCGGCGTCATAGAACGCGAGTTTTTACCAATATGTGTTCTGTTATTTAATAATAACGATATTTTAAATTGCTTGAATTAATCTGCATTACGTTGGAGGTACAGGGAAGGACTCTGTGGTCGATTGGTAAGACGTTGGCCTCAAGACAAGAAGGTCTCTGGTTTGATTCCTATCAAAGGCGACACTTTTTTCAAAAATCAACCCGTTGTTTTCTCGTGAATTACACACTCTCCTGGTCTCTGGGTAGTGAGATCCGGTGTCTAGCACTCTCTGGGTATTGAAATCCGGTGTCTAGTCCTCTCTGGGTAGTGAGATCCGGTGTCTAGCCCTCTCTGGGTAGTGAGATCCGGTGTCTAGCCCTCTCTGGGTAGTGAGGTCCGGTGTCTAGCCCTCTCTGGGTAGTGAGATCCGGTGTCTAGCCCTCTCTGGGTAGTGAGATCCGGTGTCTAGCCCTCTCTGGGTAGTGAGATCCGGTGTCTAGCCCTCTCTGGGTAGTGAGATCCGGTGTCTAGCCCTCTCTGGGTAGTGAGATCTGGTGTCTAGCCCTCTCTGGGTAATGAGATCTGGTGTCTAGTCCTCTCTGGGTAGTGAGATCTGGTGTCTAGCCCTCTCTGGGTAGTGAGATCTGGTGTCTAGCCCTCTCTGGGTAGTGAGATCTGGTGTCTAGCCCTCTCTGGGTAGTGAGATCTGGTGTCTAGCCCTCTCTGGGTAGTGAGATCTGGTGTCTAGCCCTCTCTGGGTAATGAGATCTGGTGTCTAGCCCTCTCTGGGTAATAAGATCTGGTGTCTAGCCCTACCGCATAAAGTCGAAAAACAGGAAGCCCCGTGTGCACTCGCGCACGTTAAAGAACCCTTTGCAGATTAAAGTCGCGAAGAGTAAGTCATAAAATGGCCTCTGTCCGGGCAAGCATTGTTAACCATATTCACGTATGCTTAAGATGGATGTGTCGGGCCGAAGGTTGAAGATATCGCAGCTTTGTCGTAAACTAGCGACACGACGCAACCACGCCCACTTAACGGGCGAACGCTAAAGAAGGAGGTACAGAAAGATGGAAAGAGAGAGAGAAAAAGACAGAGAATTACTTCTACTGACTGCAGAGAGAACTGCAATCTCCACTACAACTGTGTTATAGTAAATACAGTCAAATAGATGACTTAGGACATTCAGCACTTAAGAAATGAGTACCCTAGATTTTTTCTAGAAGGTAAAGGCGGCCTGGCGTGATACCGACCACATCATCCTAACATATTCCGTTGTCATGGAATAATATGGTCACTAACAGCATGTCCCACCTACAGGCAGCAAGTCTGGGATGGTCACTAACAGCATGTCCCACCTACACGTAGCAAGTCTGGGATGGTCACTAACAGCATGTCCCACCTATACGTAGCAAGTCTGGGATGGTCACTAACAGCATGTCCCACCTACAGGCAGCAAGTCTGGGATGGTCACTAACAGCATGTCCCACCTACAGGTAGCAAGTCTGGGATGATCACTAACAGCATGTCCCACCTACAGGCAGCAAGTCTGGGATGGTCACTAACAGCATGTCCCACCTACACGTAGCAAGTCTGGGATGGTCACTAACAGCATGTCCCACCTATACGTAGCAAGTCTGGGATGGTCACTAACAGCATGTCCCACCTACAGGCAGCAAGTCTGGGATGGTCACTAACAGCATGTCCCACCTACAGGCAGCAAGTCTGGGATGGTCACTAACAGCATGTCCCACCTACAGGCAGCAAGTCTGGGATGGTCACTAACAGCATGTCCCACCTACAGGCAGCAAGTCTGGGATGGTCACTAACAGCATGTCCCACCTACAGGCAGCAAGTCTAGGATGGTCACTATCAGCATGTCCCACCTACAGGCAGCAAGTCTGGGATGAAACATTTATTCGAAGACTTCATTCGAAGGTACAATGACCTTTACTTCATCATCATCAAGTACCGTGCCTGCTGGCGTAGGTGATCATGTCTCTCCACAACTTTCGATCACAATAGCTATTTATCATTTCTGTTGTTGGCCTTCTGCCATGCCATTCTCTTAAGATATGTGGTATTTTCTCTCTTTGCTTCCCTCGATTTCTTCGTCCCTCAATTTTCACAGTTGTCACAATACAACTAATACCTGTAGACACCTGTGTCGATCGTTTATAGCTCCCAGCGAGACGAAGGACTGGCTGGTCGTCGTAAACGGGATAAATAACATTGGCGGCGGTTAATTAGCCTGGTCTCTGGTCGCGTCATACGGTGAGCGCCGTAATCAGTGTTAGCATATAGTAAAAAACTCGGGGAAATTGTAGACCCGGTCCTATAACCAGGGAAACGCTTTAAACAGGTGGTCCTAAGACCAGGTTCGACTGTATATTCCAGTTGTTCTCTTCTCATTACACAGCCAAAAAATGATGATTGTTTCTTCCTAATATTGGAAATTAGCTCTCGTTTTGATTTGGCCTTTTTCAGAATGTTTTTGACCTTTACTTCAGTAGCATCAATCCGGGCTAAAGGAAACGGCAAATTCAGAATTCTAGTTCAGGTTTTGACTCTTCAAACTCCTATAAGTAAAAAAAAGTACCCCCGTTACCGCCATGTGGCGTATAGGGAATATGGTGTTAGTGACCATAATCGCAGATTGTTTCTCCCCTCGACGCCAACGGCAGCAGAGGAAGGATAGAAGAAGTAGAAAGACCATACATTTTACAGACCTTCGGCACATGATTTTTTGGAGTAATGTGGTCGGTATTACGCCCGTGCCGCTTTACTTTCCCAGAAAAAATTCCGGTACCCATTAAAGGCTGGGTGAACCCGGAAGCTGTCGGTTGGGATCGAACCCTACTTCTTGTCCTTTGTAGTCCAGTTCACTAACTACTGAGCTATCGCGGCTCTCAAACTCCTATAATAATTGTGATTGCTTTCTTTCTTTCTTTATCCTTATTCTCATCAGTGTCCTCTGTTCTTCCTCTTCTGCATCACCATCTTCCTAAATATCTTTTTTTCTCTCATGTTCTGGTTTTTTTTCTACCTTCATTGTTTCCTTACTTATTTTTGTAATTTCCTTACTTTATTATTCCTTCTTTATTTTAAATCCCTTTCATTCTTATCTTTTCTACTTCTCCTGAACGTTTTCCTCATTTTTATCCTCGTTTCCTTCTACATTTAATGCAACGTACTTCCTCAAGTTTCTTTTTATTCTGCCTTATTTTTTTTAGTTAAAAAAATTATATTTCTTCATCATCGCTCTTAATCTTCTACTTATCTTACTTTTGGTTTCTTCTCTTACATTGCTTCTACTTATCTCACTTTTCTTTTCCTAAATTACTTTTTTTTCTTCTTATCTCACTTGTCTTTCCTTATCTTACCTTTTATTCTATTTGGGTTACGTTTCTTTTCTTATTTTACTTTTTCCTCTTCTTGGCTTACTTTGAATGGCCAATCCATCAACATTTTCTTTTTCTAAAAAAAACTTCCATTCCTATTTAGTATCTCTTATTCCTATTTAGTATCTCTCATTCCTATTTAGTATCTCTCATTCCTATTTAGTATCTCTCATTCCTATTCAGTATCTCTCATTCCTATTCAGTATCTCTCATTCCTATTCAGTATCCCTCATTTCTATTCAGTATCTCTCATTCCTGTCTAGTAACTCAATAACGAGACAGATGTTTCTTCTATTATTTTACTTGTCTATGAAGCTCTCCCATCGACATAGCAGTTCTTCTATAGAAAACATAAGCGCTAAGGAGCTGGATGTTCTAGAAACAAGCAGTTACTGAGCATCTTACATTTAGACCAAGATCCAATGTCTAGTCCAGCAGCGAGACTATCTATCTTTCGTTCGCCTGAAGTATTGTCTATATCAGCAATGTCGTTTCCTGTATGAATTTTACTGTCTTTTGTAATTCTTGCAGTGGCCCATATAGTTTTGTCTGTAGTGTTGTATCTATGAGCCAATGGATTTTCCTCAGTCTACTATATTCAGTGCAGTCTTGAAGTATGTGTTCAGCAATCTGGGGCGCCTGTCCACATGTACAAGTAGCTGAGGTGCCGATCTTGAATTTTGCATACATGTGACTATGGAGTCGATTGTGTCCTGTTCTGAGGCGTATAATGATAACTTGTTCATATCTATTCATATTATGAAAGGCATCCTGATTTGGGGCTTGTGGTCCTCTGATTGATTTGATTATCTGTTTCTTATGATGGTATGTAACTGGTGTATCTAGTTGTATGCCTGTTGAGCCTTCCTTTGCCAACTGATCTGCTTTCTCATTTCCGTAAAGAAAGAGTAAAGGCATCAAGATGTATAGAGATGGAAAGATGCTGTAAAGCTGATGATAATGACACCTTTAAAAAAGAAGAAGAAAAAAAGTGGAAAATAACTAGACGCTGACCACGCTCTGGACATTCAATAGCTGACCACGTTCTAGACATTCAATAGCTGACCACGCTCTGGACATTCAGAAGCTGACTACGCTCTGGACATTCAATAACTGACCACGCTCTGGACATTCGGTAGCTGACCACGCTCTGGACATTCAGTAGCTGACCACGCTCTGGACATTCAGTAGATGACCACGCTCTGGACATTCAGTAATTTTAATCACATTAATTTGTGTTGTTGTTTTTTGTTCCAGCTGAAGGTCTACTTGGCCGAAATGTCGACATTTGTTTTGTAATTACCACGTAAAGCTATTACCATACCACTGAAACGGTAAGAACCTTCGGCATTTGAAAATCGAAAAGAGTTAGCTAAAAATAGAAGCCGTCAGGACAACATTGTTTGACAAAACTATTGAAGATACAAAAACACAGAGTACCTCCGAGGTCGGTGTAAAATATAAGGGAAAAGAATGATATAAGACACAATTAGAGTATCTCCGAGGTCGGTGTAAAATATAAGGGAAAAGAATGATATAAGACACAATTAGAGTATCTCCGAGGTCGGTGTAAAATATAAGGGAAAAGAATTATATAAGACACAATTAGAGTATCTCCGAGGTCGGTGTAAAATATAAGGGACAAGAATGATATAAGACACAATTCAGTCCATCGGGACTATGCGTGTGGCATAAAGCTGGCGAAAGGAAGCAAGAATACATTAGCAGACGTGGGGTGTACATTTGTCTTGTGCTCAGAATGGACGGAAGTAGTCTCCCTTTGTTGGACCTCATGCGAAAGTGAAAAACAAAAATAAACACACAATTGCATGTATTGGCTTTACAAACAAATAGACAGAACAAAATTATGACCGTTTCGGCCACAGGCTTTTGTCATCATCCTCATCATTGTCATCATCAGGTGTAGTGCCATTATGCGTATGTGATTACCTCTCTCAACGTCTCTCACGGTCCTTCATAAAAATTATAATTTTAATCGGTGATATTTTATTATGCCATTTGGATAAATTATTTAATATTTTTCTGTCCTTTATCCTTCCTCTTCTCTTCTTTCCATTCATTGTGCCTGTTATTTTAATATTCTCAATTATTTCTTTTCGCATAACATGCCCAATAAATGTAGATTGTCTCTCCTTTATGATTATGATGATATTTCTGGTTTCTCCAGCTCGTTTTAAACATTCTTCAATTGTCATTTTTGCTATCTGTGTATATCGTAGCATTGTTCTGATAAACCACATCTCATCTGTCTCTAATGTTCTTTGTGTTGTCTTGCTTATTGTCAATGACTGGTTTCCATATAGTAGAACAGGCTCCATGTAGCACTTTAGGACACGTTGTTGTCATCACAAGACGACAAATAACAAATAAACTTCATGTAGATTCACAACAAAGAAAACAAGGAGAACCACAAGAAACTCTAAGAAGAGCAACTAATAGAGTGGACTCGACTATTTGATGAAGATAAAAATAATAGCCAACACAAAGTACAACAGTGAAACGTCAGACAAGGACAAATGAGGTTTATGTTCTTGATTAACAGATGGCGTTTGTGGCAGGAGTGGATGCAGCTCTTGGATGGCTCTGCAGTGAGTGTGTTAACCCGGGTGTACTGTCCAGGGCATGTTGATGTCCACGGCAATGAAACAGCCGACAATCTGGCTGGTGGCTCATACACTGAGTGTGGTGTGGCTCTGGACATCGCCAAGTTTGTTCTTCTTTCTTTGATATTGGAAATTAGCTCTCTTTTTGCTTTGGCCTCTTTCAGAACAGTTTCATTACTCTTCTTAGCTGTCGAAGAGGTTGGTGGGAGGGACAAGGATATATATATATATATATATATATATATATATATATATATATATATATATATATATATATATATATATATATTGAGAGGCTGAGGAGTCTAAAGGTGGGACAATGATGTATATATTGAGAGACTGATGAGTCTAAAGGTGGAAAAGGGATCTGGTCGATCCGGAGTGCTTAGTTGGAAAAGTGGATGTATCTATAATCAACACATTACAGCAACAACCAGTCTGCACACACTTTGAGAAATTCTAGGACGGGCGGTGGAGCGGATATGGGATCCCCCGACTGCAATGAAACTGATTCCATGAATAGAATATAATAGGTTCATGTCCTATTTCCATCCATATTTTCCAAGAAGTACACGACAGTCTTATGTATGTGTACACAAGTGAACCTCTAAGAAGTGGCCATGGAACCAACGATCTCATCTACAATCAGGAGAAGATGAACTTTCACGGACGTGTGGATTGAGAATAGGCAATAAGAGAATTTCAAAACAGGCTCTTCTATGGAAAATACATCAGGATACAGAAAAAGAGGAAGACCTAGAGAGACACTAAAAAGAACGCTTTTAAGAGAAGCAAAGCTGACAGGCATAAACTCATTAGATAAGATCGAACCAAGTACATTGATGGATGACGTAAACTACCATGAGCCCAGTGTGACGTCATGCGGTACGGGAGGGGTCTATAATAATATCACGAACCTCCAAGATGCATTGAAGAGATGAACAGCTCTGAAACACATGAACAGCTTTATTTGTGGACAAGTGAACAATTATTGACATTTGAATATGGCTGTTCATTTGTGTACAAGTGAGACATTATTAACATTCAAATATATGTTCATTTGTGTACAAGTGAGACATTATTGACATTCAAATATGTGTTCATTTGTGTAGAAGTGAGACATTATTGACATTCAAATATGTATACATTTGTGTACAAGTGAGACATTATTGACATTCAAATATATGTTCATTTGTGTACAAGTGAGACATTATTGACATTCAAATATGTGTTCATCTGTGTACAAGTGAGACATTATTGACATTAAAATATGTGTCCATCTGTGTACAAGTGAACGTTTAATAAACAACCAGAAACTCATTTATGTGTGTACAGTTGCAACAGAATAAATTACAACTCTGCCAAATTACCTGTTTATCGTTTCTTTGAAGGTTTCCAGAAAACTATCTGTTGTGATACCCTCATTCTGGCCATTGATAGTTGTGGTACCTTCAGTCTGGCCATTGTTAGTTGTGGTGCCCTCAGTCTGGCCATTGGTAGTTGTGTTGCCATCATTCTGGCTATTGATAGTTGTGTTGCCATCATTCTGGCTATTGATAGTTGTGTTGCCATCAGTCTGGCTATTGATAGTTGTGTTGCCATCAGTCTGGTTATTGATAGTTGTGTTGTCTTCAGTCTGGTTATTGATAGTACTAAGTGTATTATTAACATCATAGACGTTACTCAAGTTACTGTCAGACAACAACAGGGCGGAAAACCGCAATATTTCAGCAAATACAATCAGCGCAAAAATCAACAGATATTTACTCATAATTACTTAATCTATGCTAATGTTATACTTATATTGAAACGCATGTTGATTATAATGAATAAGAGGATACAAATAGCGGTTTCATTTGAACTCAATAAATTCATGCTTTTATTAGAAATTATGGATTTTAAGTTTGGATCATTTCCGTTCAGTTGCAAAAATATGTCAGAACTTGGGTGCGCAATTTTCGTCTTCTATTTGTTTTCCTGCACTTCTTTCTTTTACAAACTGATACAGAGTATTGTTATTGTTGTTGTTGTTGTTGTTGTTGTTGTTGTTGTTGTTGTTGTTGTTGTTGTTGTTGTTGTTGTTGTCAACAACAACATACAGAGTATGTTCATTCCAACATTGTGTATAAATTTAATTAAAAAAATAAAAACATTTTAGTATTTAGGGTTAGTTTAATCATAAAAATAACCTTAACCCTAAACCCTACAATTTGAGGTCCGAAAAAATACAGTGTTACTCAAGGGGATGTTACTCTTGCGAATTTTAATTTAGCGGACTAAACCAGAACTTTACCGAGAAACGATCGAATTTGTGACTTTCAACAGTATTTGAGAACCACTGTAGTTTTATTGCGACGTTAAGTAAGAGGAGATCATTCTGTCGCTGATATAATTTATAGGACTATACTAGACCATTACACAATGATGATGATGATATAATTTATAGGACTGTACTAGACCATTACACGATGATGATGATGATGATATAATTTATAGGACTATACTAGACCATTACACGATGATGATGATGATATAATTTATAGGACTGTACTAGACCATTACACGATGATGATGATAATATAATTTATAGGACTGTACTAGACCATTACACAATGATGATGATGATATAATTTATAGGACTATACTAGACCATTACACGATGATGATGATGATATAATTTATAGGACTATACTAGACGATTACACGATGATGATGATGATATAATTTATAGGACTATACTAGACCATTACACGATGATGATGATATAATTTATAGGACTATACTAGACCATTACACGATGATGATGATGATATAATTTATAGGACTATACTAGACCATTACACGATGATGATGATGAGGATAGTGACTTTTTTTTCTTTTGTATTTTTGGGGGATTTAAACAAAACAAACAAACAAAAACTTGTAAAATAGGTTTTGGAATTTGAGTACTCACTTGAGATATGTACTATGGGGTTGGCATTACTTTAAGCTTGTAATTGTATATTCAATGCATTCAATTTGAAATGTTCTGCTCTCAATTCAGTCCGGCCTTCACTTAGCGATATTTTGATTTGATTCAACTCGCTGCTTTGATGATGATGATGATGATGCGGTCGCCAGATGATTTGAGGTATTCTAGCGGATACGAACCGTAGACTTCCTCCTCGTCATCCGCCCTTAAAAGGACGTTAAGTGGACGTAGTTACGTTGTGTTGAAGTTTGCAGTGTAACACTGTGATATCTGCGCCTTTCGGCCCAAAACATCCGACTTCAGCCGACATTTTTGAGTACCGGGTTTGTCTTCCCTCTTCGATCCCTGCTCGCTTGGCCAGACTAGACAGGTTAGTCTGTTTCTGGAGGCACCGCGGAGAGGTGTAGCAGGGTCTGGATGGTTCTGGTTTACCGATCCTGGCGCAAGCCATCAGTTATGAGTCACTGACGACTTCCAGCTCTGGTGCTGGGTGGGGCGCGCCTTCGCCTCAACTCGCTGCTTTTAAACCCCATCTGTTCCGGCTTTAGGCGGTACGTAATGACGTGGCTTGTGAGTGCATCCCGCTGGATCGTGTAAACTTCACACCTGGGAGTAAGAAGTAACAGCAGTGTTGACACACTTACAGATATAGCCTTTGTGGAGACTAAACAAGCTATACCAGTGATGGTATTTGAAGTGTTGGGGAGATAGGTTGAGTTAGCGTCTGAAGTAATAATTATGTCCTGCGATTATGACCACATTGAAAAAAACTGCAATTCAGGTAAAGTTTGGAGGTGGTTGAGGGGCACAAAAGGAGCCGCGATAGCTCAATGGTTAGTGAAATGGACTACAAAGGACAAGAGGTAGGGTTCGATCCCAACCGACGGCTGCCGATTCACCCAGCCTTTAATGAGTACCGGATTTTTTTCTGAGAAAGTAAAGCGGCCTGGGCGTAATACCGACCACATTACTTCAAAAATCATGTTCTGAAGGTCTGTCAAATTTATGGTCACTGACACCAGATTCCCTATTCGCCACTTGGCGTGACGGGGCTCTTTATTTTTTTTTTTTTACTATTAAACTGGTACAATTAGTCACTGTGTGCTGATTAACATTTTGTGGTGAAGATCGGAGCACCTATGGGTGTGTCCGGACTGTTGTGATCATGGTCTTAATTTAATGTTTCAAAACATAACATTTTCACAGACAGAACTCTTCAATACATAAAATAAGACCTGCTACCAAAATCTATTATTTCTTAATCCTACTTATTCATTTCCCATTAGCCACAACTATCTACACCTAGACTCAACTTAATCTCAAAATAACTAGCACGATCTGAATGTTTCCGTAGAAAATGAATTGTCCAGGATGAGAACACAACTATTTCATTTCCAATTATACCACATTAATCAATATTACGTTTTGTTGTTTTAAATAAATAATCCAGACCTAGAATGTATTATTTGTGAATTATATGGGGCTCAGTAGAGCATCTACTTTGAGTGTCTTTGTTTTATTCTATTTATATCGTGTACAGTATGAAGATTGTTAGAAGAAGAGAACAAAAAAAAAGAAATAGTTGAAGAAGGTATTGCCAATTTAAGTCTTATTGAGTTGAATATAAGTGTTGTTGTTTTGGTGTTTTAGTTTCATGGACAGATAAGAAGAGTAATGACAACGTTCTGAAAGCGGCCAAAGCAAATAGATAGATAATTTCTAATATTAGGAAGAAACAATCATTATTTTCTGGCCATGTAATGAGAAGAGAACAGCTGGAATATATTGTGACAACTGGGAAAATTGAGGGACGAAGAGATAGTGGGAAGCAAAGAGAAAAGATAGCAGACAGCTTAAGAGAATGGTTTGGCAGAAAGTCAACAACAGAAATGATAAATAACTGTCGTGATCGAAAGTTGTGGAGAGACATGATCACGTACGCCAGCAGGCACGGTACTTGATGATGATGATGTTTTAGTTTCACACGAGACTAGTGTCTAGGTCTTCGTCATCTATTTCATTCCAGAAACCTGGAGGTTGTTGGGGCACTATTGACAAACTTTATCAATCTGGAGGTTGTTGGGGCACTATTGACAAACTTTATCAATGTGGAGGTTGTTGGGGCACTATTGACAAACTTTATCAATCTGGAGGTTGTTGGGGCACTATTGACAGACTTTATCAATCTGTAGGTTGTTGGGGCACTATTGACAAACTTTATCAATCTGGAGGTTGTTGGGGCACTATTGACAAACTTTATCAATCTGGAGGTTGTTGGAGCACTATTGACAAACTTTATCAACCTGGAGGTTGTTGGGGCACTATTGACAAACTTTATCAATCTGGAGGTTGTTAAGGCACTATTGACTAACTTTATCAATCTGGATGTTGTTGGGGCACTATTGACTAACTTTATCAACCTGGAGGTTGTTGGGGCACTATTGACTAACTTTACCAACCTGGAGGTTGTTGGGGCACTATTGACAGATTTTATCAACCTGGAGGTTGTTGGGGCACTATTGACAGATTTTATCAACCTGGAGGTTGTTGGGGCACTATTGATTAACTTTATCAACCTGTGGGTTGTTGGGGCACTATTGACAGATTTTATCAACCTGGAGGTTGTTGGGGCACTATTGACAGATTTTATCAACCTGGAGGTTGTTGGGGCACTATTGACAAACTTTATCAATCTGGAGGTTGTTGGGGCACTATTGACAAACTTTATCAGTCTGGAGGTTGTTGGGGCACTATTGACAAACTTTATCAATCTGGAGGTTGTAGGGGCACTATTGACAAACTTTATCAATCTGGAGGTTGTTGGGGCACTATTGACAAACTTTATCAATCTGGAGGTTGTTGGGGCACTATTGACAAACTTTATCAATCTGGAGGTTGTTGGGGCACTATTGACAGACTTTATCAATCTGGAGGTTGTTGGGGCACTATTGACAAACTTTATCAATCTGGAGGTTGTTGGGGCACTATTGACAAACTTTATCAATCTGGAGGTTGTTGGAGCACTATTGACAAACTTTATCAACCTGGAGGTTGTTGGGGTACTATTGACAAACTTTATCAATCTGGAGGTTGTTGGGGCACTATTGACTAACTTTATCAATCTGGAGGTTGTTGGGGCACTATTGACAGATTTTATCAACCTGGAGGTTGTTGGGGCACTATTGACGGATTTTATCAACCTGGAGGTTGTTGGGGCACTATTGACAGAATTTATCAACCTGGAGGTTGTTGGGGCACTATTGACAAACTTTATCAACCTGGAGGTTGTTGGGGCACTATTGACGGACTTTATCAACCTGGATGTTGTTGGGGCAATATTGACAAACTTTATCAATCTGGAGGTTGTTGAGGCACTATTGACATACTTTATCAACCTGGAGGTTGTTGGGGCACTATTGACAAACTTTATCAATCTGGTGGTTGTTGGGGCACTATTGACTAACTTTATCAATCTGGAGGTTGTTGGGGCACTATTGACATACTTTATCAATCTGGAGGTTGTTGGAGCACTATTGACAGATTTTATCAACCTGGAGGTTGTTGGGGCACTATTGACGGACTTTATCAACCTGGAGGTTGTTGGGGCACTATTGACATACTTTATCAACCTGGAGGTTGTTGGGGCACTATTGACATACTTTATCAACCTGGATGTTGTTGGGGCACTATTGACATACTTTAATAATCTGGAGGTTGTTGGAGCACTATTGACAAACTTTATCCACCTGAAGGTTGTTGGGGCACTATTGACTAACTTTATCAACCTGGAGGTTGTTGAGGCATTATTGACTAACTTTATCAATCTGGAGGTTGTTGAGGCACTATTGACAAACTTTATCAACCTGGAGGTTGTTGAGGCACTATTGACAAACTTTATCAATCTGGAGGTTGTTGGGGCACTATTGACAAACTTTATCAACCTGGAGTTTGTTGAGGCACTATTTACTAACTTTATCAACCTGGAGGTTGTTGGAGCACTATTGACAAACTTTATCAACCTGGAGGTTGTTGAGGCACTATTGACTAACTTTATCAATCTGGAGGTTGTTGAGGCACTATTGACAAACTTTATCAACCTGGAGGTTGTTGAGGCACTATTCACTAACTTTATCAACCTGGAGGTTGTTGAAGCACTATTGACTAACTTTATCAATCTGGAGGTTTTTGGGGTACTATTGACAAACTTTATCAACCTGAAGGTTGTTGGGGCACTATTGACAAACTTTATCAACCTGGAGGTTGTTGAGGCACTATTGACTAACTTTATCAACCTGGAGGTTGTTGGGGCACTATTGACTAACTTTATCAACCTGGAGGTTGTTGGGGCACTATTGACAAACTTTATCAATCTGGAGGTTGTTGGGGCACTATTGACTAACTTTATCAATCTGGAGGTTGTTGGGGTACTATTGACATACTTTATCAATCTGGAGGTTGTTGGGGCACTATTGACTAACTTTATCAATCTGAAGGTTGTTGGGGTACTATTGACAAACTTTATCAATCTGGAGGTTGTTGGAGCACTATTGACTAACTTTATCAATCTGGAGGTTGTTGGGGCACTATTGAGAAACTTTATCAATCTGGAGGTTGTTGGGGCACTATTGACAAACTTTATCAATCTGGAGGTTGTTGGGGCACTATTGACTAACTTTATCAATCTGGAGGTTGTTGGGGCACTATTGACAAACTTTATCAATCTGGAGGTTGTTGGGGCACTATTGACTAACTTTATCAATCTGGAGGTTGTTGGGGCACTATTGACAAACTTTATCAATCTGGAGGTTGTTGAGGCACTATTGACTAACTTTATCAATCTGGAGGTTGTTGGGGTACTATTGACAAACTTTATCAACCTGGAGGTTGTTGGGGTACTATTGACAAACTTTATCAATCTGGAGGTTGTTGGGGCACTATTGACAAACTTTATCAATCTGGAGGTTGTTGGGGCACTATTGACAAACTTTATCAATCTGGAGGTTGTTGGGGCACTATTGACAAACTTTATCAATCTGGAGGTTGTTGGGGCACTATTGACAAACTTTATCAATCTGGAGGTTGTTGGGGCACAATTGACAAACTTTATCAATCTGGTGGTTGTTGGGCCACTATTGACAAACTTTATCAATCTGGAGGTTGTTGTGGCACTATTGACAGATTTTATCAACCTGGAGGTTGTTGGGGCACTATTGACAGACTTTATCAACCTGGAGGTTGTTGAGGCACTGTTGACAGGCAGAAAAGATCTAAGAATAATTAAAGAACACGTAGTGACAATAAACAACGGCCATAAGAACTGGAAACCAATTGGTAATGTTTCAACAAATAAAACAGGGTGTTAGACAACGTTGTCTGCTGTCTCTAGATTTATTTAATATTTATAGTGAGATTATTTTAAGATCGATAAGGGGCCTGCCTAGAATAACAATTGGAGGTCATAATATAAGTAATCTAAGGTATGTGGATGATACAGTCTTAATGGCTAAGAGTGAAAGTGAGTTACAAGAAATGTTGGAAATTATAGTGAAAGAAAGCAAAAATAAAGGACACAGCCATAATAGCAAAAAGACAGAGGTAATGGTAGCAATAAAGGAAAAAGGTATCATTGCATTGCGCAATAAAGACAAGTGGAACAATATTAAAACAAGTAAATGAATTTAAATATCTGGGAACTTTGTTAACCTCAGATGGTAGATGTACAATAGAGGTGAGATGCAGAATGGCTCCGGCAAAACCAGCTTTCCGAAAAATGAGGAAGATACTATGCAATTCGATTTTGACAATAGACACAAGAAAAGAGAGTTCTTAAATGTTATGTATAGCAGTCTTAACATATGGATGTGAATCATGGACAATAGGACAAAAAACAAGAAAATCACTGGTGTCTATAGAAATATGGTTTTACAGAAGAATGTTGAGAATACCATTGACAGCTAAGAAGAGTAATTTTTAAAAAAGAGAGCTAATTTCCAATATTAGGAAGAAACAATCATCATTTTTTTACCATGCAATGAGAAGGGAACAGCTGGAATATATTGTAACAACTGGGAAACTTGAGGGACGAAGAGATAGAGGGAAGCAAAGAGACAATATACCAGACAGCTTAAGAGAATTGCTTAGCCGAAGGTCAACAGCAGAAATGATAAATAACTGTCAAGATCGAAAGTTGTGTAGAGACATGATCACCTACGCCAGCAGGCATGACACTTGATGATGATTATCATATTAAGGGACAGTTGAGGTGATACAAATGTTTAGTGGGAGTAGATTACACAGGCAGTACAGCTCTCACATATTCTCATTGTTTCACAATGAACTGAACAATCATCACATTTATTCTTGGTGAATCAACCAATCAATAACCTCTTTTCTTAGTGAATCAACCAATCAATAACCTCTTTTCTTAGTAAATCAACCAATCAATAACCTCTTTTCTTATTGAATCAACCAATCAATAACATCTTTTCTTAGTAAATCAACCAATCAATAACCTCTTTTCTTAGTAAATCAACCAATCAATAACCTCTTTTCTTAGTAAATCAACCAATCAATAACCTCTTTTCTTAGTAAATCAACCAATCAATAACCTCTTTTCTTAGTGAATCAACCAATCAATAACCTCTTTTCTTAGTAAATCAACCAATCAATAACCTCTTTTCTTAGTAAATCAACCAATCAATAACCTCTTTTCTTAGTAAATCAACCAATCAATAACCTCTTTTCTTAGTAAATCAACCAATCAATAACCTCTTTTCTTAGTGAATCAACCAATCAATAACCTGTTTTCTTAGTGAGTCAACCAATCAATAACCTGTTTTCTTAGTGCGTCAGCCAATCAATAACCTCTTTTCTTAGTGTGTCAACCAATCAGTAACCTGTTTTCTTAGTGAGTCAACCAATCAATAACCTGTATTCTTAGTGCGTCAAATAATCAATAACCTGTTTTCTTAGTGAGTCAACCAATCAATAACCTGTTTTCTTAGTGAGTCAACCAATCAATAACCTGTTTTCTTAGTGAGTCAACCAATCAATAACCTGTTTTCTTAGTGAGTCAACCAATCAATAACCTGTTTTCTTAGTGAGTCAACCAATCAATAACCTGTTTTCTTAATGCGTCAGCCAATCAATAACGTGTTTTCTTAGTGAGTCAACCATTCAATAACCTGTTTTCTAGTGAGTCAACCAATCAATAACCTGTTTTCTTAGTGAGTCAACCAATCAATAACCTGTTTTCTCAGTGAGTCAACCAATCAATAACCTGTTTTCTTAGTGAGTCAACCAATCAATAACTGTTTTCTTAGTGAGTCAACCAATAAATAACCTGTTTTCTTAGTGAGTCAACCAATCAATAACCTGTTTTCTTAGTGAGTCAGCCAATCAATAACCTGTTTTCTTAGTGAGTCAACCAATCAATAACCTGTTTTCTTAATGCGTCAGCCAATCAATAACGTGTTTTCTTAGTGAGTCAACCAATCAATAACCTGTTTTCTTAGTGAGTCAACCAATCAATAGCCTGTTTTCTTAGTGAGTCAACCAATCAATAACCTGATTTCTTAGTGAGTCAACCAATCAATAACCTGTTTTCTTAGTGAGTCAACCAATCAATAACCTGTTTTCTTAGTGAGTCAACCAATCATTAACCTGTTTTCTTAGTGAGTCAACCAATCAATAACCTGTTTTCTTAGTGAGTCAACCAATCATTAACCTGTTTTCTTAGTGAGTCAACCAGTCAATAACCAATTTTTTTGTCAAAGAATCGATGTGTTTTCTTAGTGAGTGAACCAATCAATAACCTGTTTTCTTAGTGAGTCAACCAATCAATAACCTGTTTTCTTAGTGAGTCAACCAATCATGAACCTGTTTTCTTAGTGAGTCAACCAATCAATAACCAATTTTTTTGTCAAAGAATCGATAATGTGTTTTCTTAGTGAGTCCAACAATCTATAACCCTTTTCCATGATGTAACAAACAATCAATAACTTATTTCCTTGATGTAACAAACAATCAATAATTTGTCGTTATATGACGAACAATCAAGAACTTCTTTCCTGTCCTATACATCAACTGTAATCCTCTCTGAAGAGATCTCAGACTTTCCATTTTATGTTCAATACAAAATTACTTTCTGGCTTTCAAATTGTGTCGGTACTTAAAACATGGGAATAGGATAAGACTTCAGTGGTCTGAGAACCTACCTAATAGAGAGGCATCAGTGGAGATCAGTGGTTCTTAAAGTGTGCGGCTCCCAGGGGCGTCGCCAAACTTTGTCAAACGCGCCGAGCCTAGAATATTGTCGTTTTTCTACTCAGTGGTTAGAAATCTTAAAATGATAATATCCACATAGGCTTCATATTTGTTAGTTCATCAACGAGATTCAACGGGAGAGTGTTAATTCTGTCCTCTTTTGTTTTTTTTATAATTTTGAAAATGTCGGAGAAAAAGCTTGAAAAAGACAGAATCAGAAATGATGTAAGAGGAACAAAATAATCATTGCAGCAATCATAAGCTACATACAGATAATCATTGCAGCAATCATAAGCTACATACAGATAACCATTGCAGCAATCATAAGCTACATACAGATAATCATTGCAGCAATCATAAGCTACATACAGATAATCATTGCAGCAATCATAAGCTACATACAGATAATCATTGCAGCAATCATAAGCTACATACAGATAATCATTGCAGCAATCATAAGCTACATACAGATAATCATTGCAGCAATCATAAGCTACATACAGATAATCATTGCAGCAATCATAAGCTACATACAGATAATCATTGCAGCAATCATAAGCTACATACAGAAACAACAAATATACTGGTCTTCCCATCTGGAAAAATAATCATTGCAGCAATAAGCTACATACAGAAACAACAAATATACTGGTCTTCCCATCTGGAAAAATAATCATTGCAGCAATCATAAGCTACATACAGAAACAACAAATATACTGGTCTTCCCATCTGGAAAAATAATCATTGCAGCAATCATAAGCTACATACAGAAACAACAAATATACTGGTCTTCCCATCTGGAAAAATAATCATTGCAGCAATCATAAGCTACATACAGATAATCATTGCAGCAATCATAAGCTACATACAGATAATCATTGCAGCAATCATAAGCTACATACAGATAATCATTGCAGCAATCATAAGCTACATACAGAAACAACAAATATACTGGTCTTCCCATCTGGAAAAATAATCATTGCAGCAAATAAGCTACATACAGAAACAACAAATATACTGGTCTTCCCATCTGGAAAAATAATCATTGCAGCAATCATAAGCTACATACAGAAACAACAAATATACTGGTCTTCCCATCTGGAAAAATAATCATTGCAGCAATCATAAGCTACATACAGAAACAACAAATATACTGGTCTTCCCATCTGGAAAAATAATCATTGCAGCAATCATAAGCTACATACAGAAACAACAAATATACTGGTCTTCCCATCTGGAAAAATAATCATTGCAGCAATCATAAGCTACATACAGATAATCATTGCAGCAATCATAAGCTACATAGAGAAACAACAAATATACTGGTCTTCCCATCTGGAAAGAATGGCAAGTAATTCCTTATCATACAAGGCATATATTAAAAAGGAGAAAGGAAAAGAGTAAGAGGAAGACCCAGAGTAAGATGGACAGACAACATCAAAGAAACGATACAAAATCAGTTGACTTATTATCTGTCTCTTATATCGCTGTCTCTTATATTTCTGTCTCAAATATCTCCGTCTCTTATATCGCTGTCTCTTATATCGCTGTCTCTTATATTTCTGTCTCATATATCTACGTCTCTTATATCGCTGTCTCTTATATGTCTGTCTCATATATAGCTACGTCTCTTATATCGCTGTCTCTTATATTTCTGTCTCATATATCTCCGTCTCTTATATCGCTGTCTCTTATATCGCTGTCTCTTATATCTCTGTCTTATATATCTCCGTCTCTTATATCGCTGTCTCTTAAATCGCTGTCTCTTATATCTCCGCCAACAGGGCGGGAACCATAACTTTGTATCTCCCTCGACACCCGAAAGAGTAAAAGAGGATGTGAAGGGATGATGCTGAAGAGAAAGCAAAAAAGAGAAATGTTGAAAATTCTATTTGTAAACATAAGCTCTCTGTAAATAAAAAACAGTAAAGAGCCCCCGTCACGCCGAGTGACGTCTAGGGAATATGGTGTTAGTGACCCGTCACGCCAAGTGACGTATAGGGAATATGGTGTTAGTGACCCGTCACGCCAAGTGACGTCTAGGGAATATGGTGTTAGTGACCCGTCACGCCAAGTGACATCTAGGGAATATGGTGTTAGTGACCCGTCACGCCAAGTGACGTATAGGGAATATGGTGTTAGTGACCCGTCACGCCAAGTGACGTCTAGGGAATATGGTGTTAGTGACCCGTCACGCCAAGTGACGTATAGGGAATATGGTGTTAGTGACCCGTCACGCCAACTGACGTATAGGGAATATGGTGTTAGTGACCTGTCACGCCAACTGATGCATAGGGAATATGGTGTTAGTGACCTGTCACGCCAACTGATGTATAGGGAATATGGTGTTAGTGACCCGTCACGCCAAGTGACGTCTAGGGAATATGGTGTTAGTGACCCGTCACGTCAAGTGGCGTATAGGGAATATGGTGTTAGTGACCCGTCACGCCAAGTGACGTATAGGGAATATGGTGTTAGTGACCCGTCACGTCAAGTGGCGTATAGGGAATATGGTGTTAGTGACCCGTCACGTCAAGTGGCGTATAGGGAATATGGTGTTAGTGACCCGTCACGTCAAGTGGCGTATAGGGAATATGGTGTTAGTGACCTGTCACGTCAAGTGACGTATAGGGAATATGGTGTTAGTGACCCGTCACGCCAAGTGACATCTAGGGAATATGGTGTTAGTGACCCGTCACGCCAAGTGACGTCTAGGGAATATGGTGTTAGTGACCATACATTTTACACACCTTCAGCACATGATTTTGGAGTAATGTGGTCGGTATTACGCCCGGGCAGCTTTACTTTCTCAGATAAAAAAAATCTTGTACCAATTTAAGGCTGGGTGAACCCGGAACCTTCGATTTGGATCGAACCCGACATCTTGTACTTTGTAGTCCAGTTCACTAGCCACTGAGCTATCGGGGTTCCGTAAGCACTCTGTATGTTTCTTATTTTTTTATTTATTTTTGTTGCTACATTAAATTACTACTTCTATTATTACTGCACTTCATTTCTATACTTACAATAATAACCTACAAACAAATTAAATACAAGTATCAGAGGTTACCAGACTTATACGATAGTGACTACAATGAGGGCACCACCGATATATGATCATAAGGTAAGGGGGCCGAGTGTGTCAACTGTTTGAAAATCCCTGTAGGAGGCTCAAAAGAACCAAATTATCGGTCAAGAATTTAATCTTTAGATTGAATCTATTCTCATCTTTAGATTATCTCCCTGCTAGAGCAAGACGTTCGGGTTTGTCTTTCCCTTCTTCAAGTGAAGACTCATTAGGACGTCCAGAAATAGGAGTGGTCTGAAAAGAAATGAAATAAATAATTGAGAATAAATGTGCCTATGAGATATGTCTAGATTTGCACATCTTGTTATTGCTTAATTAATGTATGTTGATTTTTCTTGATGAATATGGGGTTGAGAGTGTAGGGAGATGCAATTTTATGTTGCTCCAGGGATTGAATTGTCCACGGGTGGAAATCTGTTAAGTTGTATATCAATGGCTCCTTTATGAATCTTCCATTTCTTTCTCTTCATTAGTCCTTCCTTCCTTCCTTCCTTCCTTCCTTCCTTTCCTTCCTTCCTTCCTTCCCTTCCTTCCTTCCTTCCTTTCCTTCCTTCCTTCCTTCCTTCCTTCCTTCCTTCCTTCCTTCCTTCCTTCCTTCCTTCCTTCCTTCCTTCCTTCCTTCCTTCCTTCCTTCCTTCTTCTTCCTTCCTTTCCTTCCTTCCTTCCTTCCTTCCTTCCTTCCTTCTTCTCCATTCTTCCTTCTTTCGTACATCCCTCTCTCCCTTCTTTTTTTCTTTCCTCCCTCTCTATTCCCTTCCATCCTTTCCTCCTTCCCTTTACTTTCGTTCCTTTCATGCTCCCATCCTTCTATCCTTCAACCTTTCCTCACTAATTTTTGTTCCCTATCTCTCTTGTTTCCTCTTTCCTTCCTTCCTTGCCTTCTTGCTTGCTTACTTCCTTCCTTCCATCCTAATTATTTTAGCAACATTCATAACCTCAACTCACGCTTTCTATCACAAGTGATCTTCGAGAAAATAAATAATCTCCCCTATATCTACGTCTTTTATAGCTCTGTCTCTTATATCGCTGTCTCTTATATCTCTGTCTCATATATCTCCGTCTCTTATATTCCTGTCTCTTATATCATATGTCACATATCTCTCTGAAACAGCAGTCTTGTCTTATAATTTACTGCAGATGAACAATAAGACACAATATAAAGAGAAATTAACTAAGATACAATATAAAGAGAAATTATATAAGACACAATATAAAGAGAAATTAAATAAGATACAATATAAAGAGAAATTAAAAAAGATACAATATAAAGAGAAATTAAATAAGATGCAATATGAAAAGAAATTAAATAAGATACAATATAAAGAGAAATTAAATAAGATACAATATAAAGAGAAATTAAAAAAGATACAATATAAAGAGAAATTAAATAAGACACAATATAAAGAGAAATTAAATAAAATACAATATAAAGAGAAATTAAATAAGATACAATATAAAGAGAAATTAAATAAGATGCAATATGAAAAGAAATTAAATAAGATACAATATATATCTCTTTGTCGTCTGCGATCTCTTTTTCCATGTATTTTTCCAGTTGTAACCAAGTATTCCAACTTTACACTCCTGAGTCTACTGATTGCATATCACTCATTGGAAACAGTTGATAGTTGTGGGAGTGGTTCACGTTTGTGGCACAAAACAAAAGTTTCAATTTTATAATTAAATTAATTGTTTGTTTTGTTGATAAATTATTAAATTAATTGTTTGTTTTGCTGATACATTATTAAATTAATTGTTTGTTTTGATGATAAATTATTAAATTAATTGTTTGTTTTGATGATACATTATTACATTAATTGTTTGTTTTGATGATAAATTATTACATTAATTGTTTGTTTTGATGATAAATTATTAAATTAATTGTTTGTTTTGATGATAAATTATTACATTAATTGTTTGTTTTGATGATAAATTATTACATTAATTGTTTGTTTTGATGATAAATTATTAAATTAATTGTTTGTTTTGATGATAAATTATTATATTAATTGTTTGTTTTGATGATAAATTATTACATTATTTGTTTGTTTTGTTGATAAATTATTAAATTAATTGTTTGTTTTGATGATAAATTATTACATTAATTGTTTGTTTTGATGATAAATTATTAAATTAATTGTTTGTTTTGATGATAAATTATTAAATTAATTGTTTGTTTTGATGATAAATTATTAAATTAATTCCCAGAAAAAGAAACTGTAAAAAATGTGATACTTTAACACTTCCTGTGTCAATATTTTCTTCTTTAACCATACAGTTTTTTTTTTTTTAAATAAAGTACGTAAACTATATATTAAACTATATATTTAACTATACATTTAACTATATCTATCTATCTATTGTCCTTTCGAGCCGAAGACGGCACATAGGGCAGAACCATAATCTCAAAAACAGAAACCTTGCGTGCCAAAATGGCACCTATTGCAGAGATCGCTGCTTCTAAAATCTATGGCTCTGTTTCCATAACAATACTTTTTTACAATGACAGCTTGTCAAGCCATCAATCAACCTCCTTAGTCGCCTCTTACGACATGCCTGGAAGGTCATAGTGTCAACTTTTGTCAAAATGTCAACATTTAACTATATATTAAACTATATTTATTTAACTATGTATGGACATTTAACTTTACTATTTTGGGGGCCTCGGTAGCCTAATTTGGACAACCACCCGACTGGGCTACCGACGTTCGGACAGCCCGTGTTCGACTCCCATTGGTAGCAGTGTGAGTTCTACTCGTGGTTGGGGAAAAGAATTCCCCCCCCCCCCCCACGGGCGGCCTAATTTGAGTGAAAACTACCGTGTTAAGACGCCGACGGAAGTCTCCTACTTTACCTTGACCTTTAACCTCATCAAGGTTGTGTTTATAAAATGCATAAATGAGAAAGCAACTAAAGTATGACTGATAAGCAGTTTTGAGGACGTCAATAATTTATGTGCACTGACGAAAGCAAATCTCCCAATGAAACTTCATGGTAAAGCGATCATCTGTAGAAAACTAGTGTTCTTTGAACGTTCTCAATATCTCTTCGCTGCTTATGTTATGGTTATTGTTATGGGAGGCCTCGGTATCACTGCAAACGAATTTTGAAATCCCATAATAGCTCAACCGCCCTTGCCAGTGGAATCATCCAAATTAACATCTCATCTCATAAACAAAGAAAGGTAACTAATCCCCATCAAAGCAGTCTCAGCACACGTCAAAAAACATAAGACAAAACCACACAGAAAGTGAACACAGCCAACTGTTCCTTGTCATATGATATCATCGTTCATTGTAAACAATTGGAATATCGAAACACGATCAAAACGGATGAAACACACAGCTCACGGTGTGCACAGAGCACTTAACTCAGTAGCTCCTGCAACAAGCCGGACTTGGAATATGAGGAAACTGCAACAAGCAACATTTTATATACATAGCCTTCAATGGTTCCTGCCCCCTATCAACCATATTGGCCGGAAGTTCACGTCCTCCAGAGCCGTATAGAAAGATCTAACATATTACGCTAAGTGGCTGTAACTGTCGTATGCACGTCCTTATGGCTGCATCGATTTCTATAGCAAGCAACCTTCATGACTGGGTCACACTAAATACAGGACTACTGAGTCAGTACTCCAGAATGTTGACAGCTTTCTCTGAGCATCCCTGTCACGTAAGAGACAGGATTATAAATTGCTTGCTTAGACAACAGCTCCTGTTATATCTACGCACACAGAATTTAGCAGGGAACACTCGTCCGCAGTTATTACATGGAAAGAGACCCAACTGCTTATGTTGTATGTCACTAAAAAAGTAAGTAAAGTACCCTTGTCACGCCAAGTGGCGTATTGGGAATATGGTGTTAGTGACCCTATATTTTACAGACCTTGAGCACATGATTTTTGGGGTAATGTGGTCGGTATTACGCCCGTGCCGCTTTACTTTCCCAGAAAAAAGTCCGGTACCCATTTAAGGCTGGGTGAACCCGGTAGCCGTCGGTTGGGATCGAACCCTACCCCTTGTCCTTTGTATGTCATTACTGCTGAACATAATTAAGTAAGAGAAGCCTGGGAGTAGCTGAATATAATCTATATAAGCTGAATATGATCAATGACTCATAGCTGACTGTTTACGTTATGACGTAACGATCAATATTTGACTAAGATATTACTCTGTTTACAAACGGACATGCCAGTAAAACACTAATCGGGCCGAACTGTGCCATGTTTAAGTCGGATGCATCTGGTCAAATAGTGCAAATATCTAATTTAATAGGAGGCCACAATATAGAGCATCTACGCTCACTTAATGTCCTACAAGAGTAGATGATGAAGAGAAGTCGGAGCCAACGCACAAAGAGAGAGAAGAGAGAGAGAGAGAGAGAGAGAGAGAGAGTGAGAAAGAAAGGAATGTAATAAGAAAGGAAGAATGCAGGAAGGAAAGACAGAAACATCAAGAGAGACGAGGAAAGAACGGATGAGAGAAAGAAATGAAGGTTGAAAGAAAGGAAGGTTGAAAGAAGGGAAAAAAGAAACAACAAGAGGGATAAAGAAAGATAGAATAGATTAGAGAAAGAAAGTATGAATGAAAAAAAAACTAAAAAAAAAACACACACAAAATGCGAAAGAGAGAAAGAAAGGAAAAAAAAAGAAAGTGTGAAATAAAGTAGAATTAAACCCAGAAAAAGAAACAAGAAAGAAGGAAGGAAGAAAGGAAGGGAGGAAAGAAAGAAACAAGAAAAAGGAAAGAAAGAAAGCAAGGAAGATAAGAAGGAAAATAAGAAAAGAAAGAAAAGAGGAGAGAAAGAAAGAAAGCAAGATAAAGAAGATAAGAAAGAAAGATTTTTGTTCGATAACTTTTCAAACTTTGTGAAACAAAAGCCGCATTCTAAGCCAATGTAATCATACCTCACTTTGGTTCTACTTGGCGTGAAATATCTGGCAGGATATGTACGCCGAATGTCGCAATGGAAGGTCTGAACGCATTCGACAAGATGCCAGGTGGCACTTTGAAATTAACAATTGAATTCATCATGATCATCATCGAGTGCCGTCTCCGCAACGAAGGTTGGCTACCATGGAGCGCCATTCTGCTCTGTCTCTTGCTTTGATGGTGCAGGTTGTCATAGGCTGATTTGTCCATCTTTTGATGTTACTCGTTCATGTTAGTCTTGGTCTGCCTCTGCCTCTTTACCTTGTATTTTCCCCTCCAGGGTTACTTTTAGTAGGCTGTTGTGTCTTTTAACATGGCCCAAAAATCACATTTGTCTTGTTTGAATTGTGTTTAGCAGTTCTCTTTTCATTTTTAGTTGTTTTAAGACTTCATCGTTTGTTTTCGTTTCCTTCCATCCAATTCTACATATTCTTCTATATATCCACATTTCAAAGGCTTCAATTCTCTATTCTGTTTTCTTGTCTAATGTCCATGTTGCTGCACCATATAGGAATATCGAGAAGATGTAACATTTTGCTATTCTTAGTTTTAGCCCTGGTGTTATTTGTTTTGATGTTAGTATGTTCTTCATGACATTAAAATTACTTTTTGCCATTCCTATTCTTTTGTTTATTTCAGTTGTACATTTTCCATCACTGGTTGTAGTATGTCCAAGGTAGTTGTAGTTCTGAACTGTCTCCAGGTCTATTCCTTCAATTTTGATAACCACTTGTAGGTTTTGAGTATTTCCTTTGTTTATGATCATAGTTTATGAACAATTGAATTATTTCACTAAAAGACAGTATTATAGAATGATCGATGTCTATCATTATAACCCAAATTCTCTGAAAATTAATGGATAGTAAAAATGAAATGGGAATGCAAGAATAAAAGAACGAAAGAAGGAAAGGAAGAAATGAGGGCAATAAAATAAAACCTAAATAAAGAAAGGCAAATAATAAGCACAAATATAGGAGACAAGATGGATACTCCTTCAAATTTGTAAACATAAAAAAAAAAAGAATCTCTTTAATCCCACAGTCTATATCCTGCAAGATTAATTAACAATAATTAATCAATGACATGACGTTGCAATCTATGCACATGAATCATTCGTTATATTTAAAAAAAAATTCTTTTGAATACCTCTTTATTTACCAAAGATCTATTATATCATTTGTTCTATGGCAGAAGGGGAAAGCACATCTGTCTGCCAATGTTCTAGATGGGAGACAATTCAATTATGGAAGTAGAATCAATTGAGGGATTCAATTCAAGTTCGATAAATGTATTCCTGTGTCTTATCATGGGCGTCTAATGAGTAAGCTTTTGGTGTATCTGCCGGTGTATTTTGTTTATTTATGACATTTAAATTACTAGGAAAATATGACGTAATTTAGTTACAAACGAAATTAACAATTTTTTATTAATGATATGAAGGTTTATGTAGTGAGTTAACTGTACCCATCTTCTCTAATAATTAGGAATGTTCAACTCCAATGTTAAGTCAGTCCTATTATATGACTGTGAAACATGGAGAAGAACAAAAATGATAATCCTGAAGATACAGACTTTCATTAATAGAAGCTTACACAGAATAAAAGAATGGAAATGGCAGGACAAAATCACTAACATAGAATTATGGAAATGTAGCAGTCAAATACCAGTGGATAAAGAGATACAGCGAAGACGATGGCGCAGGATATGACACACACTGCGGAAGCCAACTGAAAGTATTATACAACAGGTCCTATTTTGGAATCCCCATGGAAAAAGACAAAGAGGAAGACCAAGGAATTCTTGGAGAAGACATATGGAAGCAGAGATGAAGATGATGGAGAAGACAAGGAATGATCTTAAAAGAATGCATGAAACAGAACAGCTTGGAAAGTGTTTGTTGAAGAACTATGCTCCATAGGGAGTTTAAAGAAAGAAGAAGAATCTTCTCTAATTCTTCATTAGTTCTCTGGCGTGTTTATTTTCTTCACTTCATGTATTCTTTGTCTTTTAACCCGTCTTTGATTTATAGATACCAACAAGATGTTTCCAATCTATTCTATCTTTCGTTATCTCAGACGTCACAGTCTTCTTCACGTGTAATTTATCTTTGAATCAGTGTCTTTAATTTTTGGCTGTGTGTTTTCCTAGGTATCCCCTATTTCTTTTCTCCTGCTTGTTCCAACTGTGTGCTTGTTTAGCAATGGCTGCATGTGAAATTTGATACATCGTTAACATAATTTAAAGTTGCGTTCTGTTGCCACATCAGTTTAGTTGGTCGGGAATGACATGAAGCCGCTTAATGTCATTTATTTTGTTTATGTTTGTCCCCCGTTTAAGCCATTGATCTGTCTAGTCTTGTATTGCCCTATACCCGGATCATACCACTGGCAATTATATTATTGTAGTTAATCTTGTCCTGTTTCGGTGGATTTGTTATAAATGAAGACAAAGAGTGTCTACGGGCGCTAGAAAATAGAATATATGTTTTACAATAATCTGGTAAAGTTACCGTTGACAGGTCCAGGATAAAGAAAACTAAAAGTAGATAAATTAAAAAGAGAGTAAGGAGACCACGTAGACAGTGATCCGTCATGCTTAAATTAAAAGTGCTGTGGGACTACAAATGTAGTTAAGATCATTAGTTCAGTAAAAGAGTAGCCATGAGGTAAAAGGTTAAAACTGAAAAGACATAATCAGAATACGATTAGAATTTACGATATTTAGAACAGAGACAGCTTTGAGAAAAGCATATTTTGGAGAGAGGTTACGATATTTAGAACAGAGACAGCTTTGAGAAAAGCATATTTTGGAGAGAGGTTACGATATTTAGAACAGAGACAGCTTTGAGAAAAGCATATTTTGGAGAGAGGTTAACGATATTTAGAACAGAGCCAGCTTTGAGAAAAGCATATTTTGGAGAGAGGTTACGATATTTAGAACAGAGACAGCTTTGAGAAAAGCATATTTTGGAGAGAGGGCATCATCTTAGTTAATGAGAGTTTAGACAGAGTTAAACCAATTCAGTTAGAGGAGAAAAGTAGCGTGTGGGTAGGGAAGTATGTAATTAGCAAAAAGGTTGACCAGACAGTTGAGTAGTAAAGTTAAAGCCAATCAATAATGAGACAGATGATAAAAGTTCAGAATCTGGATTCAAGACAAAAAAGCAGAGAAAGATGATGGAGAACGTAACATTCGCAAGAAGTGGAACAGTGGAAGAGTTGATGTAAACCAAATGAGAAATTAAAAATGTGCTAAATAGAGACTAGTGGAACGAGTTTGGGGTGAGGTTTATGGCAAAAAATAGTGGAACATATTAATACCTAATGAGAAAAGTATCCCCGTGCTAACTATAGGTCTGTTTTTGAGGATTTATCAGCCACTTTTGTCGAATAGACATGAAACAATAACGTGAATCCCGGCGGCCATACTTAAGTGAAGAGAACATTTGTATTGTTCAACTCTTTATGCTGTGTGTTTGTTTTGTGTAAGGATCATCACTGCACAGCAGACGAATGCATATGTGCCCCGATATCCCTCTCGAGAATCCATTAGTTATTAAAAAAGAACCCTGATCCACGTGCACGAACTCCGTAGCACAGCCTGTGATCCACCGAGTGTTAGCTTTGTGCTGACAACTTTGCCAGGACATCGGGCCAGTTGATGGGCCTACCTATTCTCGATTGTATTTGTGCTGTGTATTTATTTATATAATTATATAGCAATGTGGTTGTGTTGATGGCCTACTCGATTGTATTCTCGATTGTATTTGTGCTGTGTATTTATTTATATAATTATATAGCAATGTGGTTGTGTTTATGGGCCTCCTATGGTGGTTGAAATTGCTAAAAGCATGGAGGCAGTTGGAGTGACGCAATGATTTCTGTATCGATCTCGACATTGTCAAGGTTCCCCAGACAATAGCTCCTGATTGATCTGATATTTCTCCTGCCACCAAACATGGGGTGTTAAGTTGAAGCCAACGAATGTTGACAGAGTCCAACATTACAAGCAATGGTTGTTGTAACCCAACATGGCTTCACCAGATTCCGAGAAAACACTTTCCATGTTGGCCCGGATCTCTCACGAGCACAAATACTCAGACCACTCGAGGCGTGTACGAGAGTTAGTAGTTTATCATTCTTGTAATATTTGAAATTGTCGCAGACTAGCTCTTCATCATCATCATCATCATCATCATCATCATCATCATGTAGTATGCCTGCTGACCTAGGTGATCATGCATCTCCATAACTCTCGATCTGTACTGTTATTTATCATTTATGTTGTTGACCTTCTTCCAAGCGATTCTCTTAAGTTGTAAGGTATCTTTTCTCTTTGCTTCCCTCTACCTCTTCATCCCTCAATTTTTCCAAGTTGCCATAATATATTCCAGCTGCCCCCTTCTCATGGCGTGGCCAAAAAATTGTTTGTCTCTTTCTAATTTTGGAAATAAGCTCTCGTTTTGCTTTAGCCTCTTTCAGAACGTTTTAATAATTTGTGATAATTTATCTCGGCCCAACATCTGTGGGAGACGTAAAACATGGAAAAGATTAAATGTTGGAAAATATTTGCCGATAATATTTAGCATAATCTCATAAATGTATTATTTATAGCTCGATGTAATAACAGGATTCATTTCGCAGGAAGTTTCGACAGAGTTGCGTTTTTATATTGTCTGTAATATATAAAGGTAAAGGTCAAGGCTAAGTATTAGACTTGAATCGGCGTCTTAAAACGCGAGTTTTCACCCATATGTGCTCGCCTGCCTATCCAGAAATGTTCGGAGACTTCTGGATAGTGTCGCTTCAAACATCGAAACTCACGATGCGAGGCGGCATTCCTCACCTTCCCAGATAACTATCCTGGTACCCATTTCTGTCAGCGGCTGGGTCGACCGAGGCAGTATTTTTTGTTCAACCACGAGTACAACTCACACAACTTCCAGCGGGAATCGAACACCAGTGGTCCGAACGACGGTAACCCAGTCTGGTGGCTTTCCCCACAAGGCTACCGAGGTCCCCTGTCTATACAATATGTTGGTTAGTAAGTTTGATTGTTAATTTTGTTATGTGATTTTGTTTTCTCAAACAACAACAATATGTGATTATTTATGTGGATGTGAATTTAACAATTTCATTAATTAGCTTAAAAGTCCTAGTTTAGTATACCCCTCAATCATCTCAGCATGTCCCAAGTCCTAGTTTGATGTCCCAATCAATCGTCCCAGCATGTCCCAAGTCCTAGTTTAATGTCCCAATCAATCGTCCCAGCATGTCCCAAGTCCTAGTTTAATGTCCCAATCAATCGTCCAAGCATGTCCCAAGTCCTAGTTTAATGTCCCAATCAATCGTCCAAGCATGTCCCAAGTCCTAGTTTAATGTCCCAATCAATCGTCCAAGCATGTCCCAAGTCCTAGTTTAATGTCCCAATCAATCGTCCAAGCATGTCCCAAGTCCTAGTTTAATGTCCCAATCAATCGTCCAAGCATGTCCCAAGTCCTAGTTTAATGTCCCAATCAATCGTCCAAGCATTTCCCAAGTCCTAGTTTAATGTCCCAATCAATCGTCCCAGCATGTCCCAAGTCCTAGTTTAATGTCCCAATCAATCGTCCAAGCATGTCCCAAGTCCTAGTTTAATGTCCCAATCAATCGTCCAAGCATGTCCCAAGTCCTAGTTTAATGTCCCAATCAATCGTCCCAGCATGATTCAAGTCCTAGTTTAATATCCCAATCAATCGTCCCAGCATGATTCAAGTCCTAGTTTAATGTCCCAATCAATCGTCCCAGCATGTCCCAAGTCCTAGTTTAATGTCCCAATCAATCGTCCCAGAGTGTCCCAAGTCCTAGTTTAATGTCCCAATCAATCGTCCCAGCATGATTCAAGTCCTAGTTTAATGTCCCAATCAATCGTCCCAGCATGATTCAAGTCCTAGTTTAATGTCCCACTCAATCGTCCCAGCATGTCCCAAGTCATGATGTCCCCATCAATCGTCCCAGCATGTCCCAAGTCATGATGTCCCCATCAATCGTCCCAGCATGTCCCAAGTCCAGGTGTCCCCATCAATCGTCCCAGCATGTCCCAAGTACTGATATCCCCATCAATCGTCCCTGCATGTCCCAAGTCATGATGTCCCCATCAATCGTCCCAGCATGTCCCAAGTCATGATGTCCCCGTCAATCGTCACGGAACGTCCCAAGTCCTGATGTCCTCATCAATAATTTTTTATGTTTTCCTTATCGCGGTATATAGTAAATCCACTTTTCCCTCTTAGTCCTAGATTAGCGTTTCCATTATCGATCCAATGGAATCTGAAATGTCGACCAGGTACTTACAAATACCGTGCTGAAGTCGGATGTATTGGGCCGAAAGGCGCAAATAAATTACGACCAAAGCATCTACGTTCACTTAACGTCCTTTTAAGTACAGATGGTGAAGAGTAGCACCCATTTCATAAGTTGCCATCAGGTGAATGCCTGAAAGAAATAAGTGTTCCTGATTACAGATGGTGAAGAGTAGCACCCATTTCATAAGTTGCAATCAGGTGAATGCCTGAAAGAAAGAAGTGTTCCTGATTACAGATGGTGAAGAGTAGCACCCATTTCATAAGTTGCCATCAGGTGAATGCCTGAAAGAAAGAAGTGTTCCTGATTACAGATGGTGAAGAGTAGCACCCATTTCATAAGTTGCCATCAGGTGAATGCCTGAAAGAAAGAAGTGTTCCTGATTACAGATGGTGAAGAGTAGCACCCATTTCATAAGTTGCCATCAGGTGAATGCCTGAAAGGTGAGAGTGTAGCACCCATTTCATAAGTTGCCATCAGGTGAATGCCTGAAAGAAAGAAGTGTTCCTGATTACAGATGGTGAAGAGTAGCACCCATTTCATAAGTTGCATCAGGTGAATGCCTGAAAGAAATAAGTGTTCCTGATTACAGATGGTGAAGAGTAGCACCCATTTCATAAGTTGCAATCAGGTGAATGCCTGAAAGAAAGAAGTGTTCCTGATTACAGATGGTGAAGAGTAGCACCCATTTCATAAGTTGCAATCAGGTGAATGCCTGCAAGAAAGAAGTGTTCCTGATTATTCTGCTGGTTTGAACTGAATTATCGGACTTACATTAAAAATAAAAATATAACCCGATTTTGAAAGAGCCGGTGAGAGCGTTGTAGGGAAGCGAAGGGTGAAAGAAATTCGCCGACGTGAGCGTTACTTTAAAGACATATTATTAAAATGGGCTCTGCATGAGTTCATACACCCCCCACCCCTTTTATCCCACAGATCCGTGCATAACGGCGGCAGAATTCAAATGTAATCAGGTGTATCTGATAACTGTTGTAGTATTTGAATCATGGATAAATGTATCATATTTCTTGATAAAACTCTCAGGTCTCAGCGTTAGTTCGGCTTCACTCCAACTATCGCGGGACTTCCTTGAGTCTGTTGAATTCATCCAGGAGCCCATACCATCATCACCGGCTTACTTTACCTCCGGACAGTCGCTCATCTGCGTCATCAATTCTTGTACGTCATGTAAGACTTTATATGAATGTTCTTTACGTTTCTACTGCTTACCATTTATTGATTGATTTATTATTATTCTACAACCTGTTGCCGATTAGGGAGCCGTGATAGCTCAGTGGTTAGTGAACTGGACTACAAAGGACAAGGAGTAGGGTTCGATCCCAACCGACGGTTTCCAGGTTCACCCAGCCTTAACTGGGTACCGGATTTTTTTCTGGAAAAGTAAAGCAGCACGGGCGTAATACTGACCACATTACCCTAAAAATCATGTGCTGAAGGTCTGTAAAATATAGGGTCACTAACACCATATTTCTCTATACGCCCACCATTGGCTCCTTGCTACCAGCTTTACCGCAGCATTGCACCATTATTTGCATGTTCCCTACTCAATTGATATCGCTGCTACTTTATGTTTGTTTAACGTCATTCATCTCTGTGTACTTTAGTTAGAACCATTTCCACTCCGTTCTTTCACCTACCTATTATCCTACTTTCCTCGCCCTCCACTTGATCATCTAACATGTAGTAATTGTGCTTCACCGCTTGTTGTCGTTGTCCCTGTATTCTGAAGAAGGCCACAGGCCGAAACGTCAGTATTGTGTTGTGTTCTTTATTTGTAAAGCTGTCACCATACCTTGGAGTGTTTAGCACACCCCACCATTGGCTCCTTGCTACCAGCTTTACCACAGCATTGCAATTATTTGCCTGTTCCCTATACGCCACTTGGCGTGACGGGGGTACTTGACTTTTTATTCTGCATATCGCCTATGTTGTACATCCAATACCTGAAGCTACCATTATTCCCAGATATCATCATCATCATCATCATCATCGAGTGCCGTCTCTGCAACGAAGGTTGGCTACCATGGAGCGCCATTCTTTTCTGTCTCTTGCTTTGATGGTGCAGGTTGTCATAGGCTGAATTGTCCATCTTTTGATGTTACTCGTCCATGTTAGTCTTGGTCTGCCTCTTTTACCTTGAATTTTCCCCTTCAGGATTTGAATTGTGCTTAGTAGTTCTCTTTTCATTTTTAGTTGTTTTAAGACTTCATCATTTGTTTTCTTTTCCTTCCATCCAACTCTACCTATTCTTCTATATATCCACATTTCAAAGGCTTCAATTCTCTGTTCTGTTTTCTTGTCTAATGTCCATGTTTCTGCACCATATAGGAATATTGAGAAAATGTAACATTTTGCTATTCTTAGTTTTAGCCCTGGTGTTATTTGTTTTGATGTTAGTATGTTCTTCATGACATTAAAATTACTTGTTGTCATTCCTATTGTTTTGTTTATTTCAGTTGTACATTTTCCATCACTGGTTATAGTATGTCCAAGGTAGTTGTAGTTCTGAACTGTCTCCAGGTCTATTCTTTCAAATTTGATATTCACTTGTGGGTTTTCAGTATTTTCTTTGTTTATGATCATAGTTTTAGTCTTTTTGATATTCATATCTAGTCCATATTTTTTGCTTGTCATGTTTATTTCATTAAGTAATTGTTGTAGGTCTTTAGGATTTTCTGCTAGTAGTACAGTATCGTCAGCATACCTTAAGTTATTAATTATCTTTCCATTAATTTGTAGGCCTGGCATCTCTATGATGTTTTTAAAGATTTGCTCAGTGTATAGATTGAACAAGCTTGGTGATAGGATGCATCCCTGTCTTACTCCACTTTTTATATCAATGGGTGTAGAATTCTCTTTGTTATATTTTATTATTGCTGTTTGTTCCCAGTATAGATTACATATTAGTCGTATATCCATGTCATCTAGATGTGTCTCTTTTAGGCATTCTATAAGTTGATTATGGTGTACTCTATCAAAAGCTTTGGTGTAGTCTATGAAGCAGGCATATATTGGTTTGTTTACTTCTGTGTACTTTTCGATTAATGTTCTCATGCAGAATATGGCTTCTTTTGTCCCGCTATTCCCAGATATATAAATCTTATATTCGAGTGTTTTACATATTATACATCGGCAATAAATTAGAGATTGGTCCCTGCTCATTAACTCGTTATATTGTCATCAACGGTCAGGAAATCAAGGTTGTAAATCACAGACACGTCGTGTCTTTCATGCTGCTAAGCATGGCTTCGTTCTATATCCTTTCCAGTCTTTCCATGTGTACACGAATGATCAACACCAGAAAGGGGTAGGTGAAGGATGAAACACGAGAATAAAGGAACAATAATGAAGTAATTATAATATTTTCACAAATGAAAATATCAGTATTTTTTATTTCATTAATTAGGAGAATGTGAGAAACTGTTATTCTCCCTTGGCCATGACATCTCAACAAAGCACACTTTCATTTTTAGGATGATGATCCAACTTCGTCACCCCAATTAGATTGTCAAGAAAGAATCAAATACATGAACATAAGGAAAAAACAGTCTTATAACTGGTCATAAAATTGTTTCATGTTGTCTGTTTTCTGCCGAGTTATCTCACTTTCAATAAAAGGGGAGGTAAAAAAACATTGCTAGAAATATTTAATATCAGATTAAGTGAAAATGAAAAGTGAAGACAAATATGGACATAAACAAGTAAGACGTCAGGATCGAGCAGTTCTTTAGATCACGTGTCAATTCTATATATGCCACCAGTGATCTCATGCACGAACTTTAATAAAAGGCATGAAACTAGGGCATCATGTCATCTACATGTCATTCACGTTATAATAAGCTTTGAAACTTGAGGTTTTCTTAATATGCCACACATGATTGGAACTTTTTTCTTCACTTTTGTGTTTTTCTATTCGCGGAGCTGGAGAAGTGATGCGGTCGAGATTAAAGCGCCGAGCAGAAAATAGAGAAAATAGGGAAAACAAGTGAAAACGTTTTTTATTTGGAAAAGGATTTGTAAATCTAACTCCAGAAAATGTGTGACATCAGTTTCTTTTTTGTGATGTCAGTAATGTTCAGGCTTGTAGATGGACATGTAACCAGACTTGAATATTGGTCTTTTCTTATTCTGTTATCTGGTAATCCTGGGCCAATCATCATCATCATGTGAAATACCGGTTGGGGTAGTTGATCATGTTCTTCCACAATCTTATATCCACAGGTTCATCGTATCAATTCTGTTGTTGACTGTTTTCCATGTCATGACGCCAAGCTAGTCAGCATTTTCTCTCTTTGTCGTCCGCGATCTCTCTTTCTTTGTATTTTAGTAAATGTAACCAGGTATTCCAACTTTCATCTTCTCATGATGTGCCCGAAAAATGTTGATTGTTTCTTTCTGATGTTTTTTAGGAGCTCCCTTTCAGTGTTGATCTCTTTGAGAATTTCCTCGTTGGACTTTTTAGCTGTCCAGGGAACTTTCATCTGAAAAATTCCATCTCTGTAGCATCTAATCGTATTTTCATTTCTTTGTTTACTGTCCATGATTGGCTTCCATAGGTCAGAATTGACTTTGTATAGCACCGATGAACTCTCTTTCTCACTTCTATTGACATATTTTTGTTGCATAAGACGTTTTTCATTTTCTGAAATAGCCATTAATCACAGACGTCATTTGCCTTCATGAGTGATTTCTAGTCTTCTAACAACAAAGAAAAAGATATCACAGCAAAGCATAATAAGGACAAGTGGAACAATATTAAAACAACTAAATGGATTTAAATATCTGGAAGCAATGTTAACCTCAGATGGAAGATGTACAACAGAGGTGAGATGCAGAAAGCTCAGGGAAAAGCAGCTTTAAAAAAAATGAGGAAGATACTATGCAATCCATTTTTGATAATAGTAACATAAAAAAGAGTTCTTAAATGTTATGTAGAGCCTGTCTTAACATATAGATGTGAATCATGGACAATAGGACAACAAACAAGAAAATAACTGAAGGCTGTATAAATGTGGTTTTACAGAAGAATGATGATAATACCATGGACAGCTAAGAAGAGTAATGAAAATGTTCTGAAAGAGGCCAAAGCAAAAAGAAAGTTAATTTCCAATATTAAGAAGAAACAATCATCATTTTTTTGACCATGTAATGAGAAGAGAACAGCTGGAATATATTGTGACACTGGGAAAATAGATTGACGAAGAGATAGAGGGAAGCAAAGAGAAAAGATACCAGACAGCCTAAGAGAATAGCTTGACAGAAGGTCAAGAACAGAAATGATAAATAACTGTCGAGATGGAAGATTGTGGAGAGACATGATCAGCTCATGGTACGTCAGCAGGCATTGGCGATGAGTCTTTCTTTGCGACTCTGCAAAATCGAGGCTTGTCCATTCGTTGAAGTTATCTCCCCATCTCTTTCTCTGTCTACCTCTCCTTCTACCTTCTACCACACTTCCCTACAGAATGTCTTTGCTAGGCCAGACGATTGATATAAATGGACAAACCTGCATTATCCGTTTCTTCACAACAATCAAAGTATCATCTTATACTAGGATTGCTTATTGTGTTCTTTTGCGAAATTTTGATTTTGATTGAGCTACGATGTTTTGATAACATTTCACCTGAATAGCTTGTATTTATTTTGTAGAAGAATTGTACAAAACAAAAAACTGTAAATATTTGCAAAAATTATGAATAACATATGATGTTCGTGGAGAAATGCCGGATGTTCACATAAGACGAAATTCAATTTTAGTTGGGAATTGATTTAGTAGTAAATATAGGAAATTATAATGTAATGATAGAGAGATGCACGTGAAGTCATGTAGACAGTTTTGATGTATTAAGTAGATTAACTAGATATCTGTGAGGTTTTGAGATTAATTAGAAAGTTTTAAAGCTCCAATTGAATTAATTCGCCAGGGATTTTCAAACTTTCTTTTACCGTGGACCCTCATTAAATATGGTTTGTAGTCGCAGACCTCCAGGCTTTCGTTCATTCTATATTTCCATTTAGCTACAAAATATCAAGCTGTTCTTCAAGCCTTTGCGGACCCCTGTGACGGCACAGTTTGAGAAGTGCTAAAATAAACCATTTTGAGGTCTTAGTTCTTCTTGATTCTCCAACCTTCCAGCGCCGTTAGATGTCACATAGAACTTGTAGTGTGTGTTTTTTTGTTTTGGCCACCCATCTCTATACTGGGTTTATGTTTGATCTTATTTATTGAGTCTAAGACCTGCAGTCTGTATCTCTCCTACAAGTGTTCTTTTTAGTGGCTCGTTAGATCTTCCTCTTATTTTAATGTTGAGGTCTAGCGGACATTAATTTGAAAGATTTAAGCTGCGGAATAGATGAATTATTATGTTTTATGTTTTGAGAAATTAGCTTTAATACTTTGAGATGAAGCGTAGATTAATTATAACGTGTGTGTGTGTATGTGTGTGTGAGTGTGTGTGTGTGAGTGTGTGTGTGAGTGAGTGTGTATGAATGTGTGTGTGTGAGTGTGTGTGTGAGTGAGTGTGTGTGTGTGAATGTGTGTGTGTGTAAGTGTGTGTGTGTGTGTGAATGTGTGTGTGTGAGCGTGTGTGTGTGTGTGAGTGTGTGTGTGTGAGTGTGTGTACAGTTGAGATTAACTAGAAAGTTTTCAGGTGATGCTGAGATTAAATTCATCATCGTCATAGTATCCCATACCGCTTGGCGTAGGCGATCATGTCCTTTCACAATCTTCTATCCACGATGCATCGTATTAATTCTGTTGTTGACTGTTTCCCATGCTATGATACTAAGGTATCAAATATTTTCTCTCTTTGTTGTCCGCGACATCTCTTTCCCTTTATTTTGCCAGTTGTAACCAACTATTCCAACTTTCCTCTTCTCATGATGTGCCCGAAAAATGTTGATCATTTCTTTCTGCTGTTATTTTAAAAATAAAATTCATCAACACTTGAAACAAATAGTCGATCAAAACATGACAGCAACTAGTTTTCATATATAGAAGCTGAGACACCTTGGTAGGTCTGTTGTAACCGTGAATCACCCGGGGTTGTGGAATGTAAATGTGGTTGTTTGCACTAGCTTTCATACACAGGATATTGTAAACGTGTTTGTTAACCGAAAGAGCTTTAAACAGGCGTGTCTTGAATCTCTGGCTCTCTTTCCTGCGACAACCTCAGCTTCGTCTATCGCCACAGCGTATGTACTCGATCTTGCTAAAACTTGATAATTACTTGTCTTGGTCGCTCACTCTTTCTTCAGTGACTTGACTCATTCGTTGGTAAGACTGTCAATAATCGTACTTCGCGTTGGTTCTGTTCAATCGATGGGTTGGACTACAGTACCACTGTCCGCTTGAAAATTACTGCAAATGGAAGTCTCTCATAAAAGTGAACATCACAACTTTATTGGCAACGTTCACACTATAACAATACATCAAATATTACAATCCAGCGGTCTAACATCATCGCTCGGTTATTCGCTGTAACTACTAAGGAATTATGAATTCTCGACTTACTTTGGCAATCAATGTCATCGCCTCTCTCGTCCTGCACTAACATCACTCCTAACTACAATGAGCCATTGCTCAATCTACTACATCTTCCTACTTAATGATTTGTTGGAAATTCCGTCCTATCTAACTAAAATGAGCTTTGGCTCCTGTGCGTTTATAAGGCCACATGCCTAGCAGCGTAGCCACTTTTATTCCTTAGCCACATGGGAATTTCTCATAGAGAGCTCCCCAAACTAATAATTACTAACTGACAATGAGCTTGGGCTCTTATCCCGCTATAAGGCTACACGCTCAGCGGCGTAGCCGATTCAATTCCTTAGCTACATGTGAATTTCTCATAGAGAGCTTGTTTCTAACCCTTTGCCGGCGCTTAAATCCCTCGCCCTTCAGCCGATCAAAGCCACTTCCTTAATTTCCAATCCAATGAATTCTCTTAACGTCATCCCTTCCATTCCACCTTCACCTTTTCCCCCAATCTACTCACTTCCCCGAGTTTGTCAATATCTCCACAATCACGAGATTCCTCTCTCTCACGCAAACAACAGTTCTACTCATAATTCTCGGGAATGTCACTTCCCCACACATACTGTGTTTCTCATCTGTCTCCAACCGAATCACCTACTATCCTTCTTTCGTTCCCTTCACAATTCCTCCTAACACTGTGAGTTATTATTCAATAAGTCTATCCTTCATTCTCAATGCATGGATACTTAAAGTTCATTCAGAAATTCGATCCTACAGTGTACATTATTTATCTTGGAAACTGATGAGTTTATATAATTTTTCTTCATGAAATCTTATTTTTTTCACCAACCTTAAGTCTGATTTCTTTCCCTACTGTCATGCCTTTAGGAAAGATTTTTGCTTATTTGAGGTATATAAAAACATGATTTTCTTGGTTGTCCTAATTTTTAGGATTTTACAATACCCACATTTGTTGTAATCAACTCACCGTTTAAAACGGCAAATTTCTTGCGCTCATAACACAATCTTAGCACCATCTCGCGATCACTGAACCGTAATTTGTAAAAAGCAAATCCACTGAGAGGTTTGTTAAAAAATTAACATAATTTACAGTAAAATCTAATGTTTAGAGCTCACGGCTTGATATTTTTCCTAAAATTATATAACAAAAAACAATTTGTGCAAAATTCAGACTAGCTTTGAACTTAAATATTATAAAATCTTAAGGTCGGTGGAAAAAAAAAAGATTTTCATGAAAAAGAATTACATAAATTCATCAAACAGTTTCTGAGACAATTGATAAACTCTGTGGGCACGAATTTCTGAACGAAATATAGATATACAGACAGGTAGGTAGATAGGTATGCATGTATGTAAATATATAGATAGATAGGTAGACAGGTAGATAGGTAGGTAGGTATGTAAATAGTTAGTTATAGTTATAATTTTAGTTAGCTGAGTGGCAGTGTTCCCTAGCGTTTGGATTTTCGTGGCGAGGCGTTGTGCCAACAGGTACGGGTTCGATCCTGCTTCAATCCATATATTGTTTTTTTTTTTTTCTGTTGTTGATTATTTGTCATTTTTTCCGAGTGCTGTAAACACACCTCTCCCTCTGAATTGATTCGCTGATTATCGCCTCGGAAGTTTCCCTCTATAATAATACTCATCTATTATTGTTTGTCTCAGGTATGTAAATAGAGAGATAGATAGATAGATAGACAGACAGACAGACACACAGAGAGACAGACAGACACAGACAGACAGACAGAGAGACAGAGAGACAGAGAGACAGACAGACAGACAGACAGACAGACAGACAGACAGATAGATAGATAGATAGATAGATAGATAGATAGATAGATAGATAGATAGATAGATAGATAGATAGATAGATAGATAGATAGATAGATAGATAGATAGATAGATAGATAGATAGATAGATAGATAGATAGATAGATAGATAGATAGATAGATAGATAGATAGATAGATAGATAGATAGATAGATAGATAGATAGATAGATAGATAGATAGATAGATAGATACTGAGTGACAGGTCGGTATAACGTCTTGAGCTAGCATTAATATTGTAATGGGAAATCTCAGCTATAGACAAACAGTCACGCGTGTTCAGAATTAGCCAACATTTACAACCTCGCACGCATGTGCAGACAACATGGCAGACATAATGAAGCAGAGAAACAGACACAGGAAAGACATACAGGCGGCGATATTTGCATATGTTCTTCATTTAACCCCAAACTGAATTCTCTAAAGCTATCGATTGGTTAGGACAGATACTATCCAAACAGAAATCACCCAATCTGGTCGGAGATAATACTAAAATGCATTCGTGAGTCGTCTCTTTTGATTGGTGATCGGTCTGGCCAATTGGCGTTCTCAGATTTGATGGATTAGTGTATCCCCGCTCGCGATTAGTTGAATTGTTGGTTGTGCGCGTGTTTCAGTTGATGGGCTTACGGTAGTTATTCTTTTATTGAATGGTTGACCTAGTTTTTCTAGCTTAATTCGACTCATTTTCTGAGACACAAACCAGGTTTGAGGGAGAGCCCATGTTTGTTACATGGGTTGTCTCTGTTACCGATTTTGGCTTTTAAAACGATTACAGCATCTCGTTGTCGTAGGTGTTGGAGACATCATCATCGCGTGCCTTCTCCGCAACGAAGGTTGGCTACCATGGATCGCCATTCTACTCAGTTTCTTGCTTTGATGGTGCAGGCTGTCATAGATTGAGTAGTCCATCTTCTCATGTTACTCGTCCATATTAGTCTTGGTCTGCCTCTGCCTCTTTTACCTTGTATTTTTCCTTCCAATATTACTTTTAGTAGGCTGTTGTGTCTTTTAACATGTCCCAAAAATTTGTTGGAGAGAAACAATTATAAATGATATTATAAATGATATTATAAATGATATTATTATATATATATATATATATAAATTAGTATAATCAGCGAATCAAAGAAGGAGGTGGTATGATACAGCACTCGTAAAAAAATAAATAATCATCAACAGAAAAAAAAATACAAAGAACGATATATAGTTCGAAGTAGAATGGAACCCATACTCCTTGGCACTGCGACTTGCCACGAGAAGCCAAACGCTAGGGAACACAGCCAACTCAGCTAACTACAAAATTAGCTATCATTGGGGATGTCTTTCACGCAGGCGTCTTCATGACTATAGCATAGGGTTACGATCATAGCCCAGCCGCGATAGCTTAGTGGTTAGTGAACTGGACTACAAAGGACAAGAGGTAGGGTTCGATCCCAACCGACGACTTCCGGGTTCACCCAGCCTTAAATGGGTACCGAATTTTTTCTGGGAATGTAAAGCAGCACGGGCGTAATACCGACCACATTACCTCAAAAATCATGTGCTGAAGGTCCGTAAATTTTATGGTCACTAACACCATATTCCCTATACGCCACTTGGCGTGACGGGGCTCTCTACTTTACTTTACGATCACAGCTGGGGAATAAATTGTGTATCTGTATTTTCCTATCAAGACAAGTTTCTCTCGGTAGGGCTGGACACTTGTGTTGGAGACAAACATTTATAAGTCGAAACAGCACGACAAGTAGTTTCCAGCGGTTTAGACTGGAGACAAATAATAAATGAATCTGATTATAGAGGGAAACTTGCGAGGCGATAATTCAGGGAGTCCTAGGAGAAGGAGGATGTATTGCTGGAGGCTAGCATCTCACTGATGTTTAGACACACGTCATTCAGAGCTTCTCATGCGGAACACTGATGTTGAGACACACGTCATTCAGAGCTTCTCATGCGGAACACTGATGTTTAGACACACGTCATTCAGACAATCTATAACAATGGGTACCTGACCTTCACGGTCGCGGAGAAAGGTATATACAAAAAAGTGAACTAAACCATTGTTTTTCAACTTCGGGACATAGTGCAGGGGGGGGGAAGGGGGGGGGGGTGTTAGGATATTCCGGGGAGGGGGCCGCTGGTGTAAAAGATACTTTTTTTTTTTTTTTGGGGGGGGGGGGGGGGGGGGGGGCGGAGACTAAAGGACCATGCATAAAAATGCAGATGTTTGTAGAATACAGCGCTCCTTTGTTCAGCTATGTTTCAGTACTTATTTCACTTTCAACCCCTACAACAGACGCAAATATCAGAAGTGGTTGGAACCACGGGTGTCCCGGGGTGTGGGTGCGTTGATACGTTGTCGGTGTCCCGGTAACCTAAACAATGTCCTCCCCACATAATTTTAGAACCCTCGCACCTGTTCTTGACCCGCCCATCAGTTGGACAATCGTGTACCCCCCCCCCCCCCCACGAGCTCTCTCTCCCTCTGACCACGACACATGGAAGTCTTTTTTATGTTTGTTCCTCGTACTCGTTCCAAATTATCTTCTTTTGGATGTTTCATTATTCGTTAGCTATGCAGGATTTATTTTATTTACTTACATATTTGTGTGTGTGTGTGTGTGTGTTGTTGTTTTTTTGTTCCTGCTGAAGGGCTATTGAGCCGAAACGTCGTTCAAATTTGTGTTGTATATCAAATACATAAAGCTTTAACAAGACCATTTTTTTAAAAAAATGTCTCCTTCGCATTCAATTTACCACAGCCTCACATTCAATTTACCGCAGCCTCACATTCAATTTACCGCAGCCTCACATTCAATTTACCACAGCCTCACATTCAATTTATCACAGCCTCACATTCAATTTACCACAGCCTCACATTCAATTTACCGCAGCATCACATTCAATTTACCACAGCCTCACATTCAATTCACCACAGCCTCACATTCAATTCACCACAGCCTCACATTCAATTTACAGCAGCGTCACATTCAATTTACCACAGCCTCACATTCAATTCACCGCAGCCTCACATTCAATTTACCGTAGCCTCACATTCAATTTACCACAGCCTCACATTCAATTTACCGCAGCCTCATATTTAATTTACCACAGCCTCACATTCAATTTACCACAGCCTCACATTCAATTTACTGCAGCCTCACATTTGTATTAATTTTTATGCATCTTTTTGCCTTGACCCTTTTGTAAACACATTTAATTTGGTTAGAAGTAGTTGGTGAACTTCAATAGCAACCATCATCGATGGCATTTGATGACTGCGGCAACCTCTTGTTTGATGACTGCGGCAACCTCTTGTTTGATGAATGCGGCAACCTCTTGTTTGATGACTGCGGCAACCTCTTGTTTGATGAATGCGGCAACCTCTTGGTTGATGACTGCGGCAACCTCTTGTTTGATGAATGCGGCAACCTCTTGGTTGATGACTGCGGCAACCTCTTGGTTGATGACTGCGGCAACCTCTTGTTTGATGACTGCGGCAACCTCTTGTTTGATGACTGCGGCAACCTCTTGTTTGATGACTGCGGCAACCTCTTGTTTGATGACTGCGGCAACCTCTTGTTTGATGACTGCGGCAACCTCTTGTTTGATGACTGCGGCAACCTCTTGTTTGATGACTGCGGCAACCTCTTGTTTGATGACTGCGGCAACCTCTTGTTTGATGACTGCGGCAACCTCTTGGTTGATGACTGCGGCAACCTCTTGGTTGATGACTGCGGAAACCTCTTGTTCCTTTGTCAAAGATTGCTGGACAGACTCCCTTCATTCTGTCAAAGATTGCTGGACAGACTCCCTTCAATCTGTCAAAGATTGCTGGACAGACTCCCTTCAATCTGTCAAAGATTGCTGGACAGACTCCCTTCAATCTGTCAAAGATTGCTGGACAGACTCCCTTCAATCACAAAAATGTCGGCGAAATATGAACATAACACATAGGGAAGAACTCGTCAAAGACAAAACAGTCTGAATGCTGGCCTGAATGAGCCGGTGAAATCTAATAAAAAGACAAGTGGCTAATTCTAGATGTGCAGGTGGGAGGAATACAGCAGATCTTGAGAAGACTACAATGAGGCTGGTAAATCTATTTACTCTCAGGACTACAATGAGGCTAGTAAATCTATTTACTCTCAGGACTACAATGAGGCTAGTAAATCTATTTACTCTCAGAACTACAATGAGGCTAGTAAATCTATTTACTGTATGATTACAATGAGGCCAGTAAATCTATTTACTACATGACTACAATGAGGCTAGTAAATCTATTTACTCTCAGGACTACAATGAGGCTAGTAAATCTATTTACTCTCAGAACTACAATGAGGCTAGTAAATCTATTTACTGTATGATTACAATGAGGCCAGTAAATCTATTTACTACATGACTACAATGAGGCTAGTAAATCTATTTACTACATGACTACAATGAGGCTAGTAAATCTATTTTCTGTATGATTACAATGAAGCTAGTAAATGTATTTACTCTCAGGACCACAATGAAGCTAGTAAATCTATTTACTCTCAGAACTACAATGAGGCTAGTAAATCTATTTACTGTATGATTACAATGAGGCTAGTAAATCTATTTACTGTATGACTACAATGAAGCTAGTAAATGTATTTACTCTCAGGACCACAATGAGGCTAGTAAATCTATTTACTCTCAGGACCACACTGAGGCTAGTAAATCTATTTACTATAAGACTACAATTCTCCCATAAACGTGCTAGAGTCAGTCATGGACTCTAGATGCAAGAACAATAAGAAATATAACCACTACCGAGATGAAGTGTATTTCTCGACAGGAAACGACCTGAGAGATAAGATCAGAAATGAAGAACTGAGAAACAAGTTACGAATAATTTACACCATTGAATACATAAAAAAAACAAAACAGATAAAATAGTTTCGTCACGTGATAAGACAGAAATACCAACACACAACACAAGAAAAACCTTTAACAGACGTTGTGAGAACACAAGACCCAAGGGCCGACCACGCAAAAGATGGATTGATAGAATATTAGAAACACTAGTAATCATATCATCAGAAGAAGCTACCGGTTGAACAAAGGACCACATAAAATATCTCCAATAATCAAACAAATTCTTCTACAGACCCGTTATGTCAGTAAAGTAAAAAAAGTAAAGTACCCCCGTCACGCCAAGTGGCGTATAGGGAAATATGGTGTTAGTGACCCTATATTTTACAGACCTTCAGCACGTGATTTTTGAGGTAATGTGGTTGGTATTACGCCCGTGCTGCTTTACTGTCCCAGAAAAAAATCCGGTACCCATTTAAGGCTGGGTGAACCCGGAAGCCATCGTTTGGGATCGAACCCTACCCCTTGTCCTTTGTAGTCCAGTTCACTAACCACTGAGCTATCGCGGCTCCCTATTAGAGCTAACTGCTGTCATTTTGAGGCTTCTGTTCCTTCTTCTTTCCCTCCTCATTTTCCTTTCAGCGTTGAGGGAGATATAATTTACTGTCCTTTGCTCTTCTGTTGCCTTATCCTGTTTCTATGTTTTCTAGTGTTTCTATTATTTCTTCAATCCATCTTTTTCGTGGTGTACCCCGAAATCTGGTGTTCTCGCAACGTTTAATGAAGGCTCTTTGTGTTTTGATCTTTTTGTCTTATCACGTGACAAAATAATTTTCTCAGCGGTTGGTGTGCTCGCTTTCTGAGCAGAAGTGTCCGCGTTCATTTCTCATAAGTGACATCTTTTCTTCGGACCGGCAAGGCTTCGGGGCTCACCAGCCTCTAAAAATTGGTACCAGAAAATTTTCTAGGAAGTAGAGGTGGTCTGGTGTCATACCAACCGCATGAGCCAAAAATGTGCGTGGTCTTGGAAATACATGGTCACTAATACCTTATTCCTGATCCGGCTAGCAAGGCAGGGAGGGAATCTTTACTTACTTTATGTAATCTTTCTTCTTCTTCTTCCACTTTCCTTCCTCATTTGCCTTTCGGCGTCGAGGGGAGATACAATTTGGGTACTTTTGCTCTTCTGTTTGCCTCTACTTCTGTTATGTTTCCTAGGGTTTCTAATATACCGTCAATCCATATTTTTCGTGGTCGGCCCTTTAGTCTGGTGTTCTCGCAACGTTTATTGAAGGCTCGTTGTGTTGTGTTTTGATCTTTCTGCCTTGTCACATGGCCAAACCATTTTATCTGTTGTTTCTTTATGCAAACTATGGCGAGAAACATTGTTATTATCATATTATTGTTGTGCCAATTATTGTGTTATTCTTTTCACTATTTTACTTGTTTATTTACGATATACCAAGAAAGACAACCAATTCAATCAGATAATGCTTTCAAAATCAAATTAACTCCCTTCTCACAAATAATTTACAGGATACCCATCCCATGTTTGATACAATCTCTTATACAAGATATAAACAAAAACAAGTGCACGATAAAAAAAAAATGGAAACAATAAATATTTATTTCACTTGGTTCAATTAAAGCCGTAGATAAGAAACAGGCTAAACATATAATTATGTACCTTCTCGGTTAAGCGAATAAAATGACGTGTACATGAGGAACGTAATTTAGTGAAGATTATGCAGATATAAAATACTGGTGTAGTGAAGTTTTATTCTATTTTATACTTGTGAACTCTACACCTTGTGAACTCTACACCTTGTGAACTCTACACCTACTGATATAACAAGAGGAGTAGGACAAGGATACAACCATCAAAGCACGAGACAGAACGGAATGGAGCTCCATGGAAGCCAACTTTCGATGCGAAGACGGCACTCGATGATGATGATGATTTACTCTAGTAAATGTCATCTTGGAAGGTGGGAATACAAGGCAGACCAAAAATATAATGTAAATGTCAACTTGGAGAGGGGGGTGGGGTGGGAATACAAGGCAGACCGAGAATATAATGTAAATGTAAACTTGGAAGGGGGGGGGTGGGAATACAAGGCAGACCGAGAATATAGTGGACTGATAACATTAAAAGATGGACACAGGAAATGGGAACCTATGACAACGTGCACCATCAAGACCCAGAGCTGTAGAAAAATGGCGCTCCTTGGTAGTCAACCTTCGATGTAGAGACGGCACCTAATGAATGAGCTACCGTCTGCATCACATCTCTCCGGATAGTGTATATTTTATTATTATTGCTATTACTCTTGTTATTGCTATTGTTATTGCTATTGTTAGTGCTATTGTTATTTATTGCTATTGTTGTCATTGCTATTGTTATTGCTATTGTTATTGCTATTGTTATCGCTATTGTTATTGCTATTGTTATTGCTCTTATTATTGCTATTGTTATTGCTATTGTTATTGCTATTGTTATCGCTATTGTTATTGCTATTGTTGTTGCTCTTATTATTGCTATTGTTATTGCTATTGTTATTGCCATTATTGCTATTGTTATTGCTATTGTTATCGCTATTGTTATCGTTATTGTTATTGCTATTGTTATCGCTATTGTTATTGCTATTGTTATTGCTGTTGTTATCGCTATTGTTATTGCTATTGTTATCACTATTGTTATCGCTATTGTTATTGCTATTGATATTGCTATTGTTATTGCTGTTGTTATTACTATTGTTATTGCCATTATTGCTATTGTTATTGCCATTTTTGCTATTGTTATTGCTATTGTTATCGCTATTGTTATTGCTATTGTTGTTGCTCTTGTTATTGTTATTGTTATTGCTATTGATATTGCTATTGATATTGCTATTGTTATTGCTATTGTTATTGCCATTATTGCTATTGTTAGTGCTATTGTTATTGCTATTGTTATCGCTATTGTTATTGCAATTGTTGTTGCTCTTGTTATTGCTATTGTTATTGCTATTGTTTTTTATTGTTATTGTTGTTGCTATTTTTATTGCTATTGTTATTGCTCTTGTTAGTGCTATTGTTATTGCTATTATTATTGCTATTGTTATTGCTATTATTATTGCTATTATTATTGCTATTATTATTGCTATTGTTATTGCCATTGTTATTGCTATTATTACTATCATTTTTATCTAAAACAATATAAATAATTCATGAATATCAACAATTTGAAAACAGAAGGTTGGTTGGATACACATGTTGCTAAGACTAAAACTGTAACAATAAATAAAGACATCACAAAACCAGCAAATAAATATCAGGTGAGATGGCAAAAAAGAAACCAACATACAAAAGTGCAAGCATGTAGTTATAGCTTTCTTAAGCGTCTTTAATCAACGAATTAATTTGCTTGATTATTTTTAACTTTGTTGATTCACAAATTATATTGTAAAATAAATAGCTAATTAAATATATTTTAATCTCTATTTTAAAAACGTTATGTAAACAATCTTAAAGTAAGGCACGGGAGACACAAAAAGTAGAAACATTTAACATTGCATTGTAATATTAGAGTAATATACGACGTCGAGAGACGAATTATCGTATGAGACGAACACATACATGAGTATTTATATGATGTGGGAGGGAGTGAGAGAAAGAGCAATGTATATTGTGATCAAGAGAAGTTTATTGAGAAAGTGAGTTATAAAGAGAGGTACATGAGAGTGAGCAGCAGAAGAGTGAGAGAAGGAGAGTATGAGTGAGAGACAAAACTAGTGTGTGGAATAAAGGGGATGGATGTATAAAAAGTGAATATAAGCAAAGCAGCATGATACCGAACTAAACAGAGAAGAAGATGGATGTCGAATCAAATAGAGAGGGATGGAGAAGAGAATAAGTGGTCTAGAAGTATTGCATCTGAGTTATAATTATCATCACTGACGTAGTTAATCTATGTATTCAAAGTAGTGATACAAATGACGCCATCTTATTCTCGTTATGTCAATTCAGTCAACTAACTATAGTATGAAAAGCACATCGACAGGAACGACGCCACGAATCATTTGTATATCACATGTACTTGAGTAGAGCACTCGTTTAGAAACATGCTCTCGACCACAGTCTCGGTGTTTTTCCGATGTGTTGTCATATATTTCAGTTAATGCCCTCCACGTCTCTACCACACGTTGCATTTCTTCTCAGGATTCATGTACGAGCCTCGGGGACAGTTGTAAGCCTTGGCGAAGTCTTCAGAGTTTTGTAAAGGGCCGATAATTCTGTTGAGAACAAGACAACAGTTAGAGGTTAATTCCCTTGGCACATATTTTTAAACTCACCACGTACCAGCTGGATAATCATCATCATGTTGTGGTGTTATCTGATGCACAAGTGATTCTTTACGCTCGGTTTCATCGTTAGGCTCTCATTGTTTCTATTCTCAGATTACTGTTGATATTATAAAAAGAATGGCAAACAATTGTATTCTAAAACAAAAATTGTATGGTGAACTTTAGGATGAAAGAGACTAAAGGGCAGACTTTGCTGAGATATAAGGATATTTGCAGGGCTTCCTTGAGGGAATTCTCTATCCGTGAAAGAAAATAGGAAAATCTAGCTGCAGATCGTAGCACGTGGAGAACAAAAATAGTAAAGAGACGGCACAGCGACATTGGAGGCGGCGTTGATATCATAATCAGAAGACAAAAGGAGCAGGAGAAAGGAGACGAGGCCAGGTACCACAAATACATCTTGTTCATTCTGTGATAGAATCTATCTATCCAATATTGGCAGATGCAACCACAAGAAAAGCTGTTCAGTAAAACAACATCCAACATAAGACATTAATATTTGACCAAACTACTGACATATCTTGATTGCTTCCTTCCAACCGTCTGTCAAGATATCAAAGGCCATATATATGTATGTATGATATTGTTGAACAGCACATATGGTTTATTAAATGTTTTTATTTTGATCAAACACCGGATCAGTGTCAGGAAACCGATTATTAAGAGAACGTGTCCTTATAAAACATGTTAAATAAAACATTGCCCATCAGCACAAAGACATTTCATCTGCAAACCAGCGGCGGACAGTGAGCTCGAAACTTGAGGAGGCCAGGACTTGAGATAGAACTTTTAAATTTACCTTTAACCTCATAATTTGTGTATAAACATTACCGTAAGTTACACTATGTAAAAAATGCGGATTTGTAATGATGAAATTTGAATTTCTTATAGTTCTTCTACTACAGATTGTCCATCTACTACAGATTCTCCATCTACTACAGATAGTCCTTCTACTACAGATTGTCCATCTACTACATATAGTCCTTCTACTACAGATTGTCCTTCTACTACAGATAGTCCTTCTACTACTGACAGTTCTTCTACTACAGATTGTCCATCCACTACAGATAGTCCATCTACTACAGATAGTCCATCTACTACAGATAGTCCATCTACTACAGATTGTCCATCTACTACAGATTGTCCATCCACTACAGATAGTCCATCTACTACAGATAGTCCATCTACTACAGATAGTCCATCTACTACAGATTGTCCATCTACTACAGATAGTCTATCTACTACAGATTGTCCATCTACTACAGATAGTCCATCTACTACAGAAAGTCCTTCTACAACAGATTGTCCTTCTACTACAGATAGTCCATCTACTACAGATAGTCCATCTACTACAGATAGTCCATCTACTACAGATAGTCCATCTACTACAGATTGTCCATCTACTACAGATTGTCCTTCTACTACAGATAGTCCATCTACTACAGATGGTCCATCTACTGCAGATTGTCCTTCTACTATAGATAGTCCATCTACTACAGATTGTCCATCTACTACAGATTGTCCTTCTACTACAGATAGTCCATCTACTGCAGATAGTCTTTCTACTACAGATAGTTCATCTACTACAGATAGTCCATCTACTACAGATTGTCCATATACTACAGATAGTCCATCTACTACAGACAGTCCTTCTACTACAGATAGTTCTTCTACTACAGATAGTTCATCTACTACAGATAGTCCTTCTATAGTCCGTTCAAAAATTTATAATCACACCTGAATTAGTATTGCGTGATAACCGTTTGTTATTTTGCTTTCAAATTTTGCATGCAATCTTAGAATATTGATGAATTTATAGAAATATTTTTTGCTGCGAGAAATTTGATCTAGTTTAAAAGTTTTCTTCTTTAGGCTATATTAAATTCACCCTGTTCGAATTTGACACCATTTTAGGATATATACATTAATTTGGTGCGGTCGTTCACGTAAAAAAGTTTGGCTATTGCAGAAACACTAACTTCAGGAAAATCTCGTGCACAAAACTGAATTGTTATTGAACGACATGACGCACATCGTCATTGGCATTAATTACCGAAGGGAAGGCGTATCTTTATTAATTTTGTGAAGACTCAGTAGACAATTTGTTGACTTTAAATACCAACATTTATATCTAAATTACAATGAGTTTGAAATGCAAATTTATAACTATGCAGAAGGTTACTTTTTTACTATATCAGCACTTCCTTAGGGAATCCAAGATGGGGCATTTATATTGTGATATTCATGACCCAGAGAGACGAACGCAACTCGCGCTTGGTCTTAATAGATCGTCATTTTCTCGTTGGATTAAACAAGACTCAGAGTGCACTCATGTCAATCAAGGAAGGAAAAGGAAAGTCGACAGCTTTGACATGGATGTCATAAAACGTGAGATATTGAAAATGTTTGCTAATAATGTACTTGTTACTCTCAGGAATTTGAAATTAAAATTGCATGCAGACTGCAATATTGACATTTCTAAAAGTACTCTATGGAAGATTGTGCGAGGAGCCGGCTTCACTTTCAGAAAAACTGTTGGGGGCAGGAATATTTTTGTGAAAAACCACAGTTGGTCATTGCTCGAAGCAAATACCTGAGACAGATCAGTGAGCGGGGGAGTGAATGGTATGATATTGTATATTTGGACGAATCATGCGTCAACGCACACCACACCTATGCTAAAGAATGGCAGCCAGTAAATGGCAAACTCAAAAGAACAATTCCGAGCAGCAAAGGCCATCGCATTATATTAACGCATGCTGGAAGCACTGAAAACGGCCTTGTCCATGATGCGAGACTTATTTTCCAATCAAAAAGTACCGACGGTAGTGACTACGATACTGAAATGAATGGAAACATTTTCAGGCACTGGTTGGAGAACGATCTTTTACCAATCCTAGAGAGACCTTCATCCATAGTCATGGATAATGCATCATACCACAATGTCGTATCAGAGGAATACAGAGTGTCTACTGCATCAAATACAAAAGAGCAAATTAGGACATGGCATGCGAATGAAAATGTCAAATTTGACGACACATATTTAAAACCCGAATTGTTACAACTTGTGCAGAATACGAGTAAGAAAAAGGTGTACCATGTTGACAAAATCATTGAGAAATACGGCCACACCTCGATTCGACTCCCTGCATATCATGCGCACCTTAATCCAATCGAACTTGTCTGGGCTCACGTCAAAGGACAAGTTGCAGAACAGAACAGGACGTTTAAAATGGGTGATGTTGAAGTTCTGACACGCGAGTCTCTCTCAAAAATAGACATTCCGTTCTAGAAGAAGTGTGTTGAACATGTGCTGCGGGTGGAAGATGAGTACTGGAAACGAGATGGATTACTATTTGTTCAGCCAGTAATGATTATCAACCTCTTGGAATCGTCAGATTCGGAATGATTAAAATCAAGATGAATTCAATTCCAGTTGCAGTTCAGACGTCCTGGGGTCTAATGGTGACCGAAGGACAAGACTAATTGTAACCAACTGAATTCATGTTTGCAAATACACATAACGAACAACACCCACAATTAAGCACTATGTAGATACGCCTCTGACAAGAATTGCAGTAAACTGGAAAATTTAACACGATTACTGTAAACTCTGGGAGCCGCGATAGCTCAGTGGTTAGTGAACTGGACTACAAAGGACAAGGGGTAGGGTTCGATCCCAACCGACGGCTTCCGGGTTCACCCAGCCTTAAATGGGTACCGGATTTTTTTTCTGGGAAAGTAAATCAGCACAGGCGTAATACCGACCACATTACCCCAAAAATCATGTTCTGAAGGTCTGTAAAATATAGGGTCACTAACACCATATTTCCCTATACGCACTTGGCGTGACAGGGGTACTTTACTTTTTTTTTGCTGTAAACTGTAAAATTTGAATCAACTTGTGTGATATCGTCATAAAAGATCAAAGGAATTCGCTGATGTGCAAAATCTGTTGTGTTTGTGGAATAAAAAAATACCAAAATCTTTGCGTCATCAATATTCTAAGATTGCATGCAACATTTGAAACCAAAATAACAAGCGGTTATCACGCAAAACTAATTCAGGTGTGATTATTAATTTCTGAACGGACTATACTACATATAGTTCTTCTACTACAGATAGCCTTTCTACTACAGATAGTTCTTCTACTACAGATAGCCCTTCTACTACAGATAGTTCTTCTACTACAGATAGTTTATCTACTACTGATTTCAGAAATAACTGACCTGTATTTGCCTGGTAAGTGGACTCCTGAAGTTAACTGATGGATCAACGCTTCTCGAGTCATCTTCTCACACCAAGACTACATAAAACAGAAACAAAACTTGGCATTTTCTCATCTAGCACATTTCTACTATTATCTAGATTATTTCAATTCAACTCAGTACACCTCATCTCGCCGCTATGATTTCCTACATTCCATGAAAGGATCTACAATTAGGATGAGACGTTGGTCTTATGTCGGACATGTGTTGAGAAGAGACAACAAGAGAATTGCCAAAGCATGTTCTTATATGGGAAACATAATCATCAAAAAAAAAAGAGGAAGACAAAGAGAGACACTAAAATAAACACTTATAAGAGAAGCAAAGATGGCAGGCTAAACTCATTAGATAATATCGATCATCTCGCCAAGAATAGAGGTGGATGGTGAGAAACACTACAAGCCCTATATGACGTCACTGGAAGATAAATATCAAAATACAAGTATGTAAGCGTTTCATCCGCGTGTTAAGGTATTTCAGGAAGAAAGTGTTATTGCCCATATCTGTCACTGATCTAAGATGGACAGGAGAACCTTTGATATCTTGTACCATCAAAGTAAGAGGCAGGGTGAGATCTGCATCAAGGTATATAAGCTTCGATGAGGTGTCGATACAAAATGATGATAACGTAAACAAATCTGCAACGACAGAATCAGCCTAGAAGTAAATTTACAAATATTGATAATTGCTGCCAAAAATATTACTATTCCAAAATAAAACAAAATATCAACATTTTGTAATCAAGATGTGTATACTTAGGGCACGAAACTTTTCTATTATAACCGACAGATGTCAGGGACGTTCCATTAGCAATAGCTGTTCCCCTAGATGGACGTTCATGTAACAATAGTTGTTTCCCTAAATGGACGTATTCATATAGCAAGAGCTGTTTCCCTAGATGGACGTTCATGTAACAATAGTTGTTTCCCTGGACGTATTCATATAGCAAGAGCTCTTCCCCTAGATGGACGTTCATGTAACGATAGCTGTTTCCCTAGATGGACGTTAATGTAACAATAGCTATTTCCCTAGATGGACAAATTCATATAGCAAGAGCTGTTTCCCTAGATGAACGTTCATGTAACAATAGCTGTTCCCCTAGATGGACGTTCATGTAACAATAGCTGTTTCCCTAGTTGGACGTATTCATATTGCAAGAGCTGTTTCCCTAGATGGACGTTCATGTAACAATAGTTGTTTCCCTAGATGGACGTATTCATATAGCAAGAGCTGTTTCCCTAGATGGACGTTCATGTAACAATAGTTGTTTCCCTAGATGGACGTATTCATATAGCAATAGCTGTTTCCCTAGATGGACGTTCATGTAACAATAGCTATTTCCCTAGATGGACGTTCATGTAGCAATAGCTGTTTCCCTAGATGGACGTTCATATAACAATAGTTGTTTCCCTAGATGGACGTATTCATATAGCAAGAGCTGTTTCCCTAGATGGACGTTCATGTTTCCCTAGATGGACGTTCATGTAGCAATAGCTGTTTCCCTAGATGGACGTTCATGTAACAATAGCTGTTTTCATAGATGGACGTTCATGTAACAATAGCTGTTCCCCTAGATGGACATATTCATGTAGCAATAGCTGTTCCCCTAGATGGACGTTCATGTAGCAATAGCTGTTCCCCTAGATGGACGTTCATGTAGCAATAGCTGTTCTCCGAGATGGACATATTCATGTAGCAATAGCTGTTTCCCTAGATGGACGTTCATGTAACAATAGCTGTTCCCCTAGATGGACATATTCATGTAACAATAGCTGTTTCCCTAGATGGACGTTCATGTAGCAATAGCTGTTTCCCTAGATGGACGTATGCATGTAACAATAGTTGTTTCCATAGATGGACGTTCATGTAACAATAGCTGTTCCCCTAGATAGACATATTCATGTAGCAATAGCTGTTCCCCTAGATGGACGTTCATGTAGCAATAGCTGTTCCCCTAGATGGACGTTCATGTAGCAATAGCTGTTCCCCTAGATGGACATATTCATGTAGCAATAGCTGTTTCCCTAAATGGACGTTCATGTAACAATAGCTGTTTCCCTAGATGGACGTTCATGTAACAATAGCTGTTCCCCTAGATGGACATATTCATGTAACAATAGCTGTTCCCCCTAGATGGACATATTCATGTAGCAAGATCTGTTTCCCTAGATGGAATTATTCATGTAACAATAGCTGTTCCCCTAGATGGACGTATTCATGTAGGAATAGCTGTTTCCCTAGATGGACGTTCATGTAACAATAGCTGTTCCCCCTAGATGGACATATTCATGTAGCAAGATCTGTTTCCCTAGATGGACGTTCATGTAACAATAGCTGTTCCCGTAGATGGACGTTCATGTAACATAAGCTGTTCCCCTAGATGGACGTATTCATATAGCAATAGCTGTTCCCCTAGATGGACGTATTCATATAGCAATAGCTGTTCCCCTAGATGGACGTATTCATATAGCAAGAGCTGTTCCCCTAGATGGACGTATTCATATAGCAAGAGCTGTTCCCCTAGATGGACGTTCATGTAACAATAGCTGTTGCCCTAGATGGACGTTCATGTAACAATAGCTGTTCCCCTAGATGGACGTATTCATATAGCAATAGCTGTTCCCCTAGATGGACGTATTCATATAGCAAGAGCTGTTCCCCTAGATGGACGTTCATGTAACAATAGCTGTTTCCTTAGATGGACGTTCATGTAGCAATAGCTGTTTCCCTAGATGGACGTTCATGTAGCAATAGCTGTTTCCCTAGATGGACGTTCATGTAGCAATAGCTGTTTCCCTAGATGGACGTTCATGTAGCAATTGCTGTTCCCCTAGATGGACGTTCATGTAACAATAGCTGTTTCCCTAGATGGACGTTCATGTAGCAATTGCTGTTCCCTAGATGGACGTTCATGTAACAATAGCTGTTTCCCTAGATGGACGTTCATGTAGCAATAGCTGTTCCCCTAGATGGACGTATTCATATAGCAAGAGCTGTTCCCTAGATGGACGTTCATGTAGCAATAGCTGTTTCCCTAGATGGACGTTCATGTAGCAATAGCTGTTTCCCTAGATGGACGTTCATGTAACAATAGCTGTTTCCCTAGATGGACGTTCATGTAGGAAGAGCTGTTCCCCTAGATGGACGTTCATGTAGCAATAGCTGTTTCCCTAGATGGACGTTCATGTAGCAATAGCTGTTTCCCTAGATGGACGTTCATGTAGCAATAGCTGTTTCCCTAGATGGACGTTCATGTAGCAATAGCTGTTTCCCTAGATGGACGTTCATGTAGCAATAGCTGTTTCCCTAGATGGACGTTCATGTAGCAATAGCTGTTCCCCTAGATGGACATTCATGTAGCAATTGCTGTTCCCCTAGATGGACGTTCATGTAGCAATAGCTGTTCCCCTAGATGGACGTTCATGTAGCAATTGCTGTTTCCCTAGATGGACGTATTCATGTAGCAATAGCTGTTCCCCTAGATGGACGTTCATGTAACAATAGCTGTTTCCCTAGATGGACGTTCATGTAGCAAGAGCTGTTCCCCTAGATGGACGTTCATGTAGCAAGAGCTGTTTCCCTAGATGGACGTTCATGTAGCAATAGCTGTTTCCCTAGATGGACGTTCATGTAACAATAGCTGTTTCCCTAGATGGACGTTCATGTAACAATAGCTGTTTCCCTAGATGGACGTTCATGTAGCAATAGCTGTTTCCCTAGATGCAATCGCTTGACATAAACACACAAACTACATTTGAAGTTACCTGTGAGAATGCCAGGAAGAAAAGTTGATCCTGGGTTAGCTCCAGACCCGGCAGTGTTGGTTGTTCCCCCTTTCTTCGAGTTAGTTCTTTGTAAGCTCTGTTGAGATAAACATTTGATTAATTCATGTCTCAGCTTTTACAAGCTCTGTTGAGATAAACATTTGATTAATTCATGTCTCAGCTTTTACAAGCTCTGTTGAGATAAACATTTGATTAATTCATGTCTCAGCTTTCACAAGCTCTTTTGAGATAAAAATTTGATTAATTCATGTCTCAGCTTTTACAAGCTCTGTTGAGATAAACATTTGATTAATTCATGTCTCAGCTTTTACAAGCTCTGTTGAGATAAACATTTGATTAATTCATGTCTCAGCTTTTACAAGCCCTGTTGAGATAAACATTTGATTAATTCATGTCTCAGCTTTTACAAGCTCTGTTGAGATAAACATTTCATTAAATTACGTTAATATTCATGCAGTCTCTATGGGATCTAATTATCTTTTAATTTAAAAAAATTTTTTTTTTATTTGTTTTTTATTTGTTTTTTTTTTACTGTCCAATATTGTGTTAATAATTCCTTTATTATCAACACCCACGTTAAAACATAACTTGTTATGTTGTATTCCGCTGACCAATATTTTCTATTTTGATCAAAATGTCATATCTTTTCTTTTTTCTCGGTTTCCTCTTATCTAATGTGCAGACAACGTCACAATAACAGTAAAAATAGTTGGTGAATTTATACAACTGATAATCAGAATTATTGTTCAACTGATGATCAGAATTATTGTTCAACTGATGATCAGAATTATTGTTCAACTGATGATCAGAATTATTGTTCAACTGATGATCAGAATTATTGTTCAACTGATGATCAGAATTATTGTTCAACTGATGATCAGAATTATTGTTCAACTGATGATCAGAATTATTGTTCAACTGATGATCAGAATTATTGTTCAACTGATGATCAGAATTATTGTTCAACTGATGATCAGAATTATTGTTCAACTGATGATCAGAATTATTGTTCAACTGATGATCAGAATTATTGTTCAACTGATGATCAGAATTATTGTTCAACTGATGATCAGAATTATTGTTCAACTGATGATCAGAATTATTGTTCAACTGATGATCAGAATTATTGTTCAACTCATGATCAGAATTATTGTTCAACTGATGATCAGAATTATTGTTCAACTCATGATCAGAATTATTGTTCAACTGATGATCAGAATTATTGTTCAACTGATGATCAGAATTATTGTTCAACTGATGATCAGAATTATTGTTCAACTGATGATCAGAATTATTGTTCAACTGATGATCAGAATTATTGTTCAACTGATGATCAGAATTATTGTTCAACTGATGATCAGAATTATTGTTCAACTGATGATCAGAATTATTGTTCAACTGATGATCAGAATTATTGTTCAACTCATGATCAGAATTATTGTTCAACTGATGATCAGAATTATTGTTCAACTGATGATCAGAATTATTGTTCAACTGATGATCAGAATTATTGTTCAACTGATGATCAGAATTATTGTTCAACTGATGATCAGAATTATTGTTCAACTGATGATCAGAATTATTGTTCAACTGATGATCAGAATTATTGTTCAACTGATGATCAGAATTATTGTTCAACTGATGATCAGAATTATTGTTCAACTGATGATCAGAATTATTGTTCAACTGATGATCAGAATTATTGTTCAACTGATGATCAGAATTATTGTTCAACTGATGATCAGAATTATTGTTCAACTGATGATCAGAATTATTGTTCAACTGATGATCAGAATTATTGTTCAACTCATGATCAGAATTATTGTTCAACTGATGATCAGAATTATTGTTCAACTGATGATCAGAATTATTGTTCAACTGATGATCAGAATTATTGTTCAACTGATGATCAGAATTATTGTTCAACTGATGATCAGAATTATTGTTCAACTGATGATCAGAATTATTGTTCAACTCATGATCAGAATTATTGTTCAACTGATGATCAGAATTATTGTTCAACTGATGATCAGAATTATTGTTCAACTGATGATCAGAATTATTGTTCAACTGATGATCAGAATTATTGTTCAACTGATGATCAGAATTATTGTTCAACTGATGATCAGAATTATTGTTCAACTCATGATCAGAATTATTGTTCAACTGATGATCAGAATTATTGTTCAACTGATGATCAGAATTATTGTTCAACTGATGATCAGAATTATTGTTCAACTGATGATCAGAATTATTGTTCAACTGATGATCAGAATTATTGTTCAACTGATGATCAGAATTATTGTTCATTCCCTCGACCTGTTCTGTTTTGTTCATGGAATCAGTTTCACTGCAGTCGGGAATTCCCCATATCCGCTCTACTCACGCAACAGCTCATTCCAAAGCACGTTGGCTTTAAATTTCTTGACAAGGTCGACTGCCTTGCAGCCCTAACGGATGCACAGGCGACGATTTCAACCGACTTCCATCAAACAAAGAGTTTGATCTTGAGGAAACAATGGTTTCTACATTCACACATCATTAAATGAGGAAGAGCGACGGTACTGAAATAGGTTTTTGACCACATTATAACAACATGTGTTCAGGTATGGACATATTCCGTGTGAGAGATATATTAGTTTAGTTGTTCTGTTTTGTGGACAGCTTCAGTGTGGCTAACACAGGTCTAGAATGCACAGATCATCACTTAAGTGGACATCTTCAGTGTGGCTAACACAGGTCTAGAATGCACAGATCATCACTTAAGTGGACAGCTTCAGTGTGGCTAACACAGGTCTAGAATGCACAGATCATCACTTAAGCACTTCCTCCGGAGTTTAGCCACTGACACTTCCAGCAGCCACCATCACATAATAGCGAAAGCCCTGAAGATGGTTTCGGCTCAAGTGCAAACAGCGATGACCTTAAAAATGAATGATTGGAATAGTGAGATATTTATAATTTTGTTTGGACACCGATGATGTTTGCTCTACTGTTTCTACTTTTAACTGCCAAGGGTTCTTCAACGTGTGCAGGGTGCACACTTGATGTTTCTCCAATTAGCCGGGACGACTATACATCGGATCACGCTACCCAAAAAACCGGAGAAGGGTAAGCCAGGAAGAAATCGCGAATTTTTCACATTTAACTTCCAGCGTTGAGACAGATACATTTTCCGATAGTTTGCTCTTCTGTTGGTTTCTGTTGTTGTTATGTTTTCTCGTGTTTCTATTATTCCAATTATCCTAATTTTTGTTTTGTGTTCTCATAACGTTTAACTCTCTCCACACTATACGCCATGCCGATTTCGACCTCGTACGTTTCGCCACGTTGTGGTCGTCACTCTCAATTTGGTTAGTGTAAACCGTCACCTAACCATATACTTTTGACATGTCTTGTATCATCTTGATATTTGGGAAACCTAATACCTTGTTCAATTATATAAAAATTCATATATAATATGTTATATGTTAGATAAATATAAATATGTAGATTGATTCTTAAAACCATGAAAAAGTTTGTCTCTGAAAATCTGTTCCGTTGCATTGATAAAAAGTTTCCGTACGGAAAGAGTTAATGAAGGCTCGTTGTGTCTTCGTCGTTTTGTCTTTCGGATAAGGAAAAGATAATTCACCTCTCTGGCAGGATTCGAACTGGAGATTTCGTTCAGCAGCAAAAGTCTTGCCACTAGACCACCCAGTCTCCTTACCCGCCGCTGTGAAAAATTCTTGTTGCTTTTCCATGTTGTTCTGCCATCGTTTCCTCTAGCCTGCAGATCGTTCCGTGACATGGGACTCATCGTTTGGCAGTCACCACATTAGCTCCAGATGGTTAAAGAACCAGAGAAAGGAATGACGAAGAGTAACTAAACATGAACTGACGGTGAAAGACTTTACTTTAGGACGGGTTAGAACTAAAACTCATAAAAAATAGAGTTAGAGCGGTGTTGTGTATCAGATGGTACAAAGAAGGGACAGTGATTGAGTGAAACATGCAGCTTATGTACGTGCCTAATGCACAATTGTTTATTAGTGATACATTAGTTGATCTATTTATTCATTTGTGCTCCTCCAAGAATATTTAACAAACACGTTTCTTCTGTTATGTTCAAAGTGATTAGAAGAAGCTGTATCTTAAAATACAAACAAGAGATAAGTGGAAATAGAATATTGCAGCCACCGAAACTCTCAGATTTGTGAATCTTGATGTTATTGTTATGAGCATTGAATATTGCAGCCACCGAAACTCTCAGATTTGTGAATCTTGATGTTATTGTTATGAGCATTGAATATTGCAGCCACCGAAACTCTCAGATTTATGAATCTTGATGTTATTGTTATGAAGATTAACTACTAAAATATCGTTCATCGATATAAGTTTGTACCCATATGTTCTACGCCGCCTAACCAGAAGGGTTCGGAGGCTCCTGTCTAGTGTCGCCTCAAGCATCGTAACTCATGAGCGAGTCGTCATTCCTCACCTGCCCAAAGACCGCGGGGGTATCTTTTTTTTTTTAACCCCGTGTACAACTCACACTGCACCCAGCGGGAATCGAACACGGGTTGCCCGAACGTCGGTAGCTAGTTTCGGTGGTTTCCCCTACAAGACTACCGATACTCACCCCTCCAATTATTTGATCAATTTTGACTTTAAAAAATAAAAATCATGTTTTGTTTGGTGTCTCAAATTGAAGCCACTTTCGTAAAATATCAATTTTAATAATAAGGGGAATGTACTAAGTCATGACTTCTTCATCCATAAAAAAATGTAGTAAAGTGCCCCCGTCACGCCAAGTGGCGTATAGGGAATATGGTGTTAGTGACCATACATTTTACATACCTTCAGCACATGATTTTTGGGGTAATGTGGTCGGTATTACGCCCGTGCTGCTTTACTTTCCCAGAAAAAAATCCGGTACCCATTAAAGGCTTGGTTGGGATCGAACCCTACCTCTTGTCCTTTGTAATCCAGTTCACTAACCACTGAGCTATCACGGCTCCCTCTTCATCCATAAATTAAACTAAATTTCCAAATATAGAAGAAAGTAGGCAACTATGACAAATGTAAACTGCGCACCAAACGGTGCTGGAGTTTACGTCAGAGAAATGTGGAGAAGGAGAGAGGGAGATTCCCACCTGAAACTTTCCTTCAGTCCGCCTATGTCAGCTGCATTCTCACCTTGGCTGTTGATTCCGTTTATCTGAGGGTAGATGTGTGTTCACAGTCAGATGTTTAGAAAAGTGTTTACGATTATAGATTAAGCAAAGTGTTTACGATTATAAATTAAGCAAAGTGTTTACAGTTGTAGATGTAAGCAACGCATCTTTCATATACAAGTATTAATATAATTAATGCTCAAGTATTTTTTTTTAAAGAATTAATTTTAAAAATAAAATAATCGGCAAAATGTGTGTCATACGAGAGTTTGTATTTGTTTGTTTGATTGTTTATTTATTTGTTTGTTTGTTTATTTGTTTGTTTATTTATTTGTTTGTTTATTTGTTTATTTATATGTTTGTTTATTTATTTATTTGTTTGTTTATTTGTTTGTTTGTTTGTTTGATTGTTTATTTATTTGTTTGTTTGTTTATTTGTTTGTTTATTTATTTGTTTGTTTGTTTGTTTGTTTGTTTATTTATTTGTTTGTTCGTTTATTTATTTGTTTGTTTGTTTATTTGTTTGTTTATTTATTTGTTTGTTCGTTTATTTATTTATTTGTTTGTTTATTTGTTTGTTTATTTATTTATTTGTTCGTTTATTTATTTGTTTGTTTGTTTATTTGTTTGTTTATTTATTTGTTTGTTCGTTTATTTATTTGTTTGTTTGTTTATTTGTTTGTTTATTTATTTATTTGTTCGTTTATTTATTTGTTTGTTTGTTTATTTGTTTGTTTATTTATTTGTTTGTTTATTTATTTGTTTGTTCGTTTATTTGTTTATTTGTTTGTTTGTTTATTTGTTTATTTATTTATTTGTTTGCGTTCGCAATCTCTAACGAGGTCCAAGGGACTAAAATTTGTGTGAATATAACTATTTTTCTATTTTTCACATAGGCAGCTGCGTGCTTAGGTGTCCCTCGCCATACAGGCACATTTTCTTCAACTTCAGAGGTTCTCATATTTTTATCGTCGAGAGTTTTTATGTTTTTGGTTTAAATTTTTCCTACAAATTTTGCCCGGGCAACGGCTGATTTTGGCCTACTCTTTTCGACTTCCAATTGACAAGGTTTTTTTTAACGTGTGCATCGTGCACACATGACATCATGTTTTCGCCGTTGTTCTTGGTGGTTAGACATCGGCTATTACTACTCAGAGATCAGAAGCAGGTGAAGCCACGAAGAAATTTCGGATTCGGCTTTTGAAAAATTGGGAATCAAACTCGGGGCATGCTTGTGCAGAGACCGACACGCTAGCTCTAGCCTACCCGCCGCCCCCCTCACCTCCGTCCTACGAGAGTAAAGGTAAAAAAAAAAAGTAAAGTCACGCCAAGTGGCGTATAGGGAATATGGTGTTAGTGACCATAAATTTTACAGACTTTCGGCACATGATTTTTGGGGTAATGTGGTCGGTAATACGCCCGTGCCGCTTCACTTTCCCAGAAAAAATCCGGTACCCATTAAAGGCTGGGTGAACCAGGAAGCCATCGGTTGGGATCGAACCCTACACCTTGTCCTTTGTAGTCCAGTTCACTAACCACTGAGCTATCGCGGCTCCCAGAGTAAAGGTAAGCTTCAGTGTATTTTACTGCATCATTTGGAAGTGAGGGTGGCTAGTGTCCTCACTGTTATTACCTGATCGGGTGATTTGGACTTAGCCAATAGACAAAGAGATTTGACCAAGACGAGGAGACTAAACAGGATAAACGCTGAGGGAACTTAATGATAATATTACATTTCATGCCTTTTGGGGGAATTCCTAGAGAAGAAGACAAAGAGGAAAACAGAATTATACTTTAAGAAAGCTGCAGAAACAGAAGTCGGAGAGATGATAAAACTTGGGAACCGTCTTTCTAAAATGGCGCAGAGAAGAACGTAACAATGTTGCTGAAGAGATGTGTTCCACAAGAAGCCGAAAGGTAGAGAAATAAAAAGAAAAAAGAAAGGATGAAGAAGAGAAAAAAGAAGAAGAAAGAAAGAGTGAGAAAAGAAAAAAGGTGGAGAAGAAGAATACAAAGGAAAAGGAAGAAGAATAACGAGCGGGAGAAGAAGAAAAAAAGAAAAGAACGAAGAAGTGGAAGAAGGAGAAGAAGAAAAAAAAGAAAAGAACGAAGAAGTGGAAGAAGGAGAAGAAGAAAAAAAGAAAAGAACGAAGAAGTGGAAGAAGGAGAAGAAGAAAAAAAAGAAAAGAACGAAGAAGTGGAAGAAGGAGAAGAAGAAAAAAAGAGAATGAAGATTAGAAAGATGAAGAAGAGGGAGAAGTAGATGAGACAAAGCTAACCTAGGCCAGGTACTTCTACCTTTTCCAGATGGGCTGACATGAGGTCGTTAAGCTAGGATCGAAACACTCTCCATCGCCAAGCCAATGCGTTGTCTATAGACCACTGACACTGCCATTTATAATTAGTTGAAAAAATATACACATTGATAATTGTAGATTCGTCCATCCGTAGGCAACGCCCACCTCGTGTTCTGTTTGAGTTAGGAGATGACTAATACAAGACCTGAAGTAGGAGCTGCATGAAGAAGTGGGTGTTTCCCGACGTAGAGATTGGTGACGTAGCACTGCTATCAATGAGTTAAATGTTGAACGGATACTTGAGAATCATGACCGCGATGGACCCGCCCACGTTAAATTCAATGACGAGATGGACATGAAAACCACGTGATGCCGCAACAAAACAGGTGTAAAAAAAATTAGAGCTCTGACTGATGTTAAGTCAGCCCTATTATATGGCTGTAAAACATGGAGAACAACAAAATTGACAATCATGAAGATACAGACTTTCATTAATGAATACAGAACGCAGAATAAAAGGATGGAAATGACAGGACAAGATCACTAAAATAGAATTATGGAAATGTACCAATCAAATACCAGTGGATAAAGAGATACAGCAAAGACGATGGCGCTGGATAGGACAAACACTGCGGAAGTCAAATGAGAGTATTACACAACAGGCCCTTTTTGGAATCCCCAGAGGGAAAAGACAAAGAGGAAGACCAAGGAATTCTTGGAGAAGACTGATAGAAGCAGATGATGGGGAAGACATGGAATGATCTTAAAAGAATGGCAAAAAACAGAACGACTTGGAAAGTGTTTGTTGAAGACCTATGCTCCACAGGGAGCTAAAAAGGTAGAAGAAGAAGACCATAATAATTGTTATAGACCTTTAGCAAATGATTTTTGGGGTAACGTGGTCGGTATTACTCCCGTGCCGCTTTACCTTTCCAGGAAAAATCCGGTACCCATTTAAGGCTGGGTGAACCCGGAGGCCGGCGATCAGGATCGAACCGGACCTCTTGTCATTTGTAGTCCAGTTCACTAACCACTGAGCTACCGCGGCTCCCAAAACAGGTGTAGATGCAACAAAATAACGGAAACAACAAGACGTTGTTGGATCCACAAAGTTGAAACATCCTGTTTTGTTATTTTATTAAAGTGTATATTGCAAAGAAGCAAATGGGCATACATGTTGTAATTACATGCACATTAATAGCTTTATATGCTTATCTCTGTCTACAGTCACTCTCCCATTAATACCTCCTTATGTCTATCTTCACCTGTCACTTCCCTCCCATTGACACCTCCTTACACCATCAATCACTCCCCTCCACTTGGTGCCCCCTTACACCATCTGTAAATCCCAGTTGGTGCCCCCTTACACCATCAATCACTCCCCTCCACTTGGTGCCCCATTATACCATCAATCACTCCCCTCCACTTGGGGGCCTCCTTAAACAATCATATTTGCCCCTCCACTTGGTGCCCCCTTACACCATCTGTAACTCCCAGTTGGTGCCTCCTTACACAATCACTTTTCTCCACTTGGTGCCCCATTATACCATCAAACACTCCGCTCCACTTGGTGCCCCATTATACCATCAATCACTTCCCTCCACTTGGTGCCCCATTACACCATCAATCACATCCCTCCACTTGGTGCCCCATTACACCATCAATCACTTCCCTCCACTTGGTGCCCAATTATACCATCAATCACTTCCCTCCACTTGGTGCCCCATTATACCATCAATCACTTCCCTCCACTTGGTGCCCCATTACACCATCAATCACTCAGCTCCACTTGGTGCCCCATTATACCATCAATCACTTCCCTCTACTTGGTGTCCCCTTACACCGTCAATCACTCCCCTCCACCTGGGGCCTCCTTAAACAATCAATCTTTCCCCTCCGCTGGGTGCCCCATTATACCATCTGTAACTCCCACTTGGTGGCCCCTTTCATCATCACTTCCCTTCACTTGGGGCCTCCTTACACCATCAATCATTCCCCTCCAAGTGGTGCCCCTTACTCTCATCTTGATGTCCTCCACATAGAAGCCATTGTACTGGTCCACAATGCACTGGGTTCTCTGACGGAAGTTGGTCAGGTCAGAGTCAGCCCACCAGTTCCTCAAATTTCCGTCTGCGTCATACTGACCCCCTGAAAATGTGACCAATGAAAAAATATAGAATATTTCCCGACAAATATAAAAATAACAGCATAAGAAACCCCTTCAGGAAATGGTTATCCTAACAAAAGATGCAATTCTGATGTACCAAATCATCATCATCATCATCATCATGAAGTACCATGCCTGCTGGAGTAGGTGATCATGTCTCTCCACAACTTTCGATCACGACAGTTATTTATCATTTCTGTTGTTGACCTTCTGCCAAGCCATTCTTGTAAGCTGTCTGGTATCTTTTCTCTTCGCTTCCCTCTATCTCTTCGTCCCTCAATTTTTCCAGTTGTAACAATATATTCCAGTTGTTACCTTCACATAATATGGTCAAGAAAATTATGATTGTTTCATTCTAATTTTGGAACTTAGCTCTCTCTTTTTATCTAGGCTTCTTTCAGAATGCGTTCATTAATCTTCTTTGTTGTCCATGGTATTCTCAACCTTCTTATGTATAATCACATTTCTACAAACTCCAGTGATTTCATTGTCTGTTGTCCTATTGTCCATTATTCCCATCCATATGATAAGACTGGCTCTACATATCATTTAAGAACTCTTTTTCTTGTGTCTATTGTCAAAACAGGGAGCCGAGATAGCTAAGTGGTTAATGAACTGGACTACAAAGGACAAGAGGTAGGGTTTTATCCCAACCGATGGCTTCCGGGTTCACCCAGCCTTAAATGGGTACTGGATTTTTTTCTGGGAAAGTAAAGTGGCACGGACGTAATACCGACCACATTACCCCAAAAATAATGTACTGAAGGTCTGTAAAATTTATGGTCACTAACACCATAATCCATATACACCACTTGGCGTGACGTGGCTCTTTACTTTTTTTACTATTGTCAAAACTGGATTTTTACAGACCTTTAGCACATGATTTTTTGGTGTAATATTGTCATTATTACGCCCGTGCCGCTTTACTTTCCCAGAAAAAAATCCGGTCCCAATTTAAGGCTGGGTTAACCCGGAAGTCGTCGATCAGGATCCAACCCGTCCTTTGTAGTCCAGTTTACTAACCACTGATATTATTTTAAGTAAAAGTAAAATTACCCCCCCCCCCCCCGTCACGCCAAGTGGCGGCGTATAGGGAAATATGGTGTTAGTGACCCTATATTTTACAGACCTTCAGCACATGATTTTTGGGGTAATGTGGTCGGTACTGCTTTACTTTCCCAGAAAAAATCCGGTACCCATTTAAGGCTGGGTGAACCCGGAGCCGTCGGTTGGGATCGAACCCTACCTCTTGTCCGTAGTAGTCCAGTTCACTAACCACTGAGCTATCGCGGCTCCCACTAATTTTTAGGGAATTAGTAAAACCCAGGTGTCCTCGCCAGGGTACGAACCCCGGCTGTTGCCGTGGTAAGCCAACCGCCTATCGATTGCGCTAACCGGACACCCATATTATTTTAAGCTGTTAGTATATTTCTCTTGGGCAAATTCTCAACCAGACCAAAACTACAAGAGAACCCATTACAAATAGAAAGAAACAATGGGCATTTTTCTGGTACATCATGACAAGAAACGCCTGCGTCCTGTGTGTACCGTTGTTAACGCCATTCACGAACCTTTTAGACACACCTCGTAATTTTTTTTTTACTAGGATGTAAACAATTTTGGTTATTCAAATTATTACTTAAATTGTCCACGTCAAATTACATTTTGAGTGACAACTAACGCAGTTGTGTCCTATCACTAGCTTTTCTGCTCATCTTCATTGGTAGTAGCCTCTCTCACTCATATTTGATTAGTAAATTTTGCAGCGCCCCGAGGAAATGTTTTGTGGTTCTTTTCTTTCTCCATTATTCTTTTTTTGGGTATGAATCTGTCTGCTTCTTGCTTGAGTTGGAGCTTTAGAGTGTGTTTTCATAGATTGCCGTCTGCCTCTATCGCTACCCAGGCTGCAGGGTCTATGTTCTGAGTATTCATGTTACGTTTACATACGTCTATAATTCAAAGTTTTGGGCGCCTCCTAGTTCTTTTGTCAACTGCTAGTTGTCCATAAAGGTTATCTGTTGCTCTGCGTCCATCTTTCATGTGGTGTCAGTGGGCAAGCCAGCGTAACCTACGTTGTTTGAGCAGAGGGTAGATGTTCCAGAGGCTTGAGTGAGTTAGGACCTCCACATTTGTCACTTTGTCCTTCCAGGTTATATCAAAAACACAACGCTGACATTGCATATGGAATGCATTTGCTTCTCTCTCAATGCCTTCTCTCTTGCTTTGCATAAGTTGTCCATGATTTGCTGCCGTATAAAAGGCTACTGATGATGCAGGTGTTATTAAACTGCGGTCTTTCCTGCAGTTGTCGGTTTGCTGTTTTACCAGAGGTGAATAGAAAGGCAGGCGTAGGCGCTAGCAGCTTTACCAATACAGGTGTCAATTTATATATCTAAATATAGTTGTCGCTGATGATATACGCCAGGTAGCTATACCGCTGCACAACATCATCAGTTTGTCGTTGATGATAGACTCTAGGTAGCTGCTGCACGACATCATCAGTTTGTAGTTGTCGATAAAGATGGCAGATGCTGATTCGACGTCCTGACCGAGTAAATTCATTTTCTGCAAACTTGTTCTGAAGCCAAAGTCTTTGCAGGCATGCGAAAAATGATGATATCGTACATGGATATTGAAACATTCTTTGAACACATGTACACAGGAAGTAATTGTATATGTTTGTAAGCAAAGAAAAATCGTAAAGTAGAATAGAATGTGGATTATCACAGTTAATATAAGAAAGACATAACAATGTATTATTCCGAACCATTTACCTTTGTCGTCATACCCGTGAGTTATCTCATGGCCGATAACTGTTCCAATTGCGCCGTAGTTCATAGAACTGAAGATGATAAACAAGGTACTTGTTTCTACTGTTATCTTTAATTTTTAAAATGGTTTAATTAATTTTATTTTTAATTTTCATGTTTTTTGTTTTAAATTCTAAATATTTAATTTGTTTAATGGTGTTATGTGTCCCAATGAAAGGTCTTCAATCGAAACATTGGTAGCTATACAACAATTTTGTCCTTTATAACCAGGTGCTCTACTGGAAGGCATTGGTAATAATATCTCTCCACATATCTCTTACGTTGGTCTCCTATTCTTCCTCTTGTTCCTTTCAACTCCCTGTGGAGCACAGGTCCTCAACAAACACTTTCCATTCCATTCTGTTTCTTGTCATTCTTTTAAGATCATTCCATGTCTTCCCAACATCTTCATCTATACTTCCACCTGTCATTTCCAAATATATTTTGGTCCTCCCCTTTGCCTCTTCCCCTGGGAATTCCAAAATAGAGCCTCTCGTGTAATACTCTCAGCGGCTTTTGCGGTGTGTGTCCTATCCAGCGCCATCTACTTCGTTGTATCTCTTTGTCCACTCATTTCTTTAACATGTCCATGTTTGTGACGTTTTTACGGCTTTTTTTTACAGTAGAGGATAGCCAGCCCCATGTACAACCCTCCTTAGTCGCCTCTTGCGAACATGTCTGGTAGGGATAAGAGCAACATTTCTTTACTCCCCTTTTGGACCCCGCAGTGCACAGGCGATATTATGAATGGGCTTCATATGAACTCCACAGTAGTTTTAGTTCTGAGCAAGGTTGTTAAAATGCCTAGTATATGCTCTCGTTTCCTTCCATCACATCTTTTCCCCTTTCTTTTTCCTGTTGTCACAATATTTTCCGGTTTTTCTCCTTTAAAAAATTCAAAGAAAAGATGAAAAATAAGGAAGTGCTAAGAAAGTCCATACAGAGGAATTAGGACCAGTAAAAAGGAAAACTGAAAAGAAGAATCGGATGACCAAGACATTTTATAACTCGTTGTTGAGTAGAAGCACAAAGCTGACTTAATTAAAGTTTATTTCTATACATTTTATCACCATCATGAACTATACCATTTTCACTTTTTGAACTATACCATTTTGCTCCAATATGGCGTATTGCTCTTTTTCTCATTGTGAACTATACATTTTCCCCATTATGAAGTATTTCCGATTTCCTCATTGTGAACTATACCATTTTTCCCCAATATGAAGTATTCATATTTTCCCGATCCTGAACTGCAATCTATCCCACGTACCCTATATTCCCTGCATGAAATATATATATAAATATATATATATCCTATTTCCTGATTTATATTCTAGCCATGGACTAAGCAATGTTTACTTTGAACACCACGATATATGTTATTGCAGCGAGTTGGCAGATTTGTGAAAATGTATTCAAGGGTTTGAACATAAATGTTTGTTCACAGTTCGTTAACCTTCGCTGTAGATAAAGTCTTTAATTTGATGGCGTATTTATGTGACCTTGGTAGCTAAGGGCCTAACTTGTGCAAACGGATGGCATTGGCAAGGATCATTTTGAATCTTTGAAGTGGGCTCATTTTGTGTTTAACTCAAAAGCATATGTGCTTTTTAACCAAAGACTTTTTTTTTTTTGGTGGGGGGGGGGGGGGACTCAAGGAAGATATCCCCGATGGAAGAATAAATTGTACTATTAGTCCCATAAATGATTCGCTTCCAGAGGTTTATGATGTAAACAAAGCAGTTTTGTCATTGCAAGTGAATAATGTCCACACCTATAATTGGTCAGGATTGTGTAGCAGCAGCAGCTTTATAGCGAACACAGAAAACATCATAGGATTGTGCTGTTATGAAACAGCTATGCCATGCTACCCTAGAATTGCCTTTAATGGGATTACTGTGACCACAAACCACTCTCCATGTGTGTGCCACATATCTACACCACAGAAAGAAATACTGAATATAACAACATCATATGCCGTCTGTGATATTAATGACCACAAACCAGGAGCCTCCTGTATGATTGATACAACTGTTGCACCAAGCACTTCATCAGCAGAGCCAGATCTATGGAATGTTAATCTGACATTGTTCTTGAATGATGTCCAAGTTAATGAGACATCAGAATCGTGTGGCAGCAGCTATAAGAAGGGAGCAGAGAACATCAATTTCTGCTGCTATAAAGGAGACTTGCCTTGCTATCACAGAATTGCCTTAAATGGGATCACTGTAGTTGAAAACTTCTCCTCTTGTGTAAACTACACATTCACATCCAAGAGTGAATCAGTGAAGGTCACAAAATCATATTCTCTCTGTGGTTTTACTAACTACAGGTCAGGTGGCTTCTGTTGGATTGGAAATGATAACTTACCACCACTGTGTGTCTATATGTTTGGAATTGGAGTCATCAGTGATGGCCTAACATCATCAAGTGCTACGACGATCATCGTTTTCGGGAGGACGCGAACTTCCATGGTATATGGTGGATAGGCGGAGGGAACCATTGAAGGCTATGTCTGAAAAGTTTTCCTTCTTGCAGTTTCCTCATATTCCAAGTACGGCTTGTTGCAGGAGCTACTGAGTTAAGTGCTCTGTGCACACCGTGAGCTGTGTGGCTCATCCGTTTTGATCCTGTTTCGATATTCCGCTTGTTTACGATGAATGATGATATCGTATGACAGGGAACAGTTGGCTGTGTTCACTTTCTGCGCGGTTTCGCCTTATGTCTTTTGGCGTGTGCTGAGACTGCAACGATGGGGACTACAGTTACCTTTCTTTGTTTGGGAGATGTGTTATTAATTCGGATGATTCCACTGGCACGGGCGGTTGAGCAATTATGGATTTTATTTCGTTTGCAGTGGTGCCGAGGCCTTCCATAACCAATAACAATAACAATAACAATCCTATTTCCTATACTCTCATCATGAAATATAAAACCCTTTTTCCGATACTCTCATCATGAACTATACTCTGCATACCATAATCTCAGGATGAACTATATCCTACATACTATAATCTCAGGATGAACTATATCCTGCATACTATAATCTCAGGATGAACTATATCCTGCATACTATAATCTCAGGATGAACTATATCCTGCATACTATAATCTCAGCATGGACTATATCCTTTATTCCTATCATAACCATATCCTATATTTCCATCATGAGAAATATCCTTAAAGGGGAGTTACGATGGGAGGAGACAACAGCTGTTCATTTACTTTATTTTGAGATGTCGGAGAAATGGGAGTGGAGATGGGAGGAGAAAAGAGTTATTTAAATACTTACTCTTGAGATGTCGGAGAAATGGGAGTGGAGATGGGAGGAGAAAAGAGTTATTTAAATACTTACTCTTGAGATGTCGGAGAGAAGAACGGAGGCTGCAGAATTCCGGCTGGGAAAGCTGTGGTAGAAGTTGTGTATATGATGGTATAAATGGTTGTAGAACAGATGGTATAGATGACTGTACAACAGATGGTATAAATGGTTGTAGAACAGATGGTATAGATGACTGTACAACAGATGGTATAAATGGTTGTAGAACAGATGGTATAGATGACTGTACAACAGATGGTATAAATGGTTGTAGAACAGATGGTATAGATGACTGTACAACAGATGGTATAAATGGTTGTAGAACAGATGGTATAGATGACTGTACAACAGATGGTATAAATGGTTGTAGAACAGATTGTATAGATGACTGTACAACAGATGGTATAAATGGTTGTAGAACAGATGGTATAGATGACTGTACAACAGATGGTATAAATGGTTGTAGAACAGATGGTATAGATGACTGTACAACAGATGGTATAAATGGTTGTAGAACAGATGGTATAGATGACTGTACAACAGATGGTATAAATGGTTGTAGAACAGATGGTATAGATGACTGTACAACAGATGGTATAAATGGTTGTAGAACAGATTGTATAGATGACTGTACAACAGATGGTATAAATGGTTGTAGAACAGATGGTATAAATGGTTGTAGAACAGATGGTATAAATGGTTGTAGAACAGATGGTATAGATGACTGTACAACAGATGGTATAAATGGTTGTAGAACAGATTGTATAGATGACTGTACAACAGATGGTATAAATGGTTGTAGAACAGATTGTATAGATGACTGTACAACAGATGGTATAAATGGTTGTAGAACAGATGGTATAGATGACTGTACAACAGATGGTATAAATGGTTGTAGAACAGATGGTATAGATGACTGTACAACAGATGGTATAAATGGTTGTAGAACAGATTGTATAGATGACTGTACAACAGATGGTATAAATGGTTGTAGAACAGATGGTATAGATGACTGTACAACAGATGGTATAAATGGTTGTAGAACAGATTGTATAGATGACTGTACAACAGATGGTATAAATGGTTGTAGAACAGATGGTATAGATGACTGTACAACAGATGGTATAAATGGTTGTAGAACAGATTGTATAGATGACTGTACAACAGATGGTATAAATGGTTGTAGAACAGATGGTATACATGACTGTACAACAGATGGTATAAATGGTTGTAGAACAGATTGTATAGATGACTGTACAACAGATGGTATAAATGGTTGTAGAACAGATGGTATAGATGACTGTACAACTGATGGTATAAATGGTTGTAGAAGAGATGGTATAGATGACTGTACAACTGATGGTATAAATGGTTGTAGAACTGATGGTATAAATGGTTGTAGAACAGATGGTATAGATGACTGTACAACTGATGGTATAAGTGGTTGTAGAACAGATGGTATAGATGACTGTACAACTGATGGTATATATGACTGTACAACTGATGGTATAAATGGTTGTGGAACAGATGGTATAAATGGTTGTAGAACAGATGGTATAGATGACTGTACAACTGATGGTATAAATGGTTGTAGAACACATGGTATAAATGGTTGTAGAACAGATGGTATAAATGGTTGTAGAACATATGGTATAGATGACTGTACAACTAATGGTATGAATGGTTCTAGAACAGATAGTATAGATGACTGTACAATTGATGGCATAAATGATTGTAAAATTTATGGTATAAAAGACTAAAATTGATGGTATTAATGACGGCAAAATTGATGGTATAAATGACTGTACAACTGATGGTATAAATGATTATAAAATTGATGGTATAAATCATTGTAAGATTGATGGTATAAATGATTGTAAGATTGATGGTATAAATGACTGTAAAATTGATGGTATAAATGATTGCAAAATTGATGGTATAAATGAATGTAAAATTGATGGTATAAATGACTGTAAACTTGATTATTAAGTTGAATGCATAATGTAATGAACAATTGATTGTACAATTCATAACATAATTTATTGAATTATTCGTTGAACCATTACTTTATATACGCTTTATTATTTATTGTACAATAAATTGTTCACTTGAGTGTGTGTATTTGCTTGTCTAATTCACAGCATAATTGTTTGTTTAATTGATTTTTGGTTTATTGCATTATTATTATATGTAGAGGGGTGGAGAATGAGTTAAAGGAATAAAGAGACGATAGGTCGAGGTCTAGGAGAAAAATAAAAAAAATGATAAAACGAAGTCACGGAAAAGAATAATAATGAGACGAGGATATGAAGTCTACGTGAAAAACATGAAAGTTATGGTCGAGAACGAGGGGGCAGACAGACGCGTAGGTGTATCCGTACGAATTTATTTCGTTGTTATTGTGTGACGCGCATGGCAGCAGCTTGCAGACGTCAGGTGTTTGATGGTAGCGTGACTGTCACTGTCGTACTTCTGGTTCGTTGTTAAGATGAATGTTTCACGTTGTGGTTCCGCGACAACTTGATTGTTGTTATGATTCGCCCCCGAGGGTTGACGCTAGGCTAGATAATTATAACTGTGTAATATATAACAACACATTTGGTATAAGAGTTGCTCCGACTTTTAATTTTGTCACAACGGACTCTCGTTACACACTGGATATGACAGTTTACACACTTAGAGCGCACTATACAAGTGCTTCATTCTATCGCCCTAACACTTGTCTCTGGGCTCCATACGCATTCATACTTGCATCTAAACTATCTGTGGACCGTCCCCATTGACGGCCCGCTCTGAATCTGCTCCAACCGGTCCGGCTATCTCTTGGTACTCGTTACTAACTGTCTCTTAATAGGGCTACTTACTAATCTGTCCGCCTAATCTTTTGTGTTTACCTCTTAAATTTGGATCTTGTCAGCCAATCAAAATTGACTTCCCACGCGTCTGTCTGCCCACTCACTTCTGGAGATGGCCTTCCATGTTTTGCACCTGGATTTCGACCCATAGTCTCATTTTTCTTCTGACTTCGTCTTAATGTCTTTTTTCCTTGACCTTGTTCTCTCGACTGTTTATTCCTCTATTCTCTCCATTCCTTCCCCATCTACACCTACGCGTCTGTCTGCCCCCTCACTTCTGGACCTGGTCTTCACGTTTTTTCCGCGCATTTCGACCCATTCTCTTTATTTTTATTGTGACTTCGTTTTAGTGTCTTTTTGCTCTTTTCTCCTTGACCTTGTTCTCTCGTCTTTGTTTTCCTCCTCTGCTCTCTCAATTCCTCCCTCTTCTACATAGATTTGTACATTCCCTCTTCTACATTGTTTGTGATTGGTCGAAAAGATCGAGATTTAAGAGGAAGACACGTAGAATCGTGAGCACTTGGTGAAAGATCAGTCCGACAAGAGGTTACGCACCGAGTTAGAAGGACGACCAAGTGTTGGTTGGCCATAGGCGCTATTTTAGCCCAATAGAGACATCATGGTGTGCAGTAAGAATTAAGGAATATTCGAGCACTTTTGTGAAACATCAGTTTGGCCAGAAGTTAAGCGTAGATATAGGCCGGTGACCAAGTGTTGGTTGGCCCAACTGGACTGCCTTAGCCCGATAGATGTAAGTAAGTTCGCGGAATTAGTTGGATTCAGACACACACTGGAGAGATATTAAACCGGCAGACGAACTCAGGTTAGTGAGCAGACGCAGTCAAATTATAGTTGTGATTAATAGGAAGGCGACAGAATTGACCGATAGACAATAGATAGAGTAGAGGAGCCGTTCAATGGGGAACGGTTCAAACTTAATTTAGTGACGAGTGTGAATAAGACAGATTAGAGCCCTGGTGGCGAATGTTATGGCTTTAGCTTAGAGGATGGTAGGAGCGCGCATGAACAAAGTGTGATTGACCTATCATGTTATATGTATAGTGTTGCCGCCCAAGACTGGGTAGAATTAAAAGCCGGCCAAATTGTCACCACTAATGTGTATGTTTAGTTTTAACCAACTTGCAGTCTCTGAACTAGCGTAACCCTAAGGGAAAGAACCTTAACAGCAGGAAGGTTGTCGCGGCACAATTAGCGTGAAACAGGAAAAGATAATATTACCACACGGACCGAAGTACGACGGCGATCAGCCAGGTCAAGGCTGAACAAGCTCTCAGTGCCCGGAGAACAGGTCAGTCTAGTAGAGGCTGACACAGGTCGAGATAGGCCCATTAAAGGAAGGATATCGCACAACAAGATAAATCACGCAAAGATAATCTCCGTTCAAAGAATAACGATTAAATGTATCGTTACCGTTTATAGATATAATTTATTGTTACATTTATTGCTTAGTTATTTGTATTTAAAGATACACAAACACTCAAAAAATGTAAGAGATTCAGACATAAGACTCTAAATTTTCTGAATTCAGAGTTATTGAAAGACACAAACAGACAGCTAAAAGACAGACCGGGAAAGAGGCAGATAGTCAGACAGTTTGGTACGAGAGAAAACAAATACAAGTAAAAGATAGATTTATGAGTAAAGAAATTAGACATCAGGAGATAAAACGAACACATATAAGATTTTTTGTTAGAAAGATAGACAGGAGAACGAAAAGAGAGTTATAGGAGAGCATAGCGACGGGCACACCGGCGAACAGAAGACAGTAGAAAACAAACAGACACGTTAGCAAGCCAATACGAATACAAACAAGTAAACAAATAGAGAGAGGAGAGATGGGAATGTTTTAGCGAAACGACAAATAGACAGACATTCAGACAAACAAACATAAATAATCGATAACCATCTACACAGACAGAGACAAACAAACATCCCTATTTACTTCTTCCTTTCAGCTCCCTTTGGAGCATAGGTCTTCAACAAACACTTTCTAGTCGTTATATTTCTTACCATTTTGTTAAGATCATTCCATGTCTTCCCCATCATCTTCATCTCTGCTTCCACCTGTCTTCTCCAAGTATAATTTGACCTTCCCCTTTATCTTTTCCCCTGGGGATTCCAAAATAGAGCCCGTCGTGTAATATTTTAAGTTGGCTTCCTCAGTGTGTCCTTCCCAATTCCATCGTCTTTGTTTTATCTATTTGTCCACTGGTATTTGACTGGTACTTTCCTCTAATTCTACGTTAGTGATTTTGTCTTGCCACTTCCATCCATGTAATAAAATACAAATCACAGACAAACGTGCAGACAGACACAGACATTCTTATGAGCAAACACAAACCATTGGCAAACATGCGGACATACGAAGACAAATAGGCAGACACTGAGATGCATTAGTATACAAAAGGACATTCAGGCAAACATAAAGTGAGGATAGTGCACCTGTAGTCAGACAGACAAACATAAAGTCAGGATAGTGCACCTGTAGTCAGACAGACAAACATAAAGTCAGGATAGTGCACCTGTAGTCAGACAGACAAACATAAAGTCAGGATATT